>PITA01000010.1:0-320495 GCA_004023965.1 Spilogale gracilis
TATGTACCACATCTTCTTTATCCATTCATCTGTTGATGGGCACCTTGGCTCTTTCCACAGTTTGGCGATTGTGGCCATTGCTGCGATGAACATTGGGGTGCATATGGCCCTTCTTTTCACTACATCCGTATCTTTGGGGTAAATGCCCAGTAGTGCAATTGCAGGGTCATAGGGTAGCTCTATCTTTAATTTTTTAAGGTATCTCCACACTGTTTTCCAAAGCGGCTGTACCAGTTTACATTCCCACCAACAGTGTAAGAGGGTTCCCCTTTCTCTGCAGCCTCTCCAACACTTGTTGTTTTCTGTCTTGTTAACTTTGGCCATTCTGACTGGTGTAAGGTGGTATCTTAGAGTGGTTTTGATTTGAATTTCCCTGATAGCTAGTGACGCTGAACATTTTTTCATGTGTCTGTTGGCCGTTTGTATATCTTCTACGGAGAAGTGCCTCTTCATGTCTCTTGCCCATTTTTTGATGTGTTCATGTTCTTTTTGGGTGTTGAGTTTGAGTAGTTCTTTATAGATCTTGGATACCAGCCCTTTGTCTGTAGTGTCATTTGCAAATATCTTCTCCCAATCTGTGGGTTGCCTCTTTGTTTTGTTGATTGTTTCCTTTGCTGTACAGAAGCTTTTTATTTTGATGAAGTCCCAGAAGTTCATTTTCACTTTTGTCTCCTTTGCCTTTGGAGACATGTCTTGAAAGAAGTTGCTGTGGCTGATGTCAAAGAGGTTACTGCCTATGTTCTCTTCCAGGATTTTGATGGATTCCTGCCTCATGTTGAGGTCTTTCATCCATTTCGAGTTTGCCTTTGTAAATTCACTTTTCAAGTAATATTTTGAATGCTTATTTGGAGGCAATGAGTAATTATTCTATATCTTCTGATAATGTAAAGAATAGCTTTTGAAACATAATCTTTGATATTGGATATAAAATACTTTTCATTATAATTGTGTTCTTCTTGTCCTTTATTTTCAGTATTTGCCCTTATTACAAGGGAAGTCCTTAGGCATGATTTTTGAAAAAAGAAGTACTCGAACAAGACTGTCCACAGAAACAGGTGAGTCCATAGACAAACTTGCACTTGTGCTAAAGAGGGGGCCAGAGGGTGAAGACCTGGGAGGAGTTGCCCGGGGGGTGGGAATTTGTCTCTCTTGTTAGCAAGCACAAAGGGAAAACACTGTCACCAGGAGTAGCAGTGTGAGTCTCTAGTGTCCTTTCCAATTCTCAAAGAAGCTGTAAGCTGAAAGATTAGCGTCATCTGTACGAATGCCATGAAGAATTGATTACAAGTCCCAAAGAGCTTTTTACATTCAGTACAAAATGTAAGTGGACACAAATTCTCAGCCCTCAAATTCATGTGGGCAAGAAATGTGTTTTTTCCCAACAGGTAAAGAATTTTTCTTGCTTTTTCTAATTTTGCAGGATGGTGGAAACTAAATCTCCATTATGTTAGGCATCTGCAATCATTTCAGGTTTATTTTGTCAGTGTAGGCTCTTCTCTCTATTTTCCCACAGTCATAGGTAAGCCCTGGAGAGTATGTGAAGAAGACATCCAGGGCCATGGGGATCTGGGGATCGGTAATCAGGATATCATCATCAGATATCCACGCTGGAGTCTGCTGGGACTTCTATATCCCCATTGGACCTTGGCTGGAGTTTACTTCACTCGGATCACAAGACATGAAATATTTCTTGGTTTGACTCTCTCAACCCCTTGGCAGCTCTCCATGTCATACTGGGTATAGAGATATTGCAAGGCTTTCCCTCTCCTTCCTTCTTCAGGCTGGATGCCAGGGAGTTCTATAATATGTGTTGCTTCCTAGAGCTCTGTCTTAAAAGCAAGACACAGATGTTATCAGCTTTGGGGGCCCCCAGACTCATCTGAAATTTCCATCATGCTTCCCACCCTTAAGTAGTTGGCCTGCAGGACAGATAGCAGGGTACAGTGTCAAAGGTCCATCAATTTCTATTTCTTTTGCTGTTTCTCTCTTGCTCCTCCTTTTATGCTCTCAGATCCCAGTTTTGGAGGCTAGATGATCAAGCGGGAAGAAAAAACTGGCTCTGACTATCCAAGATTTCTTTCAAATCTACTATTTGTGCCTGAAATTGTAAGCTATGGAAACAGAATTTCTTTTTTCTCCAACTATTACCTCTTTTATTTTTCAAAAAGTCCATCTTGAAACTCATAAGCCACATATCACCTCTTTTCTTTCTCTCTGCATTTCTGCTTTGTCAGATCTCCCTTATATTAATAACATGACTTCCCAAATGGACAAATGGATAGGCTCAAGGAGGAGGTATCACAAACAAAAACACACTAGTTGATTCTTCAAATATTTCATCCTATCTACAAGCATCAGAGCTTTCTAGGGTTAATCAATTAATTAATTTTAGAGAGTGAGCGAGAGAGGAGTGGCAAAGAGAGAATCTTAAGCAGGCTCCTCATCCAGGGCAGAGCACAATGCGGGGCTTGATCTCACAACCCTGAGATCATGACCTGAGACAAAATCAAGAGTCAGACTCTAAACCAACTGAACCACCCAGGCGCCCCATAAGAGCTTTCTAGGGTTTAGAAGCAAACAACTACTTCATGCAGTTCTTGCCTTGTAATAGTTAGTAATGAGGTTCATCAAATATATAACAAAATAAAGTTCAGAGGGATTGAGTGACTTGGTAATACAAATAGCACCAAGATTCAGATCTCAAGCTCACTGTTCTTACTAATGCACTCTCCTTGCCCCTGGAGAGAAGAAAGGAGGGTGAGGGGAGCCATATAATGCGTCACCTAGTCTTTAAGTCCCAGGAAGAAAACATATGAGAATACACTGCTTTTTAAATATGGCTCCTTTAAGAAATCATGTTGACATTTGAGGAAAAATAAATATTGCATAAACGAGTCAGTATTTCTCAAATTCTGCTCCTTCACAACACTGACCTTCTATGAGTTGGGTAGAATTTTATTTTACCATTAGTACTTCAGAGAGGTGTTCTTGTTCTGAAGTCATCAAAAGAGTGGATGAGTACATAGACATTTCTCAATTTTAAGGTTTTTAAAATTAATTTTTCTTAGTTGTTGGTGTTTTCCACAACTTTTCTCTGTTCAGATGCTATGCTATGTTTGATGTCAAATATCCTTGAAAAAGTGATCAATTTTACCATTCACATATAATGTGGTAGTTAAGCTATTAATAAAACCAAGAGGGAAAACTCAATAAGCCTTCGGGTGCAGACCCTGTGCCAAGTTCTCCACATTAATTACAAGGATTATCTCACTTAATCCTTATGACAATTCCATGAGGACAAGACCATTGAGGAAAACGGGCAGAAATGGGTTCAGCAAATGGCCCACAGACACATAGCTAATAAATGGCAGACCAAAGATTGGAAGCTATGACTAAATGTATTTTTTAAAGTACCTAATTGAATTTGAACAGGTAATAGTCACATTTTATTCCAGTAAAATTGTTTCCACAGATGGCATTAAGCATTTTGTTAGACAATGGTTTTCTAAATAGAAGCTCTCGGAAACAGGCACAGAATTGCAACCTGTAGCAACAAATACATGAGAAAAGCAACATCTGACCATAAAATGTTATGGTTCACAGAGTAGTCATCATTATCTTCAATAAATATCTGTGAGTCTCATTGTACATGGCACCCTGCCCAACTCAACGCCACACTCTGTCAGAGTAAAGAGGTGCTTTAAATGCTTACAGAAACAGTAAACCTCAACCCACACCATAGCAGAACATTTCTATAATGTGCATGTGCCTTATTCGTTGTCCTTTGGCACAATTTTCCATCAAAACTTGTTACGTTGGTATTCAGAATGAAAGCAGGATGTAATTCAAACTGTTTATTCTTGCCTCAGATTTGTGGCAGCCTCCTCATAGGAAAGTCCTTGAGGATTTCACACCCAGCCTGAGTGGCAGAGATATAATCATATTTCTACTTATCTCAGGGGACAGAATAAAATCCACCACTCAACTTATACCATATGCATTGCTCATGTAATATTTTTGTTAAGGTGTAACATGCCTACAGAAAAGTGCACAAATCCTTAAGTGTATAGTTCAATGAATTCTTACAGTGAACACATCCTTGTAATTAATACCCAGAGAGAGAAACAGGACATTAAGAGTACCCAGAAGTCCTCCCTCGTATCTCCCTCTAGTTGCTACTCCCCTTACCCACGGGTAACCATAAACCTGGTTTCTAACACCACAGATTCCTTTTGCCTGTGATGGAGTCATTCAGCATATGCTCTTTTGTGTGTGATTTCTTTTGCTCGGCCTTATGTGTGAGATGTACCAATGTTGCTGTGTGTAGCTGTAGATCATTTATTCCTCCCCCACTCTGTGTTTATGCCTGCCAGGCAAACTGTGCAATTCTCCTGTGTATCTGATGATGATTATATTCTTTTATTGCAAATTAATTGAGCAGATAGATGGATACGTTTATTAATCTCGGTAAGTGCAGTAGCTGATAGAAAAAATGCACACGGCATCCTAAAAGAGGGTTCTTTTCATTATTTAACTTTGGCATTTCACTTTCAAGGAGACAGAAAAGCTGGTGTTTTCCAGGCTATTTCAAATGTATCATCTTTACAAAGGTGACAATATAAAAAATTGTGATGCTATTCTGCAGGTATGAAAGTAAAGTACAAAGAGGCTCATGACTGCCTTAGTTCTACCAGCAAGAGCCCTCAGAGTCCTCCTAGTGCATGAATTCTATTTATACCCCTCCTTACAAAGCTTGCACAGATCTGTGAGGAAAAGAGCAAAATCAGATGTACGCTTATTTTCCCAGGCAGAAACTAAGATATTAACAGAAGAAACCCTTTGTTCAAAAATATCCCACATGAATGCATAAACAGATGACAGATAAAAGCAGACTTCTCTGGATGAAGGGTGAAGAGAGAGGCAAGCACCATCCCTTTGCCCTCCTCTCCTTGGCAATGGTGGCTCCTGGAGGCTTCTCCAAATCCCTGATACTCTCCAGAAGCACTTATCACCAGCCAGGTCTGGTAAGCTGGCAAATGGTTGACCTGTGCTTTTAAACTGGGGTCTGAGGCTCCTTTCTGACCAGTGACCACAATTGCAGAGGAAATTCCTTCTCAGTGTAAATGTCCCCTCATCTTATCTCCTTCAAGAGCTGAAGGCTGAAGGCTGAAGGCTTGGACTCCTACTTTTTAACGTTTTCTATAACCCCTCTCCCTACCCCTACCTCATAAGAGCAGGCTTGATGTGAATCTTCTTTGTAGCACAATGAGGAAAGTGAAAAGGCAGAACCTAATCCTGCATCGTAACAGCAAAATGACTTTTAGTCAAAGTAAGAGTATGACTTGGAGCAGACCTGCCAGGAGGTCTTAAATATTTGAAACACTTCTCCATATTTTCCAACACTCAGTGACATTAATTTCTGTGCTAGGCACACAGTAGGTGCACAATAAATACTTTCTTGGTGAATGCGCAGTATTCACATTTGCTTAGGTGATGTTCCTTCCCTGTTTAGAAACAGATTAAATACTCAAGAGTGATTAGTGATTATAATCATCACTAAATTCTATCAGCTCATTTCACACATAATAGAAAATTCTGTTCTTTCTGTTAACAATACTAGGAGATGTTTGCAAGTGAAAAGAATGGGTCCCCTCTTTAGAGTCAAAATCCCTCCTATGTTCTATCAGTAAATATTTGTTGAGTCCTTACTATGTACCAGTATTTATTCTAGGTTCTTGAGAGTGATAAATTAGTGAACAAAATAGAGGAAAATTCCTCTCTTTGTTGAGCTTATGTTCTAGTGGGCACATAGACAATAAACAATAGAAATAATAAATAAGTGGATGATATAGTATGTTGGAAACAAGGAGAAGAATGTTCCTGGAACTGAGGGCAAAACATGTACTCCATTATTTGAACTTGGCTTTTACTGGAGTGAAATGAAAAATCTTTGGAGGGTTTCGAACAGAGGGACAGGATCTAACTTGCATTTTAAAAGGCTCTCTTGGACTGCTCTGTTGAAAATAAACTGCAAGGGTTGGGGGTTGGAGACAAGATAAAAGCAGTGAAATTCATCAGTAGGTAGCTATAATACACGGAGGCAAGGGCCAGAGTGGTAGCTGTGAGAGGGATAAGAGGGAGAGGTTCTGGATACTTTTAAAAGGGACAGCCAACAAGATTTCTGATGTATTGGGTAAGAGAAGAGATGTTAACGATGACTTCAAGGTTTCCACCTGAGTGACTGTAAGCAGGATGGACTAGGTGGAGCAGGATAGAGGGGAAGATCAAGAGTTCAGTTTGGGAAGTACTGAGTTTAAGATGTCTGTTAGATTTACGAGCAAAGATGTTGAGAAGACAGTTGGTTATTAGTTCGGGGTATGGGAGTGAGTTTTACCCTAGAGCTATTTGGGACTCATCAGCATATAGATGGTATTTCAGGCCACAAGACTGGATATGATTATAAAGGGAATGAGTATAGGTGGAGAGTAGAAGACCAAAGACTGGCCCTGGGGGACATCAACATTAAGAGGTCAAGGAAAAGAGAAGAAGCCAGCAATGGAGATTGAAAAGAAGCAACTACTAAGGTAGATGTAAAAGCAAGAAGGTGTGGCAGTGTGTGAAGAAAGTAAGTTTATCAAGGAGAAGATAATGAACAACTTTGTTAAATGTTGCTAATTCAAGAAAACTGAGAAATGAAATGGCCATTAGATGTATCATTGGTAACTGATGAGAGGAGTTTTGGTGCAGTGTTGAGGGGGTGGGGGTGCAAAGTCTTATGGGAATAAGTTTGAGGGAAATGAGAAAAGAGGAACTGAAGAGAGAAAGTAAAAACAAAGTTCTGCTGCAGAAGGAGCAAAGAGTTAAAGGGATACTTAGCAGGGCAAATTGGGACAAGAGAAAATTTGCATTTGTTTTTTATTAATTACTGAAAAAATTAGAAGAGCATTTTCATGATGAAGGTAATGTAAGGGAGAAAGGAAAGAATTGCTAGAGCAATGTTCTTGAGTATGCAAGGAGGCATGGTTTCTAGTACACACTTGGGGCATAAAAAGATCACCTATGTTTAATAGAAAGGAAAGCAGAATATATGGGTACAGATGCTGGCAGCTGGGGAAATGGGTGGTGGAATCTGGAAGTTCTCTGATTGCTACCATTTTTTTTTAGTGACACATGAATCAAAGTCATCAGCTGAGTGCTGGCTCTACTTTCAAAATATATCAAGACTCCAATCACTTTCTCATAATTTCAGCTGCTACCATTCTGGTCCAAGCTATCAACTCTCACCTACAGTTTTACAAATGGGTCTAGGAACTGGTCTCCCTGCTTCTGCCCTTGCCCCACTACAGATGCTATATTAAAACATAAGTCTGTCATGTGACTCTTCTGCTCTAATCCTCCAATGGCTTTCTATCTTATTCAGACAAAAGTCAATCCCTACCTACCTTCTGCAACATCACTTCCTACTATTCTCTTCCTCACACATTCTGTACCTTCCCTACCAATATTCTTGTGCCTTGAATGCACCAGTCATGCTCCTTTCTGAGGACCTCAGGTCATGCTCTTTCCACTGTCTAGTATGTTTCAGTGTGGCTTCCTTGACCACATTCAAATTACAACTCATATTCCTTACATTCCCTATATGCCCCCCCCACACCACTCTATTTTTCTTATAGCACTTACCAACGTCTAACATACAACATATTTGATTTACTCATTCAGTTTATTATTTGTCTCTCCCCATCAGAATGTAAGTTCTATGTAAGCAGGGACTTGTACCCTGTTGTTTATAATGCTTTCCCCAATAAGAAGAGTATCACCTGACACATACTTTTAGAATGAGTGAATAAATTTCAGAACTATGCTGCAATGCCACGGCCTATTGTGATCACTCCATAGAGATGAAATGTGCCTTCCACCAAAATTCGGTTTGACCATTGATGGTGAGGATGCCACACATTTACCAGGAGGGTACTCACATAATGTGGCTTCCTGGGTAGGGTAGGGCTGTCTCCCATGCTGGTCTCAAAGTGGCATTAGAGAGTAGAGAAATGATACTGGCTTGGACTGTGGATAGGAGGTGAGGCTGGGGTGAAGATTCCCATGTATAGGGCAGGCCTTGTTTAGTTTGAACCACCTTCTAATGCTGAAGGAGGGAGCATGTGCACTTTCTTACCAGCTTGCCCAGATAAAGGGCAGAAGGAGAAGGGAGTGTGATGGTTGGCTTTACAACTGGTAGCAGTTAAACATCATAACTGAAGTCAGACTCTTTACTACAGGACTCATTGCAAGTAGAATCATTACTGTGTTTCATGTTCTCTGATTCTACCTGGGCCTAGCATAGCACATTTGCAAGGGATCTCAGGGCTCTAGGCCAAGTGCCTGATTTTCCAGATGAAGAAGACGGAGTCCAGTTCCGCTACATTGTACTGTCTTTGAAAATTCCAGTGTAAGTTGTCTCAGGGCATGGCTCTCCTGTGGCAAGCTCTAGGGCTATAAGTTCTTAAAAACAATCTTTTTAAAAAAGATTTTATCTATTTATTTGACACATTTGTGATCTCTCAGATCACAAATAGGCAGAGAGGCAGGCAGAGAAAGAGGAGGAAGCAGGCTCCCCACCGAGAAGAGAGCCCAATGTGGGACTTGATCCCAGATCATGACTTGAGCCAAAGGCAGAGGCTTAACCCTCTGAGCCACCCAGGCACCCCTCTTAAAAACAAGCTTAAACAAGGTCTTAAACTCTTGATTCTCAGATCACTTGTCTATAAAATTCTTATATAGAATATCTACTGTGCTTTTGTTAGAGTGAAGGCTTCAATGGAAGAATGTTTATGAAGTGCCAGCTCATGGTAGTGCTCTATGAATAGTAATTGCTAGAGTGAGAACATAGTACCCTCTAGCTAAAAACCATTTGATCTGGGCATATTTAAGACAACACTCTTAAACAGTATAAGATAGGAGGAATATAATTATTTCATTCCATTTCAGAAGGAACTACTTACTTTATTTTCCTTTTTTTTTTGACCTACAAATTATATCAAGGTATATACATTCCCATTACCCTAGAAAGTTCACTAATGCTCCTTTCCAGCTACTCACCCTCTCCAGAAGCAACTGCATTTTTATTTTCTGCCACTCTCTGGAAGTTTTGCCTGTTCCAGAACTTCATATAAATGGAATTATACATCATCTACTCTTTTGTATGTAGCTTCTTTCATGTAGCCTAATATTTGTGAGATTTATCCATGTTGTATGTATTAGTAGTTCATTCCTTTTTATTACTGAGTAGTATTCCACCATAATCCACAATATCCCACACTACAGTTTATTTTCCCATTTTCTGGGATGAATATCATCATATATTTTAAAGAACAAAAACCAGGCATGGTCTCCAAAAGGGAATAATGCCCCATATTGCCAGATTCTGAACAATAGGGTGGAGAAAAATGGGTACACATCTGAAGGAGAGTTGAGTGTACAGAAAATTTCATCTACCTCTCTCAGTTCCTCACTTTGCTTTGCCTGGGAATTCCCTAGCAGAGACTGTAGAGAGTTTTAAAGATTTTGAGTTTTCAATTGAGATGGTGCTAATTCCTCATAATTTTGTTTTATAATTTTGTTCTTTTTTTTTTTGAAAATGCTATTTTTCCCCTTTTTCTTTCATTGTAGGCTTTGCACTTCTGGGAGGACACCCTTGTTTTCTTACCACACAAGACATTCATTTGGGTGTGAATGAAAGTCTCACGGACACAGCCCGGTTAGTAAATCTTCTCTTCAAAGCTTATTTCAGAAGTGATGAATTTCAAAAAGAAAATATGCTTCTCTTTAAATAAGTTTTTTCCCCCTCCCAACATCCTTTGTACTGTTCTCTGTTTCCTCCTTTCTCTCTTTACCTGATGTTCTGAATGCTTCTCCCCTCATCCTCTGGTCACTTTCTGTGGGTTAAAATAATTTTTTTTCTCAGCAATTTGAAGAGGTTTCTGATTATAAAATTTCAAACTTAGGGAAACTTAGAAGGCATCAAGTGTAACTCATATTTGACCATTGAAGAAATAGATGTCCAGGGAAACTGACATGGTCAATGACTCATAACTATTTAGCACCAGAGCAGGTAACACTATAAACAGTTAACAATTATTGAGCATTTATGGGTTAGGCATTGTTCTAACTCATTTCATCCGTATCAACCCAATTAGATTGGCATAAAGAGGTAAAACAAATTAATTAGGAATGTATTAGTGCTATAACATAAAATCTCAAAATGTCAGTGGCTAACATACTGGATATTCCTGATTAGTAAGAGGGAAGGGTTAATTATTTATGTGGTCCTTCAGGGACTCTGAATGAGAACGGCTCTACCATTTTCAAGATGTAGCCTCCTGTCCTAGATGTTAACATCCAGTCAGGACCTAGGGGAAGAGAGTATGGAGATGAGATACTTGCTTCAAACTCATCTTAGCAGAGAAGAGACATAATCACTTCCACTCCCATTCTACTGGCAAGTACTAGTAGCTCACCTTTACTCAGATAGAAGTAGAAGTAGGAAAAGCCTCTTAATAATTACATTATAAGGACTGAAACATAGGTGACCTGATTCCCCATACAATGCTGTCACCATTATATCATGTTTAAATCTTTGTTTAAATATTTCATCCTTGATATCAAAGACTAATGACTATTTTCCTAAAAATGATATGCCGTAAGTAACTCCCTGTGGCACAACTTTTTACGGCAGCTATTCTAGTATATACTGAAGAATTTATCTACGTCATTTGAATTGCTAAATGAGATTTGAAATAACTCATCTTTAAGCCTTTTAGTGACATTATTTCAGATGGGAGAATGTTAGTATTAAGAAGTGTTGTGTTCATCTTCTGAATGTATGGAATAAGAGAATAAATAAACATAAATTAGTTTTTCTTCCAACTCTGTTGCCACTGACTGGAATTACATTTGCCTAACAATTCTGTTTCCACAAAAGTAAACTATGCTTTATTGAAAGGCAAATATTACAAGCTGGCTATGGGATGAAGCCAGGGGCACATCCAGGAGAGAAGTTTCAATGGGGATCTTCCACACAGAACCAAGAGAACAATGGTGAATAAGTCCCCATGTGAAGTAGTGGTTGGAAAAGGATAAATTTAGAGGAATAGCTGAACATTCAATAAAGAGTTAAGGAGTACAGATTGACAACCAGAAGGAGATCAGGGTCCAGAAATCAGTGGAGTGAGCAGGACCCCAAAAGCAATAGATAAATAACCAAGCATGGGTAGAAAGCTGAGACGGAGTATAGATGTGTTCTTTACTGTGCTCACTCTCCACACAATTCCTACCGCAAATCCTTAGTTAGCTCTACAGAGATCCTGAGAGAAAAAATCTGCTCACAAGTTCCAACATAATTGGAAACTTTTAGTCTATATAATTAGTTCCACTGCTACATTGATATATGGATACATAAAAGTGTATCCATAGAATTCATTCTGATTGTTCTATCTTATCCAAAAGACTCTGAATAAAAATAATAACTCTTCCCTAAAGGGTGGATTTCTTGTACTGTTATCTCTAAATCTTTGTAAAAATCTTAAAAATTACATATTAGTTGAGTTTTATAGACAACAAAACCATGACTCAGAAAAGTAATGGAGCTTAGTAGCTAAGTCAGCATTTAGATCATGGTTTTTTTTTAAGCCGATGCTGTTTTGACTATTCCTACCACCTCTTGTATATAGCCCATAAGAGGGGCAGTGAAATAGTTATGGAAAGCATTGGTTTGCATGTCATGAGGTCCCCAAGACCACCCCCATGTTTGATGATTCACTAGGAGGATTCAGAGACTCAGCATATAGTTATAATACTCACAGCTATTATGTATTACAGTGAAAGTATACCAAGCACAATTAATGAAGGAAAAAGGCACATATAGCAAAATCCAAGGGAAACCAGGTTCAAGATTCCAAGAGTCCCTTCCCAGTGGAGTCACTCAGGACACCTTTAATTCCCTTTGTAATGAGTTGTGAAAACACCTGTGAAATGTTGCCAACCGGGGAAGCCCCTTAGAGATTCAATACCCAGGGTTTTTACTGGGGGCCAGTCACATAGCATCCTCTGTTTGACATGTACCCAAATCCAGACTCTCAGAAGGGAAGCTGATGTTCACTTTAAACCATATTATTTGTAAGGAAAAAAAAATTTAGGCACAGTGAGCCACTATTATCAGTCTTGGAAACCTTCCACAAATCAAAGTTCTCAGATACCACCCAAAGGCCAATCTTACATGCAGGTCTTTCTTTTCAAAAAAAATATTGTTTTATTTTATTTATTTATTTGAGAGAAAGAGAGCAGTGGGGTAGGAAGATGGAGAGGATCTCTCTCTCTCTTTTAAATTAACAAATAATATGTTGTTTGCTTCAGGGGTACAGGTCTGTGAATCATCAGTCTCACACAATTCACAGCACTCACCATAGCACATACCCTCCCCAATGTCCATAAACCAGCCACCCCATCCCTTCCCGCCCCCCAGAATCCCTCAGTTTGTTTCCTGAGATTAAGAGTTTCTTATGGTTTGTCTCCCTCTCTGGTCCCATCTCATTTCATATTTTCCCTCCCTTTCCCTCATGATCCCCCACCCTGACTCTCAAATTCCTCATATCAGAGATATCATATGATAATTGTCTTTCTCTGAATGACTAATTTCGTTCAGCATAATACCCTCTAGTTCCATCCACGTTATCGCAAATGGCAAGATTTCATGTTTTGATGGCTGCATAGTATTCCATTGTATATATATATATATACCACATCTTCTTTATCCATTCATCTGCTGATGGACATCTAGGCTCTTTCCATAGTTTGGTTATTGCAGACATTGCTGCTATAAACATTTGGGTGCACGTGCCCCTTTGGATCACTACATTTGTATCTTTATGGTAAATACCCAGTAGTGTGATTGCTGAGTCGTATGGTAACTCTATTTTCAACTTTCTCAATGGGGAAAAACTGAGAGCTTCTCCCCTAAGATCAGGAACATGGCAGGGCTGTCCACTATCACCACTGCTATTCATAGTACTAGAAGTCCTAGCCTCAGCAATCAGACAGCAAAAAGAAAAAAAAGGCAGCCGAATCAGCAAAGAAGTCAAACTCTCACTCTTTGCAGATGATATGATACTTTATCTGGAAAACCCAAAAGACTCCACTCCAAAACTCCTACAACTCATACAGGAATTCAGTAAAGTGTCAGAATATAAAACCAATGCAGAGAAATCAGTTGCATTTCTATACACCAACAGCAAGACAGAAGAAAGGGAAATTAAGGAGTCGATCTCCTTTACAATTGCACCCAAAACCATAAGATACCTTGGAATAAGCCTAACCAAAGAGACAAAGAATCTGTACTCAGAAAACTATAACGTACTCATGAAAGAAATTGAGGAAGACACAAAGAAATGGAAAAACGTTCCATGCTCATGGATTGGAAGAACAAATATTGTGAAAATATCTATGCTACCTAGAGCAATCTATACATTTAATGCAATCCCTATCAAGATGTAGAGGATCTCAAGCAGACTCCACTCCATGCTGAGCACTGAGCCTGACCTGGGGCTCGATCTCACAACCCTGAGATCATAACCTGAGCCAAAATCAAGAACCAGATTCTTAACCGAATGAGTCACCCAGGTGCCCCCACGCAGACCTTTAAAAGGCTACCGGTCAGGCATGGCTTGAAAATCACAAGGCTTCAGATCTAGTCCAAGCTTTGCCACTTACCTACTGTGACTCACTAGTGAAAACTTCCTTGGATCTTAGTTTCCTTTTCTATAAAATGAAGGCTTTCTGATCCTTCAAGTCCAATTTATACTCTCCAGTGCATATGAATATATTAGATATCAAGTGGTGGTCCTTACACAGAGGTGTATCTCAGTGCAGAATTCTGGGCCCCACACTCAGAAATTCAAATTCTGCAGTGAGAGCTCAGATCATTTTGAGGAATCTATAACAAGCTCCTCAAATGATTCTGTTGCCTGGGTGGTTGGACCATACTTTGTGAAACACTGAATTAGAAGGCTCTGTAGTAATCCGGGGCTATTGTGTTGTCAATCTACGCTAGTGTGTGAGTGAAGGGAATGGTAAAGAAGGAACAGCTAATAAAGTAGGTCTATGGTTTCATGACAACAGATCGTGAAGGGTACATTGATAGTGGAGGCAGAATGATTTCAGATTTGTTATTCTTAAAATATACGTGGATACATTAGCAGAAGCAGAAAAATGAAAGGAGTTTCTGCTTTGGAGAGTAGGGGCTATATTAGGTATTAGACATATTATATTAAAGGCTGAACCTCCAGCGCAAAGGTCCACAAGCCACTGGAGAGACCTTGGATGAATTCGAGAGCTAGGTAATTCGAACCATAAACTCAGTGGCAGAAAATGAGCTCCAGAATCTCCTTGTGGGTGAATTGCAGAAAGCTTAACCTTGAGGACAGGTACAGTTAAGGAAGGACAGGAGGAAATACTTAGGGTACAAGGAGAATATGGACAGTGCACTAACAGAAGAGGCTAAAATGAGCAATGGGGATGTCAGAAAGGGTGGCACAGTAGCTGCTGTGGAATCTGACTTTCTTCTATGTACCTACCCCCTTACTGCTTAATCTGCCAAAATATCTGACAAACAAGATATGGCTGAGATTCGGAAATTCAATAAATCTAAATTGAAGAAGACAAGAAAAATCCACTGCCTTTCACAGAAGCAATTGAACTGGAGAAGCAAGGAAGTGAATCTTAATGACATCTACCCCACCAGTATGCACCGTACAATCCATAACAATTGCCTCCTTGATTTTTGTGGAAGTCCAACTTTGTAAGATGCAAAGAGATTGGATGATGTTTAAATGACAGTGCTGGCCTTTTCAAATCAAGAGAATGGTGCACACCTGGCACTGATTGATGGCGTTGCTTCTCCATCTGCCTATCTGGCTACTTTGGGGGCCTGGTGGAATGAAAACAGTGACTGCCCATTGATGAAAGGAGAACATAAGGGGGGAATACTGGGAACATGGCAATAGAAAAAAAAAAGGCAAAACTGGGCTAGTTTCCTAAAAGCTGTTACGTGTAATTTCCAGTGTTAATTAGTCAAATGATTTAATTATTTGTTTATTCAAAAATATTTATTGAATGCCTAGTTTTTCTTCCAGGAATTGTTTTAGCACTGAGAAAAAGCACTGATCAAATCAAACAAAATCCTTGTTGGAAATTATATTTCAGTAGGAGGAGGCTTTCACTAAACAAACAAATGAAGCACAAATAGAATAGCAGGTTGGGATACGAGCTATCATGCAGCAAAAGCAAGGTGATCTGTGGACTTTAGATAGTGTGGTCAGGAAAGGCCTCTCTCCGAGGAGATGACAGTTGAGAACTGACTGAAAAGGCAGAGGCAGGTATGCAAACCTGTGGGGAAAAAAACATTGCACACAGGAAGAACTGCTGGTACAAAAGCTTAAGGCAAGAACAAGTTTAATGTATTCATAAGTAGGACAGCAAGCAATACTTTAAAATTTGCAAGTAAACATATTTTAGATATTCAAATAATTTTGTTAAAAAGCACCCTTACAAGTTGGCCCTATTTCAGTCACCAAAGGAAAGGTAAATCAGACCAAGAAGTACCTAAATACACATTCAAGATAAAATGCATTGCTCTTTACTTTCTTGACTACGAGAATAAAACCTGTCCACTCTTCAAAATATTGTGGGTAAATTCTCCTTAGCTAAGGCTAAGTTCAGGATTGTGTAATCTGAGGGTGCTAATAGAAAATAAGGGGAACACTGAGATGGAGATGTTGGCTGATATTGTGGAAGAGCTGGTGTGTCGGGGTCCCCGAATGCATCCCCAGGTTCAAGAATTCATTAGGAGGACTCCCTCATAGCACACAATATATGGTCATACTAATGGCTAAGATCCATTACTAAAAAACAAAACAAAACAAAAACAAACAGACAAACAAAAACATATAAAGCAAAACGAGCAAAGGGAAAAGGTGCATGGGGCCAAGTCCAGGGGAGACCAGGCACAAGCTTCCAAGGGTCCTCACCCTGTGCAGCCACACAGGACATGCTTAATTCCCCCCAGCAATGAGTTGTGTCAATACATGTTAAATGCTGTTGATCAGGAAAGCTTGTTAGAGACTCGGTGCCTGAGATTTTTATTGAGGGCTGGTGACATAGGTACCCTCAGCCTATTATAAACCCAGAATCTCGAATCCCAGAAGGAAGGGAAGTGTTCAGTATAATCCATAGTGTTTATACTATTTAAGCAGTAAGCTACCCTTACTATATCCAGGAATGGTGGAAACCCTCCAAAAGTCCAGGTTCCCGGATGCTAGCCAAGGGCCAACACTGGTAAGTAAGCATTTCAAAGACAGCCATCTCAGGACCACTGTGTTAACTCATGTTTTGCACCACTGGGCTCTCATCTCTTCTGGATTTTGCTACATGTCCTTTACCTAGATACACTCTAACTGGTAAGAGAATATATATTGTACCCACAGAAGGACAGCCTCAAGCTTTGAACTTCTTCCTCAGTTCAGTGTGGATCCCTGTAGGGCCAAGCTTCCAAAAGACAGACTCAATCATCGCTCACTTACCTCTTTTGAAAAATATCTTTTAGCAATTCTTTTCCATCCCCTAACATAAGACGCACAAAATACATATTCTTCAGTTTAAATTTGCTTCAGAGTTGAGGGTGTTTTCAGATTTTGTCAATTCTCTGGTGCTCTACTGGAGTTGGGCCGTCTATTTTTGCCTTCACTCTAGGCTTCTCCTTTTAGAGGTGACACGAGAAGTGACACCTTGGCATGACTGAGATCATGGATTCCTTGGAAATTTGAAATTTAGGATGGAAAAGGATGGAAATTCGCCATGGCAGTGAAACATTATCTCTCCTGGTTCAAGGCTTTCTGTGTCTTCCATAATGATGGCTGTTGGTGCCTAATGCTCTGAGTCCACTGTTGAAAGGGGCATAATAGCTTTACACTAAAATTTATACTTTCATACAGCACTTAGTGATGCAGCTTCAGGAATGATGTGTATTAAAGGCTCCACAGAAAACCAAACAGTGTAACCTTGTTCTACTCTACTTTCCCAATAGATGCAATTTACTTATGGTAGAGATTGCTAAAATGTGTCCCACCAATGTAAAACTAGTAGAAAGGAAAATCAGCAGAAACCACTATATTTGTTTCTTAGGACTGCCATACAAATGACCACAAACTTGGTGACTTAAAACAATAGAGATCGTTTATTTGCTCACAGTTCTGGAGGCTAGAAGCCCAAAATCTATGTGTCAGCAAAGCCATGCTGTGTCTGAAGGCTCTGGGTAGAATCCTTCCTTGCCCTGCCTAGCTTCTGATGGCTCTCAGCAATCCTCGGTGTTCTTGGTTCGTAGCTGTATCCCTTCAAACTCTGCCTCCATGTTCAACTGGGCATCTTCTCTGTATGTCTCTGTGTATCCCCTCCCCTTCTTATGAGGACATTGGCTATTGGATGTAGGGCCCACCCTACTCCAGTATGACCTCATCCTAACTCATTACCTCTGCAAAGACCCTATTTCCAAATAAGGTCACATTTTGAGTTTCCAGGTGGATATGAATTTAGGGGACACCATTCAATCCACTACACAATCACCCATCCACATGTCCCTGCAACAGCATGGAAAGGTTTCAAATCACTGTCATTCTGACAGCTCAAATAATGGAAGTTACAGAGGGATTTATGGAAGAGACACAGTCCTCAAGAGAAGGAGTGAACCACTGTCATATTGAAAGGAATGTTTTTAAAAAGCCAGAATACTCTTATTGAAGGTATTTATACTGGTGACATTAAGACCAAAAAAGGCACTCTTTCTTAGATTTCTTACTAAAATGTTTAAAAATATTGCACCGAATTAGGTACTAATAAATTGATATATCTATAAATTGAAAATATGATATCTCCATGAATCTTTACAGAGGTCACCAAAAAGCTACCAGGCATGACCATTGTGTATCCCTGGGTAAATGGTAACAAAATTCAGTCCTTCACAACATGAACTATGACTCTTCAGAGTATAGAGGCAGTTTGCCACAGTGGAAATTGCAGGGGCTTTGAAGCAAGGTTAGACTTCGGTTGAAGTCACAACTCATACCACAGTGGACTAGTTGCTTCTGAGTCTTAGGTTTCTCAGCTATAAAATGGAGATACAAATACTTATCTCAATGAGTTACATGAGGATGAATGAGATAATGCTTATAAAGGACAGGCACACAGAATAAATTCAAGTAATACTGATTGAACCAAGTTATAACCTGATTCAAACTCAGGAAAGCTCTGATTTAATTTGAGACATCACTGTGGTTTCCGACTCAGCTTACAGTGACCTAACACTGAAATTCCTGTAGCACATTTTGAGGAGGTCATTCTCAAAGCCATTATGCCTTACCCATTTATCTCTGAGATCCTGAAAACTAGGCACTAATACCTAAGTCAAAGTAATTTGGCCATTATAGAAGCTTTCATGAATAAATCGCATGTGGCAATTATTCAGCATCCCTGGATTTCTTCCAACACCAGCCCATTTGAGAGGAGCCCATCCGGCTTTGCTAAAGGTATTATTTTGTGTCCTCATTATTCTTATATTGATATAACTAAAATTATAACCTGGGTAGAGATACCAGAGCACTGGAATATTCTCCCTCCTGGAGGGAGACTCAGTTAACCAGTTTAGTCCTTGACCAATTTACATTGAGGGTAAAATCTATGCCTCCTCTAAGGCCTTGGCCTGCTTCACTAAAAAATAAACATAGGAACTATCCATTTTTTAATCATTATAGATTTCTCAGAGGTATTATGCACAGCCCAAAATCCCTCCCACGGCTTGCCAGTCAGCTATTCAATTGACTGGAAGTGTCACTGATAACAAGCTGGAATTTAGGGGGCACAGTCTGATTCAAGGCAGGATAAGGACAAAAGGAAGAATGTGGGGCAGGACCCCGTGAGAATACAAGTTCTGTTTGCCTTTGGCTTTTGCAACACATTCACCACGTTCCGGTAAGTTTAGGAACAGCTCAACTTCTAACAGCATCAGGATTATTGTATGATTGTCCATCTCACCAATATCCATGCTTGCTCATTAGATCTAGCCCAAGACCCTATTGCATCATCCTGGGGCCATGGGGGACTTATGGTATTTTTTGTTTTGTTTTATTTTGTTTTGGCCTTCTGGGGCTTTTAATTAATTCCTTTAAAAGCTTCAATCTTATACCAAAAGAAAAAATATCAATGAATAATACAAATTTAAGGTCGGAAAGGTCTTTATGGGTTATTTATATCAGTCATCCTTTTCATGCCTCCTCCACACTATTTCTTCAAAATTGTTCTTGAGTTTGCATGAAAATATCTACCATCAGGGCACTCGACATACCGTGCAATCTTGTTTCATTTTTATGCAATCTGACTGTTCTGATGAGAGTTGATACAAACTGCCTGAGAGTTCTCTTCTACATTAACTTGAAATTGGTCTCATTATGATTTTTGTCAACGTTCTTCTGTTATTTCATCTCTTTATAAACTCATGTATTTTAACATATTCAAAGGTTTCAATTCATTGCAGTTATTATTCTTATTATTGCTTAAAAGACGCCATATTTGGTCAATGTGATCTGTCCTCAGGTTGGATACTGGGTCGTTCTGACATAACTCTATCAGGCTTTGATAACTCCCCTGCTTTTGATATGGCAAAATGTTCCAGGCTCATCTTGTACATTTCTTTACCAAGGCCAAGAATTAGCCATTGCTCTAAGAAGCCTTAATTCATTCTCAATTACTTTCAAAATCAAGTTTGGAAGAAATGTTCTTTTTTGAATGATATGAGGTTTTTTTTCTGGTTATTGCAGTAATCATCCTTTTGGTAGAAAATACTAAAGAGATATAAAAGTATAGATAGAACCACCAATATTGCCGTCATCCTGAAATAATCAATATTAACATCCTATTTCCTGAACCATCTCTCCCTTTAAAGTCCTATGCCTCTTTTCCTACATAGTAGGATGGGGGTAGGTGTAGGGAGAATAGAGCACGTTTTAAACATTCAAATAAAATCAAGTTGAATAAATGTTTTAACTTGTAGATTGTTTTTTCTAAACCCTAATATTGGCCATCAAACATCCAGAGGAAACTGATAAGTGTAAGAAACCTTAAATTTGGGTAATTTGGATTTTGCAAAAGCTGTTTTGCTACTGTCACTGACAGAGGCCCAAGATTGTCCACAAAGCTGCAGAAATCCACCAGATGGCAAACAGAAGTCTACATTTTTTAAAAAAGATTTTATTTATTTATTTGAGAGAGAGAGAGTGAGTGAGAGAGAGTATGAGAGGGGAGAAGGTCAGAGGGAGAAACAAACTCCTTGCCGAGCAGGGAGCCTGACGTGGGACTCGATCCCAGGACTCCAGGATCATGACCTGAGCTGAAGGCAGTGGCTTAACCAACTGAGCCACCCAGGTACCCCAGAAGTCTTTATATTCAATGGAAATGAAAACTGACAAAAATCAAGTCATTGTAGAGCTAGAGACAACATTTTAATTTGTCAGTCTTTCATTTGTAGCACATATAACTCAGCTCTTACAATGCTTAAAGCTGGGATTTTAAATTTTTGGAGAGGCATAGAAAGACCAGATTATTGATAATTCCTCTGTAAGTCCAACTCTAGTTACAGCTTTGTCACTGTTTCCAGTGAAAAGGTTTTTTTTGTTGTTGTTGTGTTGTTTTGTTTAGATTTGTTTTTGTTTTTGCTTTTTTAAAGATCTTTAGTAACCTGGAAGAAGA
This sequence comes from Spilogale gracilis, assembly GCA_004023965.1. NCBI lineage: Eukaryota > Metazoa > Chordata > Mammalia > Carnivora > Mephitidae > Spilogale > Spilogale gracilis. The sequence goes on from PITA01000010.1 coordinate 20,842, forward strand.
AAAGCAAGAGTGGTAATTTCTTTATGATTTATAGCACTTTAAACATTAAGTAGAAAGCAGTGTTATTGACAAAATATTAGAACTAAGTAACTAAAGGCCTTTAATATCTTTGTTTCCATAAATGATTCCAGTGTGAAAACAATCTGGAAACTGTTCCTTTTCCCCTCGCATCATCAATTCTTCTTCACCTTCAGCTTGTGATGGAAGGACCAAAGTGGCATTTTCTATGAAGTTTCGTTGTACTCCCTTTTGCCCACAGATGCTTCAGTGTCCAAAGGGCTTCCTGTGCCTGAAGCCACGGACCCTACTTTTTGTAATTTGTTGATAGCCCATTTTGGACTTAATCTTATTAATTTATCAAGCATTTAGCACTCCTTTAAACATAAAATAGCTAAAATTCCTTGGTGGTTCTCAAAGTGGGGTCTCCAAGCCAGCAGCATAAGCTGTACCTGAGAGTTTGTTAGAAATGAAAGTTCTTTGGGGCCCAATCCATACCTACTGAATCAGAAATCCAACTGACTATATTCTAACAAGCCCGCCTGGTGATTCTGATGTGTGTTCAAGTTTCAGAACAACTGCTTTAAACAGTCACATACTACTTAACCAATAAGTCAAATACATATTAAATGAACAAAACAAGTCTCCTCAACCATTTAAACACTGACTGCAAACTTAAATCAAATACTTTTAAACATTTAACTTAATCATGAGCCTAGCGTTTTTGGATTTCCTTGGATGCTCTAAACATTTTAAAAAGGAAAAGATGCACATAAAATAATAGTCCACTGATTATAGATTATATTTTAACAACAAAACTGGGCACCACGCTATTAATATCATAGATGTTGTTTTACATTCTTATCCCTACTTTTATTCTTACCCTTTATGGCCCTGGAATTGAAATTTCTCTACATAGATGATGTGTCAGGAATTCTACAAAGGACTACTTTGATACCTTTTCAGGACTTATCTCTGTAATTCTATCAAACTGGAAAGAAAAAAAAAGAGTATCTCAGTTGGCTAGGAATGCATGTTAAGTGGATTGCTGAACACTCAGTTTTCGTTGGGTTGTGGGAAATGGTTGCTAAGTTCAAAATGAACTAAACTCACATGGCTGACCACTAGTCTGAATATATTTTTAGCACATCACTTTCACTTTTTATCATGGATCTATATTGGTTTCTTATTGGTGCCTTAAAAAATTGCGACACACTGAGTGACTTCAAACAACACAAATTTATTATCTTATACCTCTGAAGGTCAGATGTCTAAAATGAGTCCATAGGGTTGCGCTCCTTCTGGAGGCTCCAGGAGAGAATCCAAGTCCTCACACTTTCCAGCCTTCCTCCATCTTCAAATCCAGCAGCACAGCTAGCTAGCATCTTCTCTTTCCTGACCTCTTGCCTCTCTCTTATGAGGACCTCTGTAATTACATTGGGCCCACCCCAGGATAATCTCTCTGTCTCAAGAGCCTTAATTTAATCCTATCTACAAAATTCTTTTGCTATCTAAGGTAGCCTAATCACAGGTTCTGGGTATGGAGATATGGGCATGTTTGGGTGGTGGGCATTACTCTGCCTACCATAGGACCCTGATTTTACTTTTTTCATATAGATTCTGGCTTTTCACAGAAATTAAAAGATAAGGTATCCTTTAAGTTTTATTTTCTTTGTTTTTCATCCCTGGCAGACCCACAGCAATGTCTTCATGATATATTAACCTGGTTTGGTTTGGATATTTGAAAATATATGCCTTTCTTAATGACATTATTTTATAATTAGTTGGGTCATCAAGAAGTTTTATTCAGGGGGGGAGGTGGGCAGGAAGGTAAGTCTAAAAATTTAGATTCTTCTTCTTCAGGACTGTTAACTAAGTATTTTGGAATAAACGGTCATATCATCTTTCTAATTGGAAATTGTATATGGCAACTGGTGCTAGTTAACTGCTAGACTCCTTTTCTACTTCACTTTCTATAAAACCACAAATGCTGATGGCATCTGCCCATTTGTGTTACAGTTTCTACCATTTCTAGGAATTTGGCTTATAAGTTAATGTAATTCTTTGTCATTTACACACATTAAAAATGGTATGTATCTTTATAAACAGAAATATACTAATGAATCATTGAACACGACATCAAAAACTAATAATGTACTACACAGCAGCTAACTGAACATAATAAAAAAAGAAATATACTTAACAATAACCCACAAAAGATATATCTGTGTATATAGTTATATATAAATACTTTTATTACTTAGTAAATAATTCAAATGTATGGTGATAGTCATTCTTTGCTGATACTACAATTATATTTTTATACATTTTCTTTGTATTAACTCTTTATTAGCATGAAGGGCTTTTACAAGCGCAACTTGTTTTATTTGATGATTTTTGGTACTATAAGTGACTACAACTTGACAAATGGGAGCTTCTTTAAGTTGATTTTTTTTTCCTTTTAGTACTGCCTCTGCCATCTTAAGATCACTTCTGCTTCCTGGGAACAATAGGGTGTTACAGACCTATACCGATTTTCTCCAGCCCAAGTACATGGAATCGACTGTCCTCTAATAGTTTCTGGTTCCCCCCCCTTTTTAAAGATTTTATTTATTTATTTGACATAGACACAGCTAGAGAGATAACACAATTGGGGAGGGGTGGCAGAGGGAGAAGCAGGCTTCCCGCTGAGCAGAGAGCCTGATAAGGGTTCGATCCCAGGACCCTGAGATCATGACGTGAGCCGAACGCAGATGCTTAATGACTGAGCCACCCAGGCACCCCTCTTTTTTTTAATAGAGCAATATTAACACCAAATTATGGGCACTAAGGCTACTTATGAGTGCTGAAAGGGAAAAGGTTAGAGCTATCACAGTTGCCATGGGACTGTTCCTGGTAGCTGAAAGAAAAATACCTCTTTTTTTTTTCTTTAAGATGTTATCCATTTATTTGTTTAGAGAGAGTGAGAGCAAGAGGGTGGAGGGGAAGAGGGAGAGAATCTCAAGCAGATTCAATACTATGCGTGGAGCCTGAGGTAGAGCTCAATCTCACAACCCTGAGATCCTGACTTGAGCCAAAATCAAGAGTCAACCACTCAACCAACTGAGCCACTCAGGTGCCCTGAAAATACCTCTTTTATAAATGTATTAGATCTTGTTCTTTCCAGTATAGCAAGTCATGTTGTTAGCTCTTACTTTTCTTATACTATAGGATTTCAGCAACTGCTAAGACTTTCTGCTTCTCCATTGTTCCATCCCACAGCAGAATATCCCCAATCTCCTCCCACCTCCTCTCTCTATTTTCGAGGACAATGGTTCTCAGTCTTGTCTTCATATTGGAGTAACTTGGTAAGCCTTAAAAATATTGTTGTTAATCTTCCACCATATCTTCTGCTTTAACTTTCCAAAGGGCAGAACATGGCATCAGGATTTTTACAGCTTTATAGGTGATCCTAATGGGAAGCCAAGGTCAAGAACCTCTGTTTTAGGAGGTGTTGGGCAACCTCAGTAAAGCAGACCAGGTACTCTCCCATAAGATTCTACCATACTGGTTCCTGGGATACCAACTTCACATAATTAACAAGACAAGTAAATGCACGTTTGTCTCTTGGCTGCTTTGCTTCAAGAGCTCTTGGGATTGTTCAAGGGAGGGAACCACAACTGCCCTTTTTCAATCATCTTCATGTCTATAGGGCATTGACTTCTCCAGCTGCTCTCCTCATGTCTCCCTCTTTCAGCCTCATCTTTCTTCATTCTTTCCTAACCTTGCACTAATTACTTCAAGGTTTGCAAGGCCTTGGTCTCCTCATTCTATGAGGTTAAGATAATATTTATATGTAACACACACTAAATCTAGCAAAACTCAACAATACATTGTAAAGTTCTTGAAACTGTAAGAGGTTGGAGGCCTATGGTTCTAGCTCAATGCATTATAATTACAAATAATGCTGACATGTACATCCATGTGCATATTTTTGTTATTCTTGGAGATGTCTTCAGGGTAACTTCCCCAAAGTAGACCTACTATGTCAAACAGTAAGTACATTTGTACTTTTGTTGGATATTACCGAGTTTTACTCCCACGGAATGTTATCAGCTCACACGCTAATCAGCAGTGTTTGAAGATCTCTATTTTACTGCAATGTCACTAACATCATGTGTTGTCATTTTAATAAATTTTTGCCAGTCTGATAGGTGGCAAAAAAAAATTACTTAAGAAGCTACAATAAAAGTAAAATCAGGTCAACTGCAATGGTTAATCCAGATTATTTTTAAATCCTATTTGTACACACTTTAGGAAGTGATGCATATTTAAAGAAGTCCTTCACAGTCAAACACTCCTCTCTCTCTCTCCCTCTCTCTCTCTCTCTCTCTCTCTCTCTCTCTCTCTCTCTCTCTCATAGGATTCTCGGTATCATAAAATTAACCACTTCTTCTGAAATAGGGAATTGATAAAGTGGTTACAGTGATAAACCTTAGTGGGATATCTACCTCCATCTAAGTGACTTCATCATGATAGAGTTAAAAGCCTGCATTCCATACCACGTAGCATCAGTATATCTGTACTTGGGAGGCAATTTTTATTAATATCTTGAAGAAAAGGAAGAAGATTTAAATTCTTTTTACATAAAGCTTATGCCTTTGGACAATGTTTTTCAACATTTGTAAGGTTATCTGAATTACCCGGGAAACATGATACTAGTAAAAAGACCCAGATTTCTCCCTTATTTCAGGAGCTTGGGCCTCTGTAGTTTATTAGTTCTTTATTTAGTTGTGATACACACCGAAGTTTGGGAACCATTGCCATAGGTAATCAGATGGCTCAGGGCACGTGGTTATTCTAATGAGGAAGGCCTTAAGGGAGTGGATTATTCATTTCATAGGATTTGAGATGCCTTTTTCCTTCAGTTGAACTAGAAAGCACTCCCTGCCAGAGATTATGGACAAAAGTCTATTTTTGTGGGCTGCTATCTCTTGATCAGTTTTTTTTTTAAGATTTTATTTGTTTTTGACAGAGAGAAATACAGCTAGAGAGGGAACACAAGTGGGGGGGTGGTGAAAGAGAAAGAAGCAGGCTTCCCGCCAAGCAGGGTGTGGGGCTTGATCCTGGGACTCCAGGATCATGACCTGAGCCAAAGGCAGACACTTAACGACTGAGCCACCCAGGCAGCCCAGGTTTCTTTTTTTTTTTTTTTTTTTTTTGCCTGGTTAAGGTTCTAAGAAATGAACGGATGGTACTTTTAAAAATATAGTGGCCTCAATTCTGTCTTTATTAGTCATCTCAAACTTTAATATGCAAATTAATCACCTGGAAATTTTGTTAAAATTCAGCTTCTGATTCAGTAAATCTGGGTGGGACGTGTGATTCTGCAGTCTTTCTTTCTTTCTTTTTTGCTTGCTTGCTTGCTTGCTTTCTTGTGATTCTTCACTCTTCCTTCCTTCCTTCCTTTCTTTCTTTCTTTCTTTCTTTCTTTCTTTCTTTTTTCTCTCTCTTCTTCCTCTTCTTCTTCCTTCCTTCTTTCCCTTCCTTCCTTCCTTCCTCTCTTTCTTTCTTTCCCTTTCTTTCTTTCTTTCTTTCTTTCTTTCTTTCTTTCTTTCTTTCTTTCTTTCTTTTTTCTTTCTTTCTTTCTTTCTTTCTTTCTTTCTTTCCTGTGATTCTGCACTCTTTCTTTCTTTATTTCTTTCTCTTCTTCTTCCTTCTTTCCTTTCCTTTTCCTTTCTTTCTCCTTCCTTCCTCCCTCCCTCTTTCTTTCTTTCTTTCTTTCTTTCTTTCTTTCTTTCTTCTCTTTCTCTCTTTCTCTCTTTCTCTCTTTCTCTCTTTCTTTCTTTCTTTCTTAGTTCCCAGGTGCTAGCTTTGGTTGCCAACCTTGGGTGCACACTGGAATATCCTGTAAAGTTTTTTAAAAATACTGACCCCTAGGTCCTATCCCTAGAGATTCTATTTTTCTGACAATAATCGATAGACATTTTGGTCTGGGCTCCAAAAATTTTTTAAACTCTCTAGGTGACTTTTATATGCAGCAAACATTTGAAAACTCTGTGTTAGACAACCATCAAATGTCATCTGTTTTGCAAGAGAAACTCTAAAATGGCTCTTTCATTTACCTCTTTCATGGTACAATATACAATGTGCTTAGACAGTTAAGAGAACTGGTTTCCAACTCTTGACCCACTGATGCCCTGCCATGGGAAGTTTTCATCAGAAATGGTCAAACAAGAAACATAAAGACAATATAGTGTATTTCATAACCTAAATTAATTCAAGGACCATTCTTTGAGATTAGGTCATTCACATCTCTTTTGGTGTTAAAATACCCTTTCTTTTCTAAATGAAGATATTAACATATTATATGTGTATTATTGCTTATTGTTTTATGCCCCTAATTTGCTAAACAAAAAGTTAGCAATCTTATGATCTCCACGTGTCTTTGGAAATCATGCTGATTCATGAAATCTGAATCTTTTTGGTGGATTTCTGTGTTTACGATGTTGAACACTTTCTGTCTTTTTCAGAGATGCTGATATCTATACAGGGTGCAGGGACAAGTGCTGAATGCCTTCTCAGGCTCAGCCTCTATAGGAGTTTATTGTGTACTGTGTCATTCAAGTTCATGGCGAAGCAGACTCCAAAATGGAATTATACATGCAAGAGATTTATAGGGGGGAATAACTGTGAAGGATGAAGGAAGGAGGAAACAGGAATAGGCAGGGAAAGCCTTCACACCACAATGTAGGTCCTACCCCAGTAAAGGGAGAAGAGGGAGGAAGGAGTAGGATAAAAAGAACCTGAGACTGCAGCACAGCTCTGAAAAAATCTTGGCCAGGCCAACGGGAACCTCAGAGCAAAGACTGCTGATTGGAGCAGTCGATATCAGGCAGAATAGCTCAGCTCTGGTGCCCCCACTGGGCTCAGCCATTGGCTGGGAATAGCGTGGGGGGAGTGGCCTTAGTGGAAACACTACAGTGTATCCCAAAAGTGCAGCAGCTGTGGGTTGTCAGCTAATGGGACTCCTCCCAGAAGGTTCTCTCTTGTGCAGCAATCTGTGTGTGCACCTTCATGGCTGCCACACGGGTGCTTTCAATTTTACACTGAAAATGTATATATGTCAATGGGATGATGTCAAAGAAAATTAGCCATATGCCCGGCCTTTAATGTTTCTCTATATACCTTGTTTTTGGTCTTGTCCCTTTTAACTTTACCAACTGCCCCTCATCAATTATAATTCATCATCATAACTTGCTAGACCCCCAACTGATTTCTTATCTCTGTAAAAAATAGTAAAATCAGTGGTCCCTGGATGAGATCAGTGGAAAAACATCTGGCTTCTATAATGACTACATGTTTAATATTAGCTTTTTTTTTTAGATTTTATTTATTTGAGAGAGAGATAGTGAGAAAGAGAATGTGATCAGGGGGAGGGTCAGAGGGAGAGGGACAAGCAGACTCCCCATTGAGCGGAAAGCCCAAAGCAGGGTTGGATCCCAGGACCCTGGGATCATGACCCGAGCCAAAGGCAGATGCTTAACTCACTGAGCCACCCAGGCGCCATGATATTAGCTTTTAAATCTGTCATGTTGATAGGTAGCTCTAACTTTGTAAAAATTCTAATTTATTAACATTTCTTACTCCTTTTTAAGATCATGCTTAAAGAAGGAATTATTAAGCATAATTAACTTAGGTTATCTTTTTTTGGTTCCCTGCAGTGTGTTGTCTGGCATGACAGATGCAGTGCTGGCTCGAGTGTACAAACAATCAGATCTAGATATCCTGGCTAAAGAAGCATCCATCCCAATCATCAATGGGCTGTCAGATTTGTACCATCCTATCCAGATCCTGGCTGATTACCTCACGCTTCAGGTTGGCTTATTTCTTTGCCTTACACAAGAGCAAAATAAAGAAATTGTTCCCAACTAGCTCTAAATGGAACCATTTAAATCATGGTATTGGTGTTTTATTTTCAGATATAATTTTGACAAAAAATTATAGCATGTACGTGAATGCCAGATCTCCAAGGGAGCCAGAGCATTGTTAAAAACAGGTCATCAGATTCTTCTGTTCTCAACTCAATTCCCAACCTCTTTCAGTCCCACCCTCATCCTCTCTTCTCTCAATCACTGCTTTTTGGCGACAGATTTAACACAATGGATGAATAGAGAATGCTGGAGCATACAGAATGGAAAAGCTTTATGTAATCCTACATACACCCGGCTCTGTGGCTTGGGAGTGAAGACTGGTGGAGTATGCTTTGATATTCAAAATGGTTCACTACCAAATCACTCTCTGAGAAGGAGGCCGTTTTGTATCATTTTAATAAACGGATTGTTTGAGACTGGAGTTAAGAACATGTAGAATTTATAGAACCGAGGCAAACTTAGCCATGTCCTCTTAAACTAGAAACTTGAATGACTTTGAAAGGAGTCCTCTCATTTGGTTTGCCGCAGCCAGTCTACATGGTCTTGCCACTGGGAATCCTGACAACCATGTTGATGGACTGTTCTGGAAGACAGGGAAAACTGATGGGTCCATATTCCTCCTTATTTGAATAAGCCACACACATATGAATGTGAAGTTAAACTCAAAATGAGGGCGCCTGGGTGGCTCAGTGGGTTAAGCCTCTGCCTTCGGCTCAGGTCATGATCTCAGGGTCCTGGGATCTCTGCTCAGCAGGGAGCCTGCTTCCTCCTCTCTTTCTGCCTGCCTCTCTGCCTGCCTGTGATCTCTCTCTCCCTCCCTCTCTCTCTCTCTGTCCAATAAATAAATAAAATCTTAAAAAAAAACCCTCAAAATGAAATGGAACTCTTTGGTGATGAGGATAAGATTCATGCAGAGAAGATGATACAGCAATGTTAGATAACAGGTTGCTGCTGAGAGGTGTGGCTTTACATATATGTTAGATAATTTAATCAGCCCCCCTGGGTCTTCATCATTTACTAGATTACAGATTCATTGCGGGACAATAAAATTTCCTGGTCATCATATTGTTCCCTGCAGGACCTGGTGCAATGCTTTCATATAGAAGATACTCACAGCAGGAGTTGAGTGAATAAATAGCAGCTTATTAAGAACATGGCATTTAAATCAGATGGACTTGGATTTAAATCCTAGATTCACCATGTAGTAGTTCTGTGATCTCGAAGTTGCTTAGCTTTTCTCTTTCTAAAATATTAACTTTATGAATATATAAAGTCTGTGAAACCTATAGACACTTCAAGAAAAATATAATGAGCACCCTTGTACCCATTACATAGTTTTGTCAAATCTTACTTTAGAATTTTTTTGTTTTCAAATACTATATTATAAAGAGAGTTGAAGCCTACTGTGTAACTTTCCCTGATCCTATTTCCTTCCACCCCCAAAAGAAATTATTTTCCTGGTGTTTGTATTTATAATTTCCAGGCGTGTGTTTATACTTTAACTACACATCTATATCTATAAACAACCAAATTATTAATGGGCATGTTTTTTTTTAACTTTATATAAATGTGAACATAGACACCATGTTCCACTGTTCCAGATGCATTGTGTTTCCCCATTCTAATACCAATGAATGTAAGCTCCGTAAAGGTAGAGATTTTTTTTTTTTGGTCTCCTTTCTTCATTGTTCTACCTCCAGGACTAAGGAAAGTCTCTGGACATTGATGACAGTGAATTTACTGAATGAATGAATGAACGAATGAATGAATTCAACAAAGATTCAGATTTGAAATGTATGAAACTATGAGTCCCCGTGTGAGTTCATATGATGTCATGGTTTAAAATATTAAGTCGTTTTGCTATTTGTTGTGATGGTACATTCATGTTATTTAATTGCTCTGTATAAGGCAAAAAAAAAACAACTAATAGGTTATTCATTTCAACAAAGCTTTAAAAATGAGGTGAAGACTGACTCTTTCCTTTTTTTAGCCCTAATAATTGTTTCAATAAGCGGATTTCCTCCTGGATATAATCTCCTCCTCCCTTGCCTCTTAGGAACACTATGGCTCCCTGAAAGGCCTCACCCTCAGCTGGATTGGGGATGGAAACAACATTCTGCATTCCATCATGATGAGTGCTGCAAAATTCGGGATGCACCTTCAGGCAGCTACTCCAAAGGTAGGGGAACTTTCTGCCTTGAGACTAAGCCCCTCCTAAATCATCCCAGAATGTAACTACCCAGTGAAAACAAACCTGTCTTCCATTCAAGGAAAGCACAGGTGAGGCCACAAACTTAAGGCTATGTGACCAGCATTACTAGTACAGCTATGTGGCCTCTTAAGAGCCCATTTCCCATCTTGGCTGATGCCTCTCCTCTGTGAGTCTTTCTGCAAAGCCTCTCTGAATTATCCCTCTGACTGCCCTGAAACCAGCCATTATGATGACTGGGATCCTTGGGCACTGCTACCACAAAGGCTGAAGAAAGCAATGAAATCCAGATAGTGCAGAATTCCCAAGGCAAGGAGAGAATGTCGTCACTTTTCTAATACCGCAGTTTAGTAGAAAAATGTCAATCTAGTGTGAAGGTCACAGTGATGGCTTCTACACCAGCTTAATATTTCAAACTCAACTCCAGGGGCCCTGCAGTTTTTCAAATCTGAGTCCCACGTGGCTGTGAAAATGTCCCCCATATACTTCTTTCATAGGTTACTTTCAAAAGCAACCATTTTGATACATAAGAAGCTGGTAATAGTTGATGCCTCTGATAAGGGGAACTAGGACAGAGATAGGAGGGAGACTTTATTTTCATGGTATATCCTTTGATATGGTTTGAATTTCTCAACATGTTAATGTTTTACCTACATAGTGACATAAACCCATAAATAAATTAAAAAAAAGTGTAGATGCCCCTAAGAGAATCCCTATGTTAGATACTCTCTGCCTCATACAAATAAATAGGCCTTTCACAGGACAAAAATCAGCTGTACAAGAGACTCACACACAAACCAGTCCTGAAGAATCCCCACAGAACCTTTTAAATACCCTATCACTACTGAATATTTTCCCCAACTCCATTGGCTACTAATATCCGAACAGGAGTGTTTAAAGGGAATACTCCCCTAAACAGAGAAACAAAGAAAGAAAAAACAGAACAAAGTGAAACAAAGTTTCAGAAACAAAGTAAAAGACAGAATTGGCCCTCTCATTAAGGGAAACCTATTCACAATTACTGCTCACTAGTGTGTTTCTGACCAGGCATGTGTCTTGCTGTGATCTCAGTAGTGAATGCGATAAACTAAAAAGTCAAGTCCAGAGGCGAATATGTGAGGCCTAAAAATCACTCCCTGCTTCTGCTTCTTGAGTTTGAGATGTTTATTCGACAATCACCAGGAACATGAATTACACCATGTGGGTTAATGGCTGAATTTCTCTAAAAGGAAATACCCAAATCCGCAAGGCTCCCGTGCGCTCTTCACCCCTTCCTGCACAAGGGATTTTTTTTTTTCTGCACAAAGGATTTAATGAGGATTTGTGTACAGGTGACTTATTAAAGAAGTACTCCTGGGGCACCTGGGTGGCTCAGTTGGTTAAGCCACTGCCTTTGGCTCAGGTCATGATCCTGGAGTCCCAGGATCGAGCCCCGCATCAGGCTCCTAGCTACGCAGAGAGTCTGTTTCTCCCTCTGACCCTCTCCTCTCTCATGTTTTCTCTCACTCTCTCTCAAATAAATAAATATATTTTTTTAAAAAAAGAAGTACTCCTAGGAAAGGCTTATAGGAGAATAGGAGAAGGACAGAGAGAGGGAAGAATCTAAGTAAGGGGGCCATTTATAGTCACCAACCAACCCAATTTGCTTTGAACTGAGGGATTTCCGGGGACCTCAGACTATCGGTGCTAAAACTGGGAGACTCCCAGGCAAATGGCATGATTTGGTCCCTCTAGTGCCATGGCAGGCACCATCCTACAGAATGAAGTTAGAGCCTGATCTCACAAGTGAGGTCAGGAGCATAACTTATGCCCCAGTGTTGTCTCAACCTGAGGCAAGGGAGGTGCCTTCTTTTTCTTTTCTTTTCTTTTCTTTTCTCTTCTCTTTTCTTTTCTTTTCTTTTCTTTTCTTTCCTTTCGTTTTCTTTTCTCTTCTTTTCTTTTCTTTCTTTTCTTTTCTTTTCTTTTATTTATTTCTATATCTTTCAAGATTTAATTTATTTATTATAAAAAGAGAGAGAGCACAAGCAAGGGGAGGGGCAGAGAGAGAATCCCAGTGGACTCCGCACTGAGAGCTGACCCTGAGATCATGAACTGAGCCAAAATTAAGAGTCAGATGCTTAACCAACTGAGCCACCCATGCACCCCAGTAGGTGGCCTTTCATCCTTTGAACCAGTCATCGGTCAAGGGCAGCAAGGGAAGGTAGGGTGGTAAATCCCCTGGCACTTTTGGCAGGAAAAGCAGCTGGGTAGCCAGAGGGCTGTCTTCTAAGGAAGAGCTGCAAGTTCTGTTAAAAGCCCACTAAAGGGGCGCGTGGGCGTCTGCCTTTGGCTCAGGTCATGATTCTGGAGTCCCGAGACTGAGCCCTGGATCGGGCTCCCTGCTCAAAGGGAAGCCTGCTTCTCCCTCTCTCACTCTCCCTGCTTCTGTTCCTTCTCTAGCTGTGTTTCTCTCTGTCAAATAAAGAAATAAAATCTTTAAAAAAAAAAAGCCCACTGAAATGGGGAGAGGGAGCAAAAGCTGTGAAAAGGAATCCTAGGACAGTATCTGGGTAGAGCAGCGGCATTGTCCACTGCCTCCTGCCAAAGAAAAAGAAAACAAAATGCTTTTCCCTAGTACTCTTGATCAACCAGTTTGAGTCAAAGCGCCCTGCTGCCATAACAAAGTACCACAAACTAGGTGGCTTCAAACAATGAAAATTTATTATTTACAGTTCTGGAGACTAGAAGTTCAAAATCAAGATGGCGGCAGGGCCACGCTCTTGCTGAAGCTTCTCAGAGAGGACCCTCATCTCTCCCTGGAGCCCCAAGCTTCCTAAGCTTGTGGCTGCAGCCCTCCAGTCTGTCTCCATGTTCTTGCCTTTATGCCTCTGTTTCTCTGTACAGATGCCCCTCTTCATAGGAGGACATCAGCCATGTTAAATGTAGGCCTGCCCTAATCCTGTAGGACCGCATCTTAACTCATTACACCTGTGAAGACCCTAAATAAGGTTATATTCTGATGTTCTGGCTGGGAGTGAATTTTATAGCAGATAATTCTCTTTCATTCCACATAAACAGGAATTAAATTGGCCAGATCCAACATGTGCTTAAGGTGGTTCTCCTTCACTTTATGGGAAGAGTAAGAACACTGTCCCTACAAATCTAGTTTGAAGAAAGGCTCTGTATTAATGCAAACTGTGACTGCATTTAGTTTTTACAGTTAAAACATGTATTCATAACTGATCCCTGCTAGAAGATGTTTTTGGAGAGACTTTATTCTGTTGGAAAAATATAGGATTTAAACATTTTACGGTGTGTCAGAGATGTTTTATTAACACCAAAGGGAAAAATTTGGATCTTACAAAGTAATTTCAGTATTGTTTTTAGACAAAAACTCATTTAAATGACAGAGAGCACTAAAAGTTTGTCAAATATTGATGGGAGTAAGGGTTTTAAAAAGTCTTTGGGAAAGTGTAATAGTGCAAAAGTTGTTCAGTTAATTTATAAATAGGCCTATTTCCTTTTAAGATAAAGCCAGGAGATTTATTGTAAATTTAAGAAGCCCTGAAGTCTCCAAGGCCATAATTAATCTATTTCCCCATTATTCAACTGAGAATAACTTACATGTTCAAGAAAACATAATTTTGTCCTTGATTGTAAAATTGCTCCATAAACTATTGATGGTAATGATTTTAACATTGTTCTAAGTGAATATTTAGACTGCAGTGGGTTTGTTAATCACCTTCTTTCTCTGGTTTTAAGATTTATGTAAAAGCCAATGAGTGATTTAGTATTGAAAGCTGAGCTGTGAGTAAAGAATTCCTCTTTGTATTCTCAGTCATGGCTCAGTGCATGCAAGGCTGGGTGATTTTCTAATTTCCCAACCTCTCTATTGGTTCCCTAAGTACTTATTGATTCCTTCTGTAAGAATGATTATATGTAGGGAGTATAAAACCTGCTCTCTAGAAGGAAGGCTAAATTTTCAGGGCAGGAGGCACACGGGATAATGGCCAAGCCTCTTCATTTATGTTTACCCGTATGAATGGTTACAACATTAGTTACTAAATTAGCAAAGCTTTATTAATTACCTTCTCCACATCCCAATAAAAAATCTCCAGAGCTTATGGCTATTTGAGGGTGGTCTAAAATGTTTGCGGCTACCATCATCAGCGTCATGTGGAGTTTCTTTCAAGAGTTTTGTAATGAGAAGGAACTACGGTAGACACTCATGCGCAAATAGACAGTTTCAAATGAATGAACCTGAACATGGCTGTGGCAGGTTGAGGTTCCTGGGAGTAGACACTGAGACAGTTTGGTGCACAGGATGATTATTAGGGCGTGCCCTTGAGATCAACACCTGTGGAAGGGAAGGGAGGGAAGCAGGAGTGCGCAGAGGAAGAAGCCGAGCCGCACTCCAAGCCCAACAACAGCTTCATCTGACCTTACAGAGACTTGAGATCCGAGATGGCCATTTAGAGCTGTTCCAAGTTGGGAGGAGAGAGTCAAGTTTCCATCCCCTTCTGTCAATCAGTCACTGAATGTAGGTCACCCCAGAAGGGCATGTGACCTTGGATGAGTCAGCTCTCCGCAGCTGAGGCAGTGCCCAGCGAGGGCTGGCGGCTGAAAGCCATCCTCTGGCAGCACGCCCAGCAGCTGGGGGAATAAGTTCTTTATTCATGAAGGGGGATCTGAGTGGCATATCACAGTGTGCACTACAATGCTTCACTGAGAATTTCTAAAACCTAACTTATAATAAATGTTAAGAATTCAGGCAAATGAGAAGGATGGAGGAAGGTGAGAATAATTGTGGTGTTTGGACCTAAAAGTCCTCCATATGGAGGGTCCGGAGGTGAGGCTGGGCTAAAGGTTTGACAGAAGAAGAGCTGACATGTTCCAATGAAGACACCCAGTAGGGGACAGGGGGAGGTGTTAATGGTGAAAGGCCGGGGTGGCAGAAAAGGGCAAGCCATGGTACGGGCGTAACAAAATTGGCTTTCCTGCAGCAAGATGTTGAGAAGAATTGAAAGAGACAGAAACAGGGAATGTGGGGGCAGGGGGAAGCCTTGATACTCTTGACCAGCTTCCACTTAAGGAACAAATGGTAAACATTGCAGGCTTCAGAGAAAACACAGGCTTGCTGCTGTCCACAGAACAGTGGGAGGGAGGCGGCCGGGCTCCCTGGGCTGTCTGGAACAGCTCGGGGGAGGCTTTAGTGCCCTCTAAGGTCCCCTCACCTCGAGTTGAGACTAGGCCAAGCAAGTGAGGCTCCCGGGGTGCGCCACTTGTACTCACAAAGACCCTGACAGGGCTGCTTAAACTCTGTGTCCTGATACCTTGCTTGCTTCACCGCAGCCCCGACCCTGCTCTCAACCAAACGATCCCAAACAAGCGTATTTGAGCAAAAGCAGCATACTAGTGGTGTAGATGCCATTTCAAAGCATGAGTCCTGCACTCACAACACTGGCACGTGGCCTGTATTTAGCTGGGGTGCTTCAGGAAGGTTCTTCTGAGGAGACATTTGAGCCGAGACTTGAAAGCGTTAGCTGCATGAAGTAAGCAGAGAAAAGCTTTCCAGACAAAAACAAAAACAAAAAACATTAAAAAAAAAAACCCACACAGCTTGTAGAAAGATGGAGACAAAATGGCATCAGCTTGTAGAATTATGTATGTAATCCTCTTACAGTATTTGAGGAAGGAGAAGAGGCGCTACTGAGAGCTAGAAAGCACCATGCCCTGTTTATCTGATAATTAAAGAGGTCAAGGATAATAGGAGAGAGATGGTGCCGCTGGTTACCTTGTTAAATTTTCAAAAGGCCTAAGAAGGTTTGGAATTCAGATGTAAATATCATATTCCCCTGAAGGCGGCTGAGTTACAACTTGAAGCAGCAGAGGGGAAGGACAAGGAGCACACTGTCCAGAGGAAAATAATGCATATATAAGACAGCCTGATACAAAACAATTGCCTAAATAACAGTTGAATTCTTCCCCCTGCAGGGTTATGAGCCAGATCCCAGTGTGACCAAGTTGGCAGAGCAGTATGCCAAGGAGGTATGCTCCTTATATGTAAACTTAAAATGGCCTTTCTCTGTCCCATGAAGTTGTTTAACAGCCATGTTTGTGTATACTAGAACAGCACCAAGCTGTCGCTGACGAATGATCCATTGGAAGCGGCTCGTGGAGGCAATGTATTAATTACAGACACGTGGATAAGCATGGGACAAGAAGAGGAGAAGAAAAAGCGGCTCCAGGCTTTCCAAGGTTACCAGGTTACAATGAAGGTACAAACTGATGCCTCCCTGAAGGTTCATTAACTCCATTCATAAAGGGCCGAACCATCTAATCACTCGTTCACTTTAGGGACAGCAGACTGTCCTTTCCTTCCCTGTAAAGGACTCGCTGACTGCATCCTCCAGGGATTTCTCTCCTCCTGAAGCTTAGCTATGGATGTCCTTTGGAAAGACTCTTGTCCCGGATGCAGGAATTTGCAACCCAGGCAGAAGAGAGAAGCAAGCTTTTCCCTCTCACAGCAATGGAGGCACAGAAGCATCGGAATGCTTTGCTGTGTGTGTGTCTAGAGACCCTGTTACTTCTGCTGCATGCACTTTCTTCTGATTTCTCTTCTAAGAAAAGGTGCATAATTAGGTTCTTCAGGCTAGTCCTTGCCTCTTGTTGTTAAGGGCTATCAAGTCCAGTTTAGCTTTGCTTACTGCTTCCACGGCATTCCCAGGAGAATCCCATCTACTCTGATGCCTTTCATTAAGATCTGAAGCAATGCTTCTCAGTGTTGAGCATGCCTCTGGATTGCCTGGAGCTGTTAATACACAGCTGGCAGGAGCCCACTCCTCTGAATTAGTAGGTCAGAGGTGGGACCCAAGAATCGGCATTTTTACCTAGTTCCCAGGTGATGCAATGCTGCTGCTCCAGGGTCACACTTTGAGAACTGCTCTTCTGGAGGAATACTCTACCAGGCAAGTGTACCTTGGGATTTTGTCAGCAGAGCATCTAGTCTGTTTTGCTGGAGAAAGGGATTGAGCAAACACAACAGATGTTTCATTGATAAAGCAATATATAAATACAAGCTCCTTATTTATCCATGTCGACAGAATGAATTTTGGAAAATGAAAGTGTCTTTCCTTCATCCCTTCAACAGTGACTATTCACAGAGGGAGCCACTGTTCAACAATTTGATGCATCTCTTTGCAGACCTTTTCCGTGTATTTATATATGCCTTTACATACACACACACAACTATTAATGCCTCATAAATGGCATATTAGACATATTATTCTGACTTACTTTTCCCCACTTAACAAATCTTAGATTTTCTTGTCCATTTATTTAGGTATTTTTCATTCTTTTAAATGGTTGCATAAAATTCCAAAGTCTGGGTGGACCATGATTTACGTTGATAAATTAGGCTATTTTCAGTGATCCCAATTACAAACAATGCAGCAATGAATATGCTTATATGTATTTGTTTGTGCAAGTATTACTGGGGAATAGATCCCTGGAAAAAGAATTTCTGGGTAAAGTGGTATATCCTTTTGAAAATAGGTAAATGCTGCCAAATAGCCATCAAAAAAAATTGATAATTTATTCTCTCTCCAACTCTTTCCATTCTTAGTTGTTATATACATTTTTAATTTTTAAAATCTGTATCTCATGCTTTTTAAATGTTGCATGTCCTTGATTCCTAATGAAGCTAAACATCTTTTCATGTTTACTGGGCATTTCCATGTGTTTTTCTCTAAAATGCTATCGTATCCTTTGCCCATTTTCTATTTTTTTGCCATTATTGGTTATAAGAATTATTTATACATTATGGCTAATCCCTTGTCATATATGTGGCAAATACGTTCATGGAGAAATTCTCGATTCCTTATGGTTTACTTCGTACTTGCCTTGACCAACCTTACGCATTTTTGTGGTGCCGGGACTGCAGGCTTGAAGAACATTCATCTCACTGATATATGACTGACTCAAATGTTATTCCTTTCCCATGTTACTTTGCCATTATTTCAGAAATTCAGAAGGTTCTGAACCTTGAGCAATTATGGGAAGTAAAAATTTTAGTACAAAGGCAGTAATTTTGAGGTAAGAAATTATGAGGGAATGCAGTTTTGAATCCGTAAGTAAACAATGGAAATGGATGAGAAACTGTAGCTTTCAGGACTTAATGGCTGGAGAAAGTTGAAACTGTTAGGACTTTTGCATCAAGAAGGAAACCTCAGTGCCCACAATCCTGTTTAATGCACTCCTATCTCAGCACGCTGTCTTTCAAAAGTGTTTTAATTAATGATGAAGTATGCTTCAGCCGCTAAAAACTGTAGCCTGTAGATAAGCTCAAAATATAACGTAATCCCATAAAAGCAACTTTCAAAATATATTGGGGCATAATGTTCACAATCCCTCTAGACAGAGAACCTCTAGACAGAAATCCCTCTAGACAGAAAACTGAGTTAGGGATTTAATTTGGAGTAATGTTCTCCCAGATCAAAAAAATGACTACAAAATTCCCTAAGTTGAAAATATCACTTATGTTTCCCTTTGGCACGTTGAATTTGAACCACCACTCTGCTTCGTTGTCTCTCCCTTTGCATTTGGTCTCTGATTCCACACTCTATGTGTGTTTAAATATTGAAGAAGACAAATGTGATAGCCACATATACTAGTCAAAACACAGTCTCATCCTATCTCTTCTTTAGACTGCTAAAGTTGCTGCCTCTGACTGGACATTTTTACACTGCTTGCCCAGAAAGCCAGAAGAAGTGGATGATGAAGTGTTTTATTCTCCACGATCACTAGTATTCCCAGAGGCTGAAAACAGGAAGTGGACAATCATGGTAAGCAAGAAATGGGGAATGGAAGCTAAGAAGAGTTTCTCTTTGTGGCTCTAACTTGGTCATTCATGCCTTTTGGTAAATAATAAGCAACTGAGCTTATCCACCTACATGATTTGTTCATATGGCATCTATTTTTTTCCAGAAAGTTCATAAGAAATTATTATTGCTTCTTAGCACTTATATTTTTAATGATATAAAATTGATGTCCTTCCCAATATATCTATTTTATTTTATTACCTTTTTTTGTTTTAGAAAAAGAGAGAGTGAACAAGAGTAAGCAGAAGGGAGGGGCAGAGGGAGTGGGAGAAAGAATCTCAAGCAGGCCCCATGTCTAGTGTGGAGCCCCATGCTGGGCTCAGTCTCATGCCCCTGAGATCATGACCTGAGATGAAACCAAGATTTGGGTGCTCAACCGAATAAGCGACCCAGGTGCCCCCAAATATATCTATTTTAATACAAATTGAGACTGCTTTTGATCAGCCTGAACACCAGCCACCACTGCCATTAGATTGTATAATTCTTATTTTACAGTCCCCTTGTTAACGTTTATAGAGGTTCCTAATTCAGTGCCTGGCACAAAATGAGTATTCAAAGAAATCTTATTTCCTTTCTCTTCTCTTCCTTACCTAGATCATTGTTTTGGTTCTCTACTTGACTTAGGCTCTATAGATATATCTGCTTTAGGTATTGAACATTTCCAGAACTGCAACAAAACTAATCTTAAAAAGTACTGGTCACCTTAACATAAGTGTCATCTTTATTACTGCTATTCTAGGAAATATTAACTTCACATCTGTGTGTTTACAGTATTCCAGGCATCACCTTCTTCTCTGGAAAACTGATATTCAAATGCCGTAATTTAGTACCACTGTTTTTTAGTTTTTAGTGATTTAACTGATCTCAATTACTGTGCCAGCTGGGGTCTTACTGGAAAATAGAGGCTACTGTAGGAAAGAGAAAAAGATAAGAAAGGAATTTATTAAAAATACATTTAGCAGTGCCCAGAATCTCTGGGGAAAAAAGGTGCAGCAAATCATTTTTGGATACCACATATTCAGAAACGACATTGGCAGGAAAATCGCCCCAAAACATTGTGATTCTTTAGTAGCCAAACACCACTGACACAGCTACCCAAAGCCTGGTACCTAAGGTTCCTAAAACTAAATGCCAGACACTCAATTATCGCTGCCCCAGCTGAACCAGATACCCATCACCTGCATATAGACCAGAAGATCTAATCTCCCAGAGGATGGCTTCCACTGCACATTGTTCACTTATGGCTCTAAGACTTGAGTAGATACGGTTGAGTGTCATGTCTGCACTTCAGCTTCTGGGAAATGTAGTTTATAGCTTTCAAATTCTGAAGTATGGAAAAACGAGCTGGAAAAGACTCTGGTAGCTTTTTTTATCTAATGGGAATACATTTTATCTAAGTGAGAATAGTTAGGGTTATTTTATCTAAATGGGAATAGATAAGGTTATTGTGAGCATTAAAATAATACATGTAGAGCATTTAGTATGGTATTAATACACTGTAAATATTATTATTATTATCACTGACATCATCTTCACTGTTGACCTAATACAGTGACCAGGAGGGGTTCAAGCTCCACTATGGCTGCTTGTAAACCAATCATGATTCCCTTTCCAATGGAAAGTTATATGTCCAGTCTAAATTTGTCATATCTAATAGGAGGGATGATTTTGTTTTTACTGTACCTTCCAGCTTGCCACCTCAGGACACTCGTTTTGGCCAAAATGTCAACTGTCATGTTATCTAGACCAATGTGTCTAAAGATTTTTTAAAAAATATTTTTTATTACGTTACATTAGTCACCATACAATACATCATTAGTTTTTGATGTAGTGTTTCATGACTCATTGTTTGCGTATAACACCCAGTGCTTTAATCAATATGTGCCCATCCTCCCCCTTCCCTCCCCTCTAAAACCCTCAGTTTGTTTCTCGGAGTCCATAGTCTCCCACGGTTGGTCTCCTCCTCTGACTCCCCCCCTCTTCATTTTTCCCTTTCTTCTCCTAATGTCTTCCATGGTATTCCTTATGTTCCACAAGTAATTGAAACCATATGATAATTGTCTTTCTCTGCTTGACTTACTCACTCAGCATAATCTTCTCCAGTTCCATCCATGTTGATGCAAATGGTGGGTATTCATCCTTTCTGATGGCTGAGTAATATTCCATTGTATATATGGACCACATCTTCTTTATCCATTCATCTATTGAAGGGCACCTTGGCTCTTTCCACAGTTTGGCTATTGTGGCCATTGCTGCTATGAACACTGGGGTACATATGGCCCTTCTTTTCACTACCTCTGTATCTTTGGGGTAAATACCCAGTAGTGTAATTGCTGGGTCATAGGGTAGCTCTGTTTTTACCTTTTTGAGGAACCTCCACATTGTTTTCCAAAATGGCTGCACCAAGCTGGATTCCCACCAACGGTGTAAGAGGGTTCCCCTTTCTCCATTTCCTCTCCATCATTTGTTGTTTCTTGCCTTGTCAATTTTTGTCATTCTAACCGGTGTAAAACTTTAATGTCTATTTGAATTACCTAGGGATCTTGTTAAAGTGCAGATTCAGATTCAATAGGCCTGAAATGGGGTCCAATATCTAGCATTTCTAACAAGCACCTAGGTAATGCAGATGCTGCTGTCCTGGAGACCACATTTTGAGTAGCAAGGATCTAGATGGCAAAAAAGAAAATGTGAGCTCTTCAACCACATACCTCAGAAAGAGGCATGGCAAAAAAATTTCCTTGAGCTCTATTCTTTCTCAGAAGACTATTGAAGTTACAAAGATAAATCAACCCAAATCTGTTAAAATATGACTTTTGCAGAAATTCATTAGGGAAAGATTAAAAGAAGTGTTGCTAAAATATCATTTATGGAGCTGCTCTGCACTTCTGAATTTTTGAAGAGCTTATTAAAAATATCTTTAAATTGAATTTACTATAAAAAATTAAATATATCATGTATTCACATTATTGATACGCTTACAAGGATAAATATATGTGTATATATACATTTATAGATAGATAGTAGACACACACACATACATAAACAAAGTGAAATCTTATGCCCACCTATTTTCCATCCATCTGAAGCCTACCACCATCTCTCCATTCATCATCATCTCATTCCTGAAGTACCCCCTATTATTAGGGGAAATATATTTTAAAGCAAATAAGAGGCATAGCCATGTTAAAATGAAAGTAGAGCATCTAAAATAGAAGAATATTGCCTGGGAGTGAGGAGACTTGCACCCTAGCTGCATACTTTATATACTTCTCTGGGATGTTCTAAAGGCATAATCCTTGTTTTCCTCTAGAATTTCCCTAGCCAATGAATAGCTACTAAGCACATGTGGCTATTTCTATTTAAATTTAAGCCAATTAAAATATAACACAATGTATGAGTGAACTTTCCTCAAACATACTAAGCACATTGGGCTCCCTGCTTGGAAAAGGCTACTTAAGTTATCTATGGGTCTCCAGGATCATGACCTGGGCCAAAGGCAGTCGCTTAACCAACTGAGCCACCCAGGCGACCCATGTTTTTATCCCAGAGTCTGGCCTTCCTACTTTCTTCTTGTCAATCAGATCTCAAATGTCAACAATGTCTTAAGAGGTTCTTTAGCCTCCTTTATCGCATTATTTTTATTTTATTTAAAGATTTTTTAAATTTATTCCTTTGAGAGAGAGAGAGAGAGAGCGAGCAAGAGCATGAGCAGGGAGGAAGTTCAGAGAGAGAAGGAGAAGCAGACTCCCCGCTGAGCGGGGTGCCTGACACATGGCTTGACCCCAGGACCCCAGGATCATGACCTGAGCTAAAAGCAGACACCCGATTGACTGAGGCACCCAGGTGTCCCTCCATTTTTAATTTTATTTTCTAATGACATTTAGCACTACTTGGTGTTTTCTTGTTTGTTGCCTGTCCTCCCACTATAAATGAAAACTCCTTCATAAGAGCATCAGTCTTGTCTATAATGTTCTTTGTCATACCTGGAATGGTGCTTGATACCCTAAATATGTGCTCAAACCATTTTTATAGCTTACTGGGGATACAGGGTATTGGTTCTAGAACACAGACGTTGGGAATCAAGTTAAAATTCTGGCTCTCTGTGTGATCTTGAGCAAGTATAAGTCCAGTTTATTCATTCGATGATGGAGATAAAAATAGAAATAACTTCATCAGTTTATGAGGATTAAATGAGGTAAGAGGCATATGAGCCTAGTGGTTAAGGTCTTTGGGACAGGCAGATGCAGATCCATCCCCTACTACCACCACTCAGGAAAATACCTACACCTTCCTCCTCTGGATTTTCTCTCTCTTACCGCTTCACACAAGTAGGGAAGGATATTCAGTGGTAAGATGCACATAAAGCACTCAATACAGGGCCCAACGCATGGTGACTGTTCAGTAAATACATTCAGTGAATACCTATGAAATATAAGACCTGCATTTCTGATATAGGCAAGAGACTCATGGACATTATGGTCAAAAGAAGACAGTAAGTACCTGTAAGGCAGTCAAACCTAAGGGTGAAGTCAGAGAAACCTGAGTCCAAACCCAGGTGTGTATTATCTGTTGTTTCCAGGATTTTTCCATTTATAAATGATAATAACAGAAGTTACCTTAGAAGCTTATTGCATTAAATGAGATAATGCATAGACATTTCTATCTAGCGGCACCTAGCACAGTGCCTGGCAAATATTTCTTAAGTGACCAACACATGATAAGGCACTTATTCTGGTACATAGTAAGCACTAGTAAGCACACAGTAAGCATTTGTTGTGGTTGTTTCTGATATTATTACTATTGTCATTATTGTGAAAGTTGGGAAGAGTAAAAGTGCAAATTACCACTTGTGGGTGACAGCCAAATGGGAAGCTATATTCTTGGTTATAAATATTCCTTCATGAGGACCTAGATTCAGACAGACATTATTCATTACTCAAACAATTTACTTTTCTTATTCTACATCTGACTGATTCTAAACTTCTCTAGGTTACATGTGATCAAACCACAGCACAAACATCAGGCTGAGAGGGATCATATTTCTCTAAAACCAGGCAATACCTAGCTTTCACTTATGACTAGAAAATACAATCGTGGCTTCCACCATGGTATCTCATTTCAACTCTCTCACCCGCTAGTCCTGGAATAAAGCCTAAGTAAGCATGGTGTTTCTACATTTATTTGGGTCAGTCAGATCCTTACTGACCTTCCTTTATCCAAATAAAAATAAATATTAATTCAGAACTGTCCCCTTATCATTTCCTTAGGAGAACGCATTTTAATCACAGGCCTTCAAAGCAGCAATCCAGTTCCTCTTCCTTAGGTCCCTAAGCAGACTCTTGCTAATATTTACCGATTTCTTTCTTTCTCTTTCTTTGTTGTGTCATCCCAGGCTGTCATGGTGTCCCTGCTGACAGATTATTCACCCCAGCTTCAGAAACCAAAGTTTTGATGCAGTGATGTTTGCCAAAAGAGAAACAATATTCTTCAGTAACTGAATGGCTCAACTTACGGAGGAAGGAGAAGAGAATCTAAGAAATAAACAAATCTTGATACACAGTAGAAGTGAATGGTATGATATTGCTTCACTATTGTGAAACCTTCCTGCAGGCCTTAATTTAAGTACCAATGCATTACAATATGTGCCTTGACTTGGTTTAAACTAGCGCACAATTTCTGAGTTACATTTGGGTATCATATTAATACATTTGCTTCAACTAAACATAAAATACTGTCTTCATAATGCATAATACCTAAGCCATTAAATGTAATCTATGCTTATTACGTTAATAAATTATAACTCGTGCTAATTTATAAGTAAACATTTACCAGGAAGTCAGCTGCTGGTAGATCTGTGGGCTGTGTTCATATCCCCCAGGACCAACAAGTAAGCCAAATGATCCATTTTGCTGATATAGTACAGTTTTCAGTCAAATGAGGTGGACAGACATTCACTTATGGAGGCAAATGATGAAATTCTCAGAGAACAGCTGTAACTGTGCCCAAACTCAAGTTTTTTTCTGGTCATATGTGGGAAGGAGGATTTTTCAAGAGCACACACCTCTTCTCTGTAATGACACTCAACATCAAAAGCCTAAACAAGGGCGCCTGGGTGGCTCAGTTGGTTGAGCAACTGCCTTCGGCTCAGGTCATGATCCCGGAGACCTGGGATCGAGTCCCACATCGGGCTCCCTGCTCGGCGGGAAGCCTGCTTCTCCCTCTCTCACTCCCTCTGCTTGTGTTCCCCCTCTCTCTGTGTTTCTCTGTGTCAAATAAATAAAACCTTTTAAAAAAAAAAAAAGCCTAAACAAGCCTTTGTGAACAAGTGGCAAAACCATGGAAACCTAGCTGGGAACATAAGATCCATTACAGAGTGGTATTTTCATAAGTTCAAATTCTCTAACACAAGTGATTTAATTTTTTCATGTTTGTGCTTATCATGCATCTACTCACACCACATGCTGGATGTGTCTATAATCCACTGCTTGCCACATTTTAGTCCATTCTTTTCTCTACAAATTTTGCTCAGGATAACAAAAGTTTGCATCGCTGGATTATTATAATGTAATTAGGGCTACATGTTTTTGTGGGTGATCAAAATTTGTATTGTTGAATTATTATGATATGAGTTAAACATTTTTAGTTAAATATTATAACATAAGAGGAACTTTAAGAAAATAATTATTTTGCAGAGGACAAAAAAAATAACCATCTTTACATTCCACCTCTACTATTAGAAGAATGTTTCCAGGCCGGTTGATAGATATTCTTTAGCAGATAGCTATGGCTTAAATGAGTAAAAAGTGAATTACAAATTAGATTTGCAATGAACACGCAATAAAACATATTTTTAGGGGAAGACGGCTGATAATATTATAAGAGAAAAATCAATTTTTGTAGTAAATATCAAAGTTGACTTTCTTGTCTAAGGTAATTTCTTGGGACCCCTTAAGAAAGAAAGAATGGAGTTTAACAGACTATCTTATTTCAATAGAGAGTATAGCATGATTCAACCAGAAGGGGCCATATAGACTATGGAGGCTCTTCCTCAAACTACCTACATACCTAGGGCATAATCTTAAGTATACTTCCCTTTCTACATGATTGCCCATGGTAATAACCTCTCTTTGATGGTTACTCTCTGAACCAAATGGAAGATATATTCTTCTTCATTCAATCAGAAAGAACTTCAAATCATTTTCTTTTCATAATGTAAGCCACTTTACCTCAAAAAGCCCCAAAGTTTTCCTTTTTGTATACACATAATTTAATATCTTTCTCAACACAAAACTATAGGAATTTATTTGCTTTCTTAACTTTTCATCTTAAGAAAACATTACTGGGGTGCCTGAGTGGCTCAGTGGGTTAAAGCCTCTGCCTTCGGCTCAGGTCATGATCTCAGGGTCCTGGGATCGAGCCCCACATTGGGAATCTCTGCTCAGCGGGGAGCCTGCTTCCCTCTCTCTCTGTGCCTGCCTCTCTGCCTACCTGTAATCTATCTCTCTGTCAAATAAATAAAATCTTAAAAAAAAACCACATTATTTGTTTTCTTATGTCCTAACATTAGGAATAAAGAAAACAGGGGAGGATGATTTAGCCTTAATTTTCCAAAGCTATTTTTAGTCTCCTATTCTTACTTTTTTAAAAAAGATTTTATTTATTTGACAGAGAGAAACACAGCCAGAGAGGGAACACAAGCAGGGGGAGTGAGAGAGGGAGAAGCAGGCTTCCCGCTGAGCAGGGAGCCCGATGTGGGGCTCGATCCCGGGTCTCCGGGATCATGACCTGAGCCAAAGGCAGTCGCTTAACCAACTGAGCCACCCAGGTGCCCCTCCTATTTTTACTTTTTATGTTCTCCTCCCGCATCACCTTTCCTATGTACCTACTGCATCAAAAAAGATTAACAAAAACTCCAGCAATGACCCTTGGGTCTCTGGTATACATAATAGATCCTATTCCCTTAATATAACTAGACAAAGAGTTCCTTTCTTTCAGACTTTCTTCACTGCAATATTGGAAATAAAACATCAAGTAATTACACTGAAATGATTTCAGTGTTGGAGAAGAATCAACAGGTTTTTTTCCCCCAATTATAAGTTTCTAGGAATTAAGAAAAGTAACTCATTGTCAAATATTTCTAATGGCTATTTCATTAATGATTTGACTATAGTAAAATTCCCAGGCATATTTGCACAGATTAGCATGGCAATGCCATGTTAGACCTCCTACATAAGCAAGTGACCCTAGAAACTCAGTTAAAAGTGCAGGGACCAAAAAAAAAAAAAGAGAGAGAGAGAGAGAGAGAGCAGGGACCCCTTAGTCCAATGCCAAAGTGTCAAGGTAATTCTCCTCATGTGATAAAAATGAACAAAGAATACATACAGAGAAGGTATATAGAGAATATATTTGGAGGGGGGAGCGCCTTTCTGTTTTGGAAGCTTTCATCAACATCTAGATTATGGAGGTGGTTGAGGCACTTCTTGAGACCTGGTACCACTCAGCAATTTCGTAGGATTTATGTCTTTTGACAAATATAAAAGGTCATATCAAAGAATGATAAACCAGTTCAGTCACAATGATCAGACTCCTACAACAGGGAACACCATTACTGATGTGAAAGCTGTGCTCTGAGCAAAGGTCTCAGGTGAAAGGTGTGAGTAGGGCCAAAACCTGGTTTGCCTTTCAGTTACCAAGTCTTGTGCTTCCTTATAGGCCTTACAGCCAGGAGGAAGGAGTGAGTTTTTTGTAAGCTGTCCACCCAGGGGGCATACTTTTCAGCATTTCATAAGCCTGAATAGGTGTTTTATTTTAAGTGACACAAAGGACCAATATCTCATAGGGGTAGGCCTACCATCAACTATTAACATTAAGAATTTTTTTTAATACCATCCTGTACTTGATTGAAATAAGACACATAGACACTTAAGTGTCTTGCCCCAGTTTCTTTTTCTTTTTTTTTTTTGGTTTATTGTACTTGCTTTTTGCCCCAGTTTCTGCCACAGTTTCATAAGACTTCACAATGGAAGTGAAAGTGTGTGTTTATCTTTGTGTGGCAAATATATGACAGATCACCGAAGCAGACCTTTGAGATCAACTCTGCAATTCTTTAATCTTTTGAAGAAATTCATCACTTGTCCAGAAAGTTTAATATCAATTAATGGTAAAAGAATCTTGGTCAGTAATGAAGTGAAAAGAAGAGGGAAAGAAAGGTAATGGATCACAAAGGTAGACTAAGGGAACTCAGTGACTTATTAAAATGTAATAATATTTGTATCATAAGTGTCCCAGAAGATGAAGAGGGACAAAAAGGGGAAAAGTTGTCTTTAAACAAATTGTAGATGAAACTTTTTTGATCTGGGGAAGGACACAGATGTCAAAATCCAAGGAGCACAGAGAACTCACATTAAATTCAACAAAGGTTGATCATTACCAAGGCATATCATAGTCAAATTCACAAAATACACAAAGAGTCCTGAAAGCAGCATGGGGGAAAAAAGCACTTAACCTACAAGGGAAGACGGATCAGGTTCACAGCAGATATATCCACAGAAACCTGGCAGGCCAGAAAAAAGTGGCAGGATATATTCAAGGGGATGAATGGGGAAAATATGCAGTCAAGAATTTAATTTTTAAAGATTTATTTATTTGAGAGAGATAGACAGAGAGCATGAGCAGGAGGGGCAGAGGGAGAAAGAATCCCAAGCAGACTCCACACCAAGCACAGTGCCTGACGCAGGGCTCAATCTCACAACCATGAGATTACAACCTTAGCCAAAACCAAGCGTCAGACACTTAACCAACTGTGCCACTCAGACACCCCTGCAGCCAAGAATTCTTTATCCAACAAGGCTGTCATTCAGAATAGAAGGAGAAATGAAGAGTTTCCCAAACAAAAACTATAAGAGTTTGTGATGACTAAACCAGCCCTGAAAGAAATTAATAGCGGGACGTTGAGTGGGAAGAAAAAGACCAAAAGCAGCAAAGATTAGAAAGGACCAGAGAACATCACCAGAAATACCAACTTTACAGGTAACACAATGACATTAAATTCATATTTTTCAATAATCACTCTGAATGTAAATGGACCAAATGCTCCAATCAAGAGACATAGGGTTTTAGAATGGATAAAAAAAACAAGATCCATCTGTATGCTGTCTACAAGAGACTCATTTTAGACCTGACAACACCTGCAGATTGTAAGTTAGGGGATGGAGAGCCATCTATCAGGCTAATGGATATCAAAAGAAAGCCAGAGTAGCCATACTTATATCAGACAAACTGGATTTTATTTATTTTTTAAAAGATTTTCTTTATTAGAGAGAGAGAGAGAGAGAGAGAGAGAGCAGGGGGAGGAGCAGAGGGATAGGGAGGTAATCCATGGACTTCATGTTGAGTGCAGAGCTCAACATGGGCTTAATTGCACAACCCTGAGATCATGACCTGAGTCAAAACTAAGAGTCGGGTACTTAACCAACTGAGACACTCAGGTGCCCCCAAACTAGATTTTAAAATAAGGACTGTAACAAGAGATGAAGAAGGGCACTATATCATAATTAATGGGTCTATCCATCAAGAAGATCTAAAAATTGTAAGTATTTATGCCCCCAACTTGGGAGCACCCAAATATATAAATCAATTAATAATAAACATAAAGAAACTCATTGATAATAATATAATAATAGTAGGGGACTTTAATACCTTACTTACCACAGTGAACAGATCATCTAAGCAGATCAACAAGGAAATAATGGCTTTGAATGGCACACTGGACTGGATGAATTTAACAGATATATTCAGAACATTTCATCTTAAAGTAGCAGAATACACATTCTTTTCAAGTGCACATGGAACATTCTCTAGAAGAAATCACACACTGGGTCACAAATCAGCCCTCACAAGTACAAAAAGACTGAGATCATACCATGCTTATTTTCAGACCACAACATTATAAAACTTGAAGTCAACCACAAGAAAAAAAATGGGGAAGACCTCAGATACCTGGAGGTTAAAGAACATCCTACTAAAGAATAAATGGGTTAACCAGGAAATTAAAGAAGAAATTTAAAAATCCATGGAAGCAAATGAAAATGAAAACATGATAGTCTAAAACCTTTAGGATGCAGCAAAGGCAGTTCTAAGAGGGATGTATATTGCAGTACAGGCCTTCCTTAAAAAACAAGAAGAGTCTCAAATACAGAACCTAACCTTATATCTGAAGTAGCCAGAAAATGAACAGCAAATAAAGCCTAAAGGCAGCAGAAGAAGGGAAATAATAAAAATTAGAGCAGAAATAAATATATAGAAACAACTACAACAACAACAACAAAAAGCCCAGTAGATCAGATTAATGAAATTAAGAGCTGGTTCTTTGAAAGAATTAATAAAATTGACAAGCCCCTTGCCAGACCTAACAAAAAGAAAAGAGAAAGGACTCAAATAAATAAAATCACAAATGAAAGATGAGAGATAACAACCAACAGCACAGAAATAGAAACAATTATAAGAGAATATTATAATATTCTCTTAATATAATATTATAATGCAAAGTTATATACAACTAATGAATCGTTGAACACTATATCAAAAACTAATGATGTACTATACATTGGCTAAAAAAATGTAAAAATCAAAAAGTCAATTTCCATAACTAAGAGAGAAGTCATAGAGTCATGAAATGAAGAGACAGTTTATTTAGTGAATCAAATAAATACCATAAAACAAGGGGAAAAAAAGAAAAAAATATATGCCAACAAACTGGGCAATCAGAAAGAAATGGACAGATTGCTAGAAGCTTACAGACTACCAAAACTGAAACAGGAAGGAGAAAACTTGAACAGGCCCATAACCAGTAAAGATTGAATCAGTAATCAAAAATCTACCAACAAACAAGAGTCCTGGGCCAGATGGCTTCCCAGGGGAATTCTACCAAACACTGAAGAATTAATACCTATTCTTCTAAACTGTTCCCCAAAACAACAATGGGTGTAAAACTTCCAAACTCATTCTATAAAGCCAGCATTATCTTCATTCCAAAACCAGACAAAGACCCCACTAAAAAGAATTACAGGTCAATATCCCTGATGAACATGTATGCAAAAATTCGCAATATAATACTAGCAAATCAAATTCAATAGTACATTAAAAGAATTGTTCACCACAATCAAGTGGGATTTATTCCTGGGTGCCGGGTGCCGGGAGCCGCCCCGGCAACAGTAACAGTCGGGGTTCCCCGAAGGTGGTGACAGAGTCGGCGATAAAATGAGGAGACTGGACTCGGAGAGTGGTGTGGGGAATCTCCTCTCCTGAAAACTGTGTCTTCAGGGTTCTTTATTTAAAGCCTTTTAGTTACATCAATCTAGCTTTAGGCAAACAGTTGGTTCTGTCTCTCTTGCTCTCTGCTTCTCTGTTTCTGTTTCTCTCTCTCTGTTGCTGTCTCTCTCTCTCTCTCTCTCTCTCTCTCTCTCTCTCTCTCTGTCAGTCTCTCTGTCTCTCTATCTCTTGCTCTCTGTCTTTTGCTTTGCTCTCTCTTCCTTTACCTCTCTCTGCGCAGGCTCTCTTTCTCTCTGTGTCTGTGTCTCCGTCTCTCAGACTCTCAGTCTCATGGCTTTGTCTCTTCGCTCTGCTCTTCCTTCTTCCTCTCTCAGTCTTCCTCTCTCTATAATTGACTGTCAAGGGTCCCAGTCTTTTATTATTCCCACGTGAGGAAGATGGGTGGTGCAGTTAAATCTTTAACTGCTTTTGCACCCGCCCTAGAGACAGGATTAGTATTGTTACTGCAGGGTACAGAGTGATTGCCTAAACTCACAGAAGTTGAGACCATTGAGGCAGAGGGATCAAGGAAAACAGATAAGAGATACAGAGATATGATTACCAGGAGGAGGATTAAATGGAACTATGTCTTGGATAAGCACACCAAGGACATATTGCCCTGACCCACAGGGTAAGTGGCTTTTCAGATTCTAGGCGGGGAAAGCCCCTCTGGGCTTTCATTCACATTCACAGGTACCTCCACCAGAATTTCCGGTGGCTTGGGCATGGAGGGAAGGGCGGATCATGCACTGTCCCTGACACCTGGGCTGCAGGGGTGGTTCAGTATTTGCAAATCAATGTGATATACCATATTGATAAAAGAAAGGATAAGAACCATATGATCCTATCAATAGATGCAGAAAAAGCCTTTGACAAAATACAGTATCCTTTCCTGATAAAACTCTTAACAAAGTAGGGATAGATGGAACATACCTCAATATCACAAAGGTCATATACAAATGACCCAGAGCTAATATCATCCTCAATGGGGAGAAATAGAACCTTTCCCTAGGGTCAGGAACAAGACAAGAATGTCCATTCTCACCATACTATATAACATAGTACTGGAAGTCATCCTCAGCAATCAGACAGCAAAAGAAATAAAAGGCATCTAAATTGGCAAGGAAGAAGTCAAATCTTCACTATATACAGATGACATGATATCCTATGTAGAAAACCCAAAAGACTCCATCAAAAAATTGCTAGAACTTATATGAATTCAGCAAAGTTGCAGGATATAAAATCAATGTGCAGAAATCTGTGGCATTTCTATACGCCAATAACAAAGCAGCAGAAAAAGAAATCGAATCAATCCCATTTGCAATTGCACCAAAAACAATAAGATACCTAGGACTAAACATAACTAACGAGGTAAAAGATCTGTACTCTGAAAACTATAGAGCACTTATGAAAGAAATTGAACAGGACACAATGAAACAGAAAAACATTCTGTGCCCATGGATTAGAATAACAAGCATGGTTGAAATGTCTATACTACCCAAAGCAATCTACACATTTAATGCAATCCCAATGAAAATAGTACCAGCATTTTTCACAGAGCTAGAAAAAACTATCCTAAAATTTGTATGGAACCACAAAAGACCCTGAAGAGCCAAAGCAATTCTAAAAAAGAACAAACCTGGAGACACCACGATTCCAGATTTCAAGCTCTATTACAAAGCTGTAGTCATCAAGAAAGTATGGTACTGGCACAAAAACAGACACATAGGTCAATGGAACAGAACAGAGAATCCAGAAATGGACCCATAACTATATGGTCAACTAATCTTTGACAAGGCAGGAAAGAATATCCAATGGAAAGAAGACAGTCTCTTCTACAAATGACAGAAGCTGGACAACAACATGAAGAATGAAACTGGACCACTTTCTTACATCAAACACAGCAATAAATTCAAAATGGATGAAATACCTACACATGAGACAGAAAACTATCAAAATCCTAGAGAAGAATACAGGCAGTAACCTCTTTGACCTTAGCCATAGCAACTTCTTACTAGACATGTCACTGGAGGCAAGAGAAACAAAAGCAAAAATAAACTACTGGGACTTCAAGATAAAAATCTTCTTCACAGTGAAGGAAACGATCAACAAAACTAAAAGTCAGCCTATGGAATGGGAGAAGATATCTGCAAATGACATAGCTGATAAAGGGTTAGTATCCAAAATCTATAAAGAACTTACCAAATATCACCCAAAGAACAAATAACCCAGTTAAGAAATTGGTAAAAGACATGAATAGACACTTTTCCAAAGAGGACATCCAGATGGCCTACAGATTGATGAAAAGATGTTCAACACCACTCATCATCAGGAAAATACAAATCAAAACCATAGTGAGATACCACCTCACACCTGTCAAATGGCTAAAATTAACAACACAAGAAACAACATGTGTTGGTGAGGATGCAGAGAAAGGGAAACACTCTTGCACTGTTGTTGGGAATGCAAAATGTGGCAGCTATTTCGCAGAACAGTTTGAAAGTTCCTCAAAAAGTTAAAAATATTGGGGCACCTGGGTGGCTCAGTTGGTTAAGCGACTGCCTTCGGCTCAGGTCATGATCCTGGAGACCCAGGATCGAGTCCCACGTTGGGCTCCCTGCTTGGCAGGAAGCCTGCTTCTCCCTGTCTTACTCCCCCTGCTTGTGTTCCCTCTCTGGCTGTGTTTCTCTCTGTCAAATAAATAAAATCTTTTTTAAAAGTTAAAAATAGAACTACACTATGATCCAGAAATTTCACTACTAGGTATTTACCCAAAGGTCACAAAAATACAGATTCAAAGTGGGTACATGCACCCTGATGTTTATTGCAACATTATCAACAATAACTAAGCCATGGAGAGAGCCCAAATGTCCATGGACTGATGAATGGGTAAAGAAAATGTGGGGTGTGTGTGTGTGTGTGTGTACACATATATGTGTGTGTATAATAGAATATTACTCAGCTATTAAGGAAAAAATGATATCTTGTCATTTGCAATGACTTGGATGGGACTAGAGTATATTATGCTAAGTGAAATAAGTCAGGAAAGGACAAATACCATATGAGACTCTTAATGATAGAGAACAAACTGAGGGTTGATGGAGGGAGGTGGGTACGGGATGGGCTAGATGGGTGATGGGTATTAAAGAGGGCACTTGTTGTGATGAGCACTGAGTATTGTATGTAAGTGATGAATCACTGAATTCCACACCAGGAACCAATACTGCACTGTATGTTAACTCAAATTAAAAAGGGGGGGTGCACCTTGGTGGCTCAGTCGGTTAAGCATCTGCCTGCAGCTCAAGTCATGATCGCAGGGTCCTGCTTAGCAAGGGGCCTGCTTCTCTCTTTCCCTCTGACACCTGCCCTGCTCCTGTGCGCTCTCTCTCTCTCTCTCTCTCTCTCTCTCTCTTTCATGCAAATAAATAAATAAATAAATAAATAAATAAATAAATAAATCTTTTTTAAAAAAAAAGAATCTTGATCAGAGCAAATGGAAGTGAATTCCTGATATGGATGGAATCTTTTCAGTTTCAATAATGCCTGAGTCCTATCAATGACACCAGACTTAATTTCTAATCAATGCCTTTGTAAAGCTTGTTCCCAAAGAATGCAAGCATAACAACTGCCTTTTAAAGTAAAATCATTAGGCAAATGAATTTTTAAATTGAGACAAAATTTAGAAATAAGCCAGACTATCCTTTCATTTTGCAGAAGCAGAAAATAGAAAATAAGAACAAAATGTTCCTGGGATAGAAATATATTCTATAGGAAGGGATAATGCCTATGTTCAACACCCTCTGCAAACTATTTGGGATCCTACAAATGTAGCCACTTGGCCTGATTTACCTTATAGGCTGAGTGGAGAACAGAAAGCTGACTGGTCCAAGATTATGGTTCTGGGAGGCCAAGGAATAGATAGGAGAGTTCATACCCAAGGCAAGCATGGAGATAGATATAGATACCCAGGGATATAAACAGAGATCCAAAAAATATAGAGGTAGTAGATACTGTTGGTGCCTTTTCAGATCCCTTTTATCTAGGTTTTCTCATCCCCCATCTGCTGTCAGGGTTATCTGCTAATGGCTCACTGCCCTGAAGTGCTACCCTCAGCTACCAGGAACCACTTATCCCAGGAGATTAGATTCTCACCCTCATCCCACCACCAGTAGCCCATAGCCAATGAGTGAGTGAGAGAGGGGTATACAAAGACTTGGCTCCCTTCCCTCCAGGTAGGACCAACTGTGGTAAAATTCATGCTCCAGAGCTCCCCATGGGATCAGGCTGAACAAAGAATCTGTTTAAGAATACGTCCTTGATTAGCTTCCCCTACTGCTTAACCTGAGTTCCTTCTCCAGAGAATGCTTTGTCAATAGATTCCTTGCACAAGAAGCCCCATCTCGGAGTCCTCTTGTAGGGAATCTGATTCAAGATAATCTCCAAATAAGATTTTTTAGAGATCTGTACTGTACTGATCATCCCTCAGGCATCAAGAGAGGAGTAGGGAGTTAAGGAGCCATTAGAAAATGGTGAAGAGGGGCGCCTGGGTGGCTCAGTCATTAAACATCTGCCTTCGGCTCAGGTCATGATCCTAGAGTCCAGGATCCAGCCCCGCACCAGGCTCCCTGGAGCCTGCTTCTCCCTCTCTCACTGCCCCTGCTTGTGTTCTCTGTCTAGTTGTGTTTCTCTCTGCCAAATAAATAAATATTTTTTTTAAAAAGGAAGAAAATGGTGAAGAGATTGTGCTTAGCAAGCAAAAACTTCTCTGGTTACCAGGATCAGCCTTTCTTAGAAGGAAGCAGAATATTATACACAGCAAATATGGAAATATATGGAATAGGAGACCAATTTGCTTTCCCCACAGAAGAGTACAGCTAACTGATACAATATTTCTGGTTTATTTCTGTAATATTTTAGTATCTTTTTTTTAAAGATTTTATTTATTTGACAGAGAGAAACACAGCCAGAGAGGGAACACAAGCAGGGGGAGTGAGAGAGGGAGAAGCAGGCTTCCCGCCGAGCAGGGAGCCCGATGTGGGACTCGATCCCGGGTCTCTGGGATCATGACCTGAGCTGAAGGCAGTCACTTAACCAACTGAGCCACCCAGGCGCCCTATTTTAGTATCTTTATAGAATTTAGTTTAGTTTGCCTGCCCTTTGTGTTTGCTTCTTGACTTCCCCCAAAGCTTCTTATTCGGCAGGTCTGGATTGGGACCTGAGAATCTGTGCTTTTAGCAAGTTCCCAGAAATAATGATGCTGCTGGTCCAGGGACCACACTTTGAGAATCATTGGTCTGAGGTGACTCTTCAGAGTTAGTTGAAGTATTTTTATCCCCACATCCATAAAGCACCATCATAAAGCATTTGACACAACTCAGATCCTCTATTAATCTGTCTTTGGAGCAACTGAGGCCCGGATTTCATATCTCCCCTGCTATGTAACAGCTATCTCCCTGCTCTTCTTATCTGTAAAATGAGAATAACAATGCCCATTGCATAGTATGTTGGGAAGATTAGATGAAGTAACATATATAAGAGTATTTGACTTAGAGCAAGTGCCAAATAAATATTAGCCCCTTTTATTTGACCTATTATTTCTAATGCTTTATATTTTTATTGGGCCCTTCATCACAAAATTATATTCTACCATCAGAAACATATTGAGTAGAATAGTTGGTGTCCAAAATAAGATATGCAAGGAATGAGCTTGCCTTCTGAAGTTGGTGGAACCCAGATGATGTTTCAGTTGAGCTATGTCTCTCTAGGACCTGTATGTTCTCCAGGTGAACAACCTGGCTCTTTACCAAGTCAAATCATTGGTGCCAACAAGTTCAAAAATCTAATCAAGTGACTAAACTCTTTGCTTAGGAAAGCATGATGGGAACCTACATTCATGTGAAATAAACTAGGGGCATTTGGCAACTGTTGGACTTGGGATCTAGTTGATAAAAGGAGAAGGATTAGAAAGAACTCATCAGGACTTACCTCTGAGGCTACAGCTCCTCAAAGAAAGATGTTTTCAAACTGTTAAGACACAGTTCTGGAACATTTTGGTCTAGGACTGCTTTACACTCTCATAAATTATGAAGATCTCAAAGAGCTTTTGTTTATATGGGATAGTATGTATCTCATATACACAGTAGAAATTAAAACAAAAAGTTTAGAAATATTTATCAATTCATTTAAAAATAACGATAGTAAACCCATTACAGGTTAACATAAACATTTTTATAGAAAATAACTATATTTTCCCCCCCAAAAATTAACAAGTAGAATGGCTGACACTGTGTTATACTTCTGCATGTCTTTGATGCCCACCTTAATAGAAGACAGCTGAATTCTCATATCTGCTTCTGCATTCCATCTGTGGTGCTATGTTGGTTTGAAGTATAGGAGGAACATCCAGCCTCACACAGATAAGTAGTTGAAAAGGGAGGACTATTTTAATAGCATTTCTAAATAATCATGGATATTCTTTGATGTTACACTGAAATTCCTCAAGTGATAACTCTTGGAAGATTAATTGCAATTTGGAATCCAAAACCACATCAATGAATTTTCTACACTGTTACATTAACCTTCGTGCCTGTCTTGCACTTTGAAGAGATTTTTATCTATGTGTGATTCTCCATTGGTCATTTGGAAAATATTAGTTCTCTGAATTATGCAGATCTTCCCAAATGATGGCATATTACAGTACATAAAATTTTAAAAATCACATTTGTTAATATCACCACTACTATGGTTTGAATGTGTCCCCCCCCAAATTTCATATATTGAAATCCTAACCCCCAAAGATTATAGTATTGGGAGGTAGGCCCTTTGGGAGGTGTTTAAGTTACAAGGGTTCTCCATTCATGAATGAAATTAGTGTCTTATAAAAAGAGACCCCCACAGAGCTCCCTAAACTTTTCTATCATTAGGGTACAGCTCTAAGTCAGCTGTCTGTGAACTGGGAAGTGGGCCCTCACCAGATATTGAATCTGCCAGCACCTTAATCTTGTACTTCCCAAGCTCCAAGATTGTGAGAAGTAAATTCCTGCTGTTTATAAGCTACCCAGTATGTAGTGGTTTGTTACAGCAGCCCAAATGGACTAAGATAACCCCCTCTCTTTTTAGAAAAATCTTTAAGTATTGCAAAGCAGATATAAATTTTACGCAATCCTAATTTTCTCTTGAAAGCTCAAAATTTTTTTTAATTTATTTTTTTATTGTTACTAAAATTTTTTTTTCCAGTGTTTCAAGATTCATTCCCCATTCCCCACACCCAGTGCTCCACGCTTTAGATGTCCCCAGTACCCACCACCAGGCTCTCATTTTATCTTTGACAATAAATACTGTCAGTTAGTTCCCTTGAAATGACAGGTTTACCTTGTTCATTTTCAAGATATCTGCCAAATACCCAAGACCTAATGACCATAGTTTGTCAGTTGTTGTTGTTTTTTTTTCTCAATTAAAATTGGTGTACCATGCAAAAGGCAGAATTGCAGAGGTGCTTTTCTCCAAGACAATTACAATATTTTGCAGTGCTTATGTCTCAGTCATTACACAGAATATTGAAGAGATGTGACTTCAAGGGTTGAAATTTAATATTAATAATATTTATTGCTTCATCAAGGATATTCATAAGTGAATCTGGCTTTTAAGAACACTGCCTGAATGTGCTAGTGAAGAATAAAATGACTTTTGGTTCTACTTCTTTGATTTGTGCTAAGGTGTCAGCAGTTTTACCCACCATTCCTTTTGTACCATCCATTAATGCTGCTGGTCCAGAGACCAACCATCGTGAAGGAAGGGCGTATACTGCCTTCAGGGATCCAAGGGAGCCCATGTGGGAAGAACTCTGGAACACTCATTCCTGATTAAATCACAACAGTGCCTGTACTCTGATTTTATCTGTAATTAGTAATATGCCTAAAAATATTCTGGTGGAAAATAAAAAGTTTATGACTCACTTCTATAAAGCAAGTCTTGGTTGCACTAACTCTGGATAAAATCCACATTGAAAATTTTTTTATTCATCTTGTACACACCAAGCAATCTACTGTTTTGAGTGCCAGCTTTGTGCCACACACTGGGTTGGGCACTGGAGATACAGTAATTGACAAGAAGGACATGGTCCCTGACCACATGGTGCTTATAGGCTAGCAGGAGACACTGACAAAAAACCACGTGTAATTAGACATTGCAATAGAGCTAAAAGAAACAAATGGGATGAAAGGATGGATACACACTTGAATCAGTAGTTCTCAAGTTTTGGGGAGTATGAGAATAACCTGGAGAGCTAATAAAGAATACAGAGGCCCTGACTTATTGAACTGGGAGGGCCTGGGCCTCTGTAGTTTTACCAAGTGATTTTCTAAAGTTTGAGCAGTGCTGCTTTACATACAGTGCCCAGAGCAAGCCTCTCAGAGAAGGTGATCATAAAACTGAGCCCTGACTGATAAGAATAACTGGGGGTGGGGGTGGGGGTAGTGCATAAGATTTTCTCATTGGTTTTGAGCCAGATTTGTCTGAGGTGATGCCAATTCTTCTACAGCTGTAGGTCAAACTTTGGGGCTAGTAAGTTCACTTATTGCTTAAATGAGCCCATTTTGTATCTGATTACAAAATAGTTTGTCACTTTAGTGAAATACAAGCTTCTGTAACAAATAGTTTTTCAAGAAGTAGTTACACTAGACATTTTGTATTTACAAGCCTTGTCATAGAACATCTCTCTGAAGATCTTATCCCATTAGCAAGGGTCACAGCACATATCTTTATTTTAAAAAATTTATGCCCCTACTGGTTACTTTCCAACAGTACCTTTTTACATGGTCACTGGAATATAAATGTCCTCTGACTTCTCTTTGTTATCTTCCTGAGACTTGTACAGTCATCATGACACTTTGAATTAATTCTCAAAGTGCTTATGCTAATAAGATTATCTCCCCTCAAGGCTTTTCATTAAATATAATTGTGAAAATTACATTTCTTTAACTAAAATCAGTAAAAGAAATTAAGGTATTTAATTTCTGATCCTCATATAATTAAGTGAAAAATGGAGGATAAGAGTATTTCAGCTAGAGGGAATAGTACACAGGTTCAGCTCTGAGGAGAAAAAGGGCTTGGCTTCTTCAAAGAACTCGAAGAAGATGCTTATAGCTAAAGTGTCATAAGCAAGGGAGAGAGAAGCACAAGACAAGTCTGGAAAGTTCTACTGGGTTTTAACCTATGTAGGTCTTTGAGGCCAACACAAGGATTTTGGTTTTTATTCTAAATGTAAATGAGAAGCCAATGGTAGGATATATCCATTATGAGTGTTCTGTGATAACAGCTATGAGTTAAATGTATTGAAAAATACTGCCATTGTACACAAATACACTGTTTTGTTTTGAGTGCCAGCTTTGTGCCACACACAAATCCATGGATTATCCATGGATCTCTCAGATGTTTGGTGGGTATGAGTTAGTCCTTAAAGTCTACTCAACTATTGACAAACCAATAAGATGGCATATCTACAACTTTAAAGCTGAAAACTAAATATTGACTAAATTTGAGCCATTGAAGAATCTATAACAGATCTGCTTCTAAAAAGAGGACCCTGGAAGACTAATGTTTCTCTGAATTCATCTTTTTATTAGTTTTTCAATGGGTCACTTCCCCCAATCTCCCCTTCTTCCTCCTTGAGAACACATATTAAATGTACTATAGCCTAAGGGATAAGAATACAGGCTATTCAAATCCTACCTCTCATTACCTGGATGACTTTGTCTAAATCCTATAACATGTCTGAGCCTCAGATTCCTCATCTGTAAATACAGGATAATAATTGTGCCTATTTATAGATATAAATATGTAAATTTAAAGAAAACAGTGTACGGCCTGCTGCATAGCACATGCCCAAACACGTTACTAATATACCTTTAATTTTCTAATTAAATTTTCCACTTATATTGTCCTCTCATATTTTGAGCTTTTTCTGTTCAAGAAGTATATATTTTCAAATCTACCATGCCACCTTTCATTCTGTTGTTACTCTATAATAACTCGCTGTCTGCTTAATACAACTGTGAAACACCACGAGAGACTTAAGAGAAGGGAAAAAAATACACCCCTTAGGACTGATAAGAAAACCCCTCAGGTCAGTAAATGGATAGAAGGACTGGCAACATTTGAATAGGCAAAAAAAGGCATTCAAGTTGACAGGATTGTGATCAAATGTGTGAGATGGGAATGTATAAGATGTGAATTCTTATTTGATGGTCAGTGAGTAGTCCAAATTATTAGAAATGGAGGTTTTGTGTGTTGAAGTATTTGGAAAATTATTTTAGTGCAAAACTAAGGCCACCTACATCAAGGTACTAAGTTTAGAATTTTTCCTATAAGATTTGGAGAGTCATTGAACAGTTCAACAGAGAGGGAGATAACAAGAGAGGTCCTTCATCAATATGGATCTGATGATACGCAACCTCATATGAAGATTTATTTGAGAAACTAGTTTCATAGCTATTTACTGACTGAACTAGAGTAGCAGTTGGGGGAAACAAAAGATTTGATCCAGGAGAAATCTGGACGGGATTTGGCAATTGAATCTAAAAGTTAAGAAGAATAAACACTTTGAACTTGAAATCATTATGAAACATATAAAAGCAGGTCACTCTGCCTCTGCCTCTGTAACCTATCTTTAAAGCAGTGTTAATAACATGTAACCTCTCAGCTACACAGGGATGAGAAGAACATAAGCAAGATACTCATTGTGAAGCATGACTATGATAATAAATGTAAAGACCCCTCGCCTCTTACCCACCACAGGGAAAGCAATGAATAAACACTTGTTCATTTTTAATTATTTTGATACCTTGGAAATAGAGCCCCACATTCAAATCAAGGCAGATTTATACAGTAACACTAGATCAGGGAAAGGATTAAAGGAGGTGCTGGATCTATATTTCTTGTCTTCAAATCCTGATTTACACATTAATAGTTTAAACAAATATATTTCCTGTTCATAGGTATAGGAGTAGAATAAAGCGGGGAAACTACTTAGTTATAATTATTAATGGTTTCCCTGTCTCTCTTCTTTCATAAGTAAAAGCTCAGAACAGTGGAACCTCATGGATATAAACATCTGTTTCTCTGACCTAACAAAGTCCAAGGTCTTTGATAATCAAATTATTAATCCTTCAATTGCCTTTGAGAAGAAATTATACATATTTAAGTAAGAGTGGACAGTTATTCTCAGTAATAAAATACAGGGTCCATTCCTTCCTCTGAAGATGACTCTTTCTCTGAGCCCTGAGGTGACCATTCCCCCCCCTCATCCCACTTCAATTTGGGCCAGAGACTCACCTTTTAGTTTCCAGGAACTATTTCCAGTGGCTTTTCTAAGGGCCTTTGGAATTATAATTCCATTATTTCTAGAGGCCTGCTTCAAAGAACCAAGAATACTGTAATAAATAGTCAATAAAATAAACCCACATCAAAACCCCATGTATCTAGCAGGGTAAAATGCTCCCAAGCTCTCTAAGAGGTTCTGAGAGCATGGACATGGCTTTTTCTTGACAGGTAATAGCCCAGTTAGTCTTACTTAAAAGTGGAGAATCTCCACCATAATGGCTAAAATTTAAATGAATTACAATACCTATTGTTTATGAGGCTAGAATAGGATAAGGAATAACTAAAACTCTCACATCTGGCTGATGGGAAGGTGAACTGGTGCAACCACATTACAGAACTATTTGACAATATCTAGCAAAACAAAACATACATAAGTCCCATGACCCAGGAATTTCACTTCTGGATATGCACTCAAAAGAAATGAGTGTTCATGTCCCTCAAAAGACATGTTCAATAATCCGTAGCTGCTTTTTTCATAATAGCTTCAAATTGGCAACAGCCCTGATACCCATCAATAGTAAAATGGGTCAGTAAATGATGGTATATTTATGCAGTGTAATACTAAACTTTATCTCAATTACAATTATAAATAAATAAATGTATTTATATTTTTGAACATTAAAAAAGGTAGGGGGATCCAAAGCACAGGAATTAAATGAGTTGCCCAAGGTCATCCTTTGTCTGGATTTGGATACATATTCCACTGCATTGCT
The DNA here is from genome assembly GCA_004023965.1 of Spilogale gracilis. Classification (NCBI taxonomy): domain Eukaryota; kingdom Metazoa; phylum Chordata; class Mammalia; order Carnivora; family Mephitidae; genus Spilogale; species Spilogale gracilis. The sequence goes on from PITA01000010.1 coordinate 64,220, forward strand.
TCAACTACACTGCTTACTGAAGTGGAATTACATTTTGAAAACACTTTATTTGATTATAGAAATTGGGCATCTTCTTTATTAGAATGAAAGTCTGAACCTTCTTCAATTTGTAGATTCATTCAACTTTCTGCTCTTCCAAACTAGGAATCAAGAGAGGGCTTCAAGATAGAAAAGCCGTTACTGTTTCCCAATCCTAGTGCTAAAACTATCCGCAGAATGGGACTATTTTGGCTGGCCCATCCAACATATTTGGAATATCTATAATGTATTTAGTACTGCACCTTATATTAAGAGAATATAGGCTCCTTCCTTTTTAATGAAGAGGGTATAATACATCCTTAAGAAAGTTACAGCATTTTTTGAAGATGTGTTGCTTATCTTTCAGATAAAAGCCCACAGGAGTCTCTTGTTAAACAAGATCAGCAATAAATTCTCTAAAGAGATGTTCTTAACCATATATGTGGTCCAATGAATGAACTTGAAAAGATCCATGAACCCCACAAAATTACGCACATTTTTCCATGTGTATATTAGTATTTTTCTGTAAAGAGTAACAAAGTTTTTGTGGTAGCCATGAAAATGGACCTCTCAAATCCATTGCAAGGACCGTAAGTGACTGATGACCCCAGCTGCTGCAATCTGAAATCCATCACTGTGTTGATGCAAAGGCCATGCTTCCCACAAACTGTTCCAGGCCAACAATGTGGGACTTCTCAGATGGCACCTCTGGCACAAGGACTCCCTGACAGCTCTGCAGAATGCCTTCAGAACTGCACTGCAGTCTAAAACCCAATCTTCCTACTTTCCTTCTCCCTTCTCTCTCTTTCACCCAGATTCGTATCTTCTTTGAGGGCTCTAGCCTCTCTGGGTTCCCTATTTCCTCTCACAGTCCCCAGTAAATCTCTTATATATGACTAGTTCCACTGTGACATCTACTTCTCATGAAGCTTGGACTACATAAGTAGTACCAGGAGTCTACGAATATAGGCACTTAGATATACAATTAAAACTTGGTCACTCACTGCCCTGCAGGTAATATGACACTGTCCTGGTGGGTAGATGGGGCACAGACTGTCCCTGGCACAAAGTTGTGATTTAATTGCTAAAGATTTCACAGGTGTGAAGGAGTCCAGTTGTCATAGGCATGCTGGAATACTCTTTTCAAAGTATAAAATAGTGTTCTATCTTATATCCCTTACCACAGAGAAGTACAGCATCTGGGAAGCCTCTCTGGGTTCTGGAGGTAGTACATTACACTCCTAGGAATATTCCTCTGACATGGAAGGCTGTCAGCTTTCAGTAGAGTCCAGAGCAGGAAAATATTCTGTAGCAGGTCCAGGGTTTGCAACACCATATGGTCTGCTGGACTGTAAAGCCCAAGTGGAAAGACTTTATGGTGTTACAAATATCAGCAGTGGAAAATGATATGGTATAGAACTTGTGGCAAGCTCCAGCAAGAGAAAAGCAATGCAGGCAGAAGCAAGGGCAGGCCCTGGGAAGCAGAAGCAAGGGCCACCCACAGAAGAAAGTGATACGCCTTTTGAGAAACGAGTCCTGATATGTTACTAGCCCCAGGAAAGACAAAATGTTTGACTACAGGCACCAAGTGACTGGGCAGCTAGAGCTACCCACTGAGTTGATTTTTTTCTAAACTGTCAAGTTATTAAGTCAGATAGGCCTAGCATCAGTCCATAATAACATGGGAATCGTACATCCTGAATGGGGAACTGGGAAAGATGAGAGAAAACAAATAAACTGCATGAGCAGGCATCCCAGATGCCCATGTCACCCATAGAGTCGAACTAGGGCCCCACCAAGGCTTGCGCCTATAGCTATATGGAGGAGGGTTCTCATATGACCAGCTGAAGGAACAGAATAAAGCTCTTACTTGGTTTATAGTTTGGTTCAGTGTGTGAGTGAAAGCTGAAAATGGATGGCTGCTATATTACACTATGTTTAGGAGTATCCCTGAATAATAATGAGAGGAAAAATCTTTCCAATGGGTGGGAAATAACTGGTGCATCTGGTCATCCACTTTGTGTGGAAGGAATGGTGGTCTGAGATGAGAATACTTAGATTCATGGGCAGTGGCCAACGGCCTGGAAGAAAAGACTCAAAGATCAGATATAAGAAGTTCTGGGGTAGAGCAATGTGGATGGAAATATAGGAGTGGGTACAAAACATGAAGATATTTGCATCACATGTAAATGTCCACCAGAAACCATTCACCACAGAAGAGGCACCGAACAATCTAGGAGGCAAAATGACTCCGCTGGTTGACATCAGCTAGCCTCTGTCATCAGCCACTTCAGAATTGGCATGATATGCATATTCATGAAGTAGCCACGGTGACCAAGATACAGGCCAATAACATGGATTTCCACATATAAAAGCTGCTATCAAGTCAACCCATCCTGGAAGGGTTGGTATGGGTTCATCATTCTTGCCTGCAGAGTCTCAGCCAGTAGCACTATCCAGGGGATTATGGAAGGCCTGATCCATAAGCATGCATCAGAGCATCTAACCAGGGGACTCATTTACAGTGAAGGTGGGATGGAAGTGAGCCCGTGACCATGGGATCCACTGGTCATATCATGCACCATATTACCCAGAAGCAGCCAGCCTCATAGAATACTGGAATGGCATTTGAAAGGAGTAACTAAAGTACCAGTTTTGAGGCAGTACTCTAAAAGAAGGGAGACCTTCAGGACATAGTGTGTATATTAAACCAGAGACCTCTATTTGGTGCTATGTCCCCAGTTGGAAGAATAATGGATCAAGTGGCACCTGGGTGGTATAGTTGGTTAAGCATCTGACTCTTAGTTTTGGCTCAGGTTGTGATGTCAGGATGGTGAGATCAAGTACTGTGTCAGGCTCCACACTCAGTGCACAGAATCTACTTAGAGTTTCTCTCTTCTTCTTCTGCCCCTCCTCCACTCTCTAAAAATAAAAAATAATAATTAATAATTTAAAAAATAATACATGGATCGAGGGACTAAGGGGTAGAATTATGAGTGGCTCCACATAGCACTGGAGGACTCTGCTTCCAGTCCCATCAACTCTGGGCATGACAGGTTTGGTGGTCATGGTCTTCAGGAAGGGCACACTCTTGCCAGAGGACACAGAAAGGATCCCACTGAACTCTAAGCTATGACTACTACTAGGACACTTTGGACTTCTTGTGTCCAAGAATCAGAAGGCAAGAAGAGGAGTCATAGTCATGGTAAGAGTAAGTGACACTGATTATCAGGAGGAAGTAGGGCTGCATTTACATAATTACAGTAGGGAGGAATATGTGTGTTAACTGGGTGATACACTTGGGCACCTCTTGGTAGGCTTTTATCCAATTATAACTATGAATGGGCAAGTGTAGTGATTCTAGCTTCAGCAGATTATGATTCCCAAAGGCTTAGATATCTCAAGAGTGAAAGCTTTGGTTATACCATCAGGTGAAGCTAGTAAGACCTACAGAGATGATAACTGAGTGTGAGAGAAATTTAGAATGGAAAGTAGAAGAAAGAGATGATGAATTCTAATTGCAGCTCCAAGACCAACTGTAGCAACAGCGGTTACAATTTGCCCCACTAACCCTCCATTTCTAAGATTTCCCCTCAGGAAAAGAGGCCCATGGGGGAGGATCTGTTCTCTGAATTTGTGTGAGGTAGTTCTGTGCAGCACAAGAAGTACACAGACAGCCATGAGAATGCCCTTTTTAGATCCCTGACTGTAGGGAGTAGAAGTGACACATAACCCATTGGCTCCAAGCCAGTGAGTGAATATAGTAGAAATACTAAGGCAGGCTCATTCCTGGCAGATGAAGGATTCCTATGACAAGCCCACTTCAGCTCAAGGACTGCTGAAGAACCCTGTTGAACCTCTGAAAACTGCAGTGAGGTCTAAGACATTTCCACCTGACCTTCCTTCCCTTCTGTTCTCCTCTACAGGGGGTCAGATCAGATATCCACTGTCTGACAGCTCTCCTAGCCTCTCCTGTTCTGCCCTCTCCCCTCATATTCCCTTATAAGCCTTTCTCTCAACAAATCTCTTGCACAACTAATCCCATTTTAGAGAACTTGACTCAACACAGCTTTCATCAGATACTCGAAAGTTCTGTGACCTTAAACAGATTATGACCCATACGCCAGATGCTGAGTTTGCATTCTTGAAAAGGAAAGGTGACTTGGGGTAAATCAGGGAGGGAGATGAAACATGAGAGACTTTGGACTCTGAGAAACAAACTGAGGGTTTTGGAAGGGAGGGGGTGGGAGGATGTGGTGGTGGGTATTGAGGGCACATATTGCATGGAGCATTGGGTGTAGGGCATAAACAATGACTCTTGGAACACTGAAAGAATAAAGTATTATTATTTCTAAGATTTTATTTACTTATTTATTTGACAGAGAGAGACACAGCGAGAAAGGGAACACAAGCAGGGGGAGTGAGAGAGAGAGAAGCAGGCTTCCCGCCAAGTAGGGAACCTCACATGGGGCTCGATCCCACGAGTCTGGGATCATGACCTGAGCCGAAGGCAGATGCTTAACCACTGAGCCACCCAGGAGCCCCTAAAATAAAGTATTATTTTTAAAAAAGATTTTATTGATGCATCTGGGAAGATGAGTCAACATTGGGAATAAGTTTAGGTCCAATAGTGATTTCTCTTCTCTCTGGCCAGACAGGTCACCCTTCCAACAGAGTCCGCCTTATTATATAAACTATGGGATTCAGTGGAATGTCACAAAAGCAATTAAACTAGAGAAATACTCTACTTTATTATATTTTCTTATTAAAATAATATATTAAAGAGAATAAAAATCCTTCCCAAATCATCCAATTTGCAGTGTTATCTGTCACTCCAAGGACTTGAAGTCTAACCACAAACACAATGACTTTCTCCATCCTGAAAAATTCAGTGATGAGGGAAGATGATTGCAAACCATTTCTGGAGAAAATTAAATACATACATTTTAGGTTTTAGACAGTTAGCTTTTTAATAAAATGTGCTCTCCTCAACTACACTTGAGCTTTTTCCATGACATCCATTGTGTTTTGCTGCCAGGGAGGGGGACAATATCTACCTAACAGATTTATTACCATGGGGGAACAACATCCTCCTCTCTTATTAATGACAAGATTGATTCAGAGTACTCTTCCTTGACCCATTTATTCATGGGTATGTTATCAAGAATAATCTTAAACTTTCTCTTTCAGAGCATAATAAAAACAAATGGACTCAAGCAAAATTTGTACTCTGTCTGCTTTCTGTCCCACTCTTGTCCTGGTAAAATTTCCTGGGTCTTTCCTCCACAAAATAGCAAAATAAAAACTTTTTTTTTTTAATTTCAGTGTCTGAAATCTCTTCAAGATGTCAGCCCAACTTAAAGTAGCTGAGGGTATGACTCATCTAGGGTAATGTGCGGAAGAGGGGAGGCTGAAGCTGGGGTCCAGGATATAGGTGGAGTGAAGCTTTTTTCAAAGCACAAAAAGTCCAAATGACCAGTCCTCAAGAGGTGATGTCTCTGGGTAGCATCCTGGTGTTCACAGCAGGATACTAGGATGAAGAGACTGCTGGAATATCAGTAGGTTGATTGGATGATTGGATTTTTTCCTCATTTTTACATCCACAGCTAATCTAGTTGACAAAATCATCTGGGCATTATATTAGGGACAAAAAATACTGGAGGTAATGCCAGCTCTGCAATTTAATTAATCAGGAGACCCAATTCACCAAGTGACCCTAGTGGAAGCATTTAATTTCTTGCACCTAAATTTATCCTTTTATAGAACTGAGGTAATGTTACTTATCTCTTCCTTATTCCATAGGTCCTTATGAAGGGGAAAGATACCTTGATTTTAATTTAATCAGGTTATAATGACCAAAGTAAAGTATCAAACATGATTCACAGGAATCTTTCAACATTAACCATGTTGGTTTTTTTATTAACCAAAAGAAAACTTAGCATTCTTATCAAAATGCCAATAGTATTTTTCACAGAATTAGAATAATCCCAAAATTTGTATGAAACCACAGAAGACCCCAAATAGCCAAAACAATCTTAAGAAAAAAGAATAAAACTGGACGTATCATAATCCCAGATTTAAAATGATATTATAAAGCTATAGTAATCAAAACATCATGACATTGGCACAAAAATAGATGTATAGATCAATGGAACAGGATAGAGAACCCAGAAACAAATTCACACTTATATTATCAATTAATCTGTGACAAAGAAGGTAAGAACATACAATGTGGGGAAAGACATTCTCTTCAATAAACGGTGTTGGGAAAACTGGACAGCTACATGCAAAAGAAGAAAACTGGACCATTCTCTTACAACATATACAAAATAAACTCAAAATGAATTAAAGATCTAAATGTGAGACCTGAAACCATAAAACTCCTAAAAGAAAATGTAGGCAGTAGTCTCTTTGATATCAGCCTTAGTAATCTTATTTTTTGCTTTGTTTGTTATGTCTCCTCAAGCAAGAGAACAAAAGCAAAAATAAACTATTGGGATTACACCAAGTAAAAAGCTTTTGCACAGCAAAGGAAACCATCAATAAAACAAAAAGGCAACTTACGGAATGGGAGAAGACATTTGCAAATGATATGTATGATAAGGCATTAATATCCAAAATATACAAAGAGTTAATACAACTTATCATCAAAAAAACCCCCAATAATCTAATTTCAGCATAGGCAGAGGATCTGAATAGTTATTTTCCCAAAGACATCCAGATGGCCAACAGACACATGAAAAGATGCTCAGCATCACTAATCATCAGGGAAATGCAAATCCAAACCACAATGAGCTGTGACCTCACACCTGTCAGAATGACTAGTACCAAAAGACAAAAAATAACAACTGTTGGCAAGGATATGGAGGATGGGAAACATGTGCACTGTTGGTAGGAACGTAAATTGGTGCAGCCACTAAGGAAAACAGTATGGAGGTTCCTCCAAAACTCAGAAATAGAAATACCATGCTATCCAGTAATTCCATTGCTGGGTATGTACCCAAAGACAACAAAAACACTAATTCAAAAAGATATTTGTACCCCTATGTTCATTGCAGTGCTATTTATAATAGACAAGCTAGGGAAGTAAGTTAAGTGTCCACTGATAGATAAATTCGTAAAGCATAAAGCAGATGTGGTGTACACACACACACACACACACACGGGAATATCACTCAGTCATAAAAGAGAATGAAATCTTGCCATTTGTGACAACATGAATGGACCCAGAAGGTGTTATGCTAAGTGAAATAAGTCAGACAGAGACAAACACCATATGATTTTACTTGTATGTGGAATCTAAGAAAACAAACAAATAGAACACAGACAGAAACAGACTCATAAATACAGAGGAAAAAACTGGTGGCTGCCGGAGGGAAACAGGGTAGGCAGAATGGGCAAAAGAGGTAATGGGGATTAAGAGGTACAAATTTCCAGTTACAAAATAATCAAAATAAACAAATAATCACAAGGATTATTATTATATAAAATGTGGTAACTCTGACAGACTTAAAAGATGCAGCTTGAAACATTCTTTGAGAACCTTGAGAGGAGAAAGGGACAAAATAAAATGTTACTAGTTAATTATTACTAGTTTATTTTTTAAAAAATATTTTATTTATTTATTTGACAGAAAGAGACAGTGAGAGAGCAAATACAAGCAGGGGGAGTGAGAGAGGGAGAAGCAGGCTTTAAGTCAAGCAGGGAACTCCATGCGGGGCTCGATCCCAGGACCCTGAGATCATGACATTTAACGACTGAGCCAGCCAGGTGCCCCTAGTTATTACTAGTTTAAAGACAACAATATTAGTGTTATAAAACTATTCCCCACATGGTGGTGTTCTCTAAAGAGCACATTTCATGCAACTAAAGGTAAATTTTAAATAAGTTAATGTTTTTTGCTTATATTTCAGCAACTCCGTGAAGAGAAACACATAGTCCACCCCAATAAGTCTCAAAATTCCCTTTTGTATTCCTTTCCCATACACGCCTATCACACACCACAGGTGCTCCCTTATCTCTCTCCTTCCAGCCAACATTTCAACATTAGCGACCAATGTTTACATGGATGACTAGTCCAAGTCTAGTAACTCATGATTCCACAAAATTCTTATCTACACACTTGGCTTCACCATTTTTTTCTGACTGCAGCACAGAAGCTCTCAAACCAATGTGTCATTCTTGCTTGGAAGGCAGAAAAAGGAATGAGGAAGAAAAGAGTTTGTTTTAAAAGACACGGGGAGGGTAATGGCCATAAACTCTGAAATGTCAAGAATTTTTACTCCATTGCACTATAATCTGGCTTGCACCTACCACATTACATATTTAAAAATATTAAAATATTTCCTGAATCATTTTCACTACTAGCATATAAAGAGTAATGGTTCTCACTGGAGGGAGAAACAAGCCATATGACATGGAAATAACAATAGTCTCTGTCTTTAGTTGGCCAGCTGCAGCTACACTAGTAATTGAGTTGAATGTTTTCCAAGGCTTCATTCACTAAGAACTGTTCATAATGATGTCTAGGAAAGGAGTTTTTCCTTCTAAATTTCACAACCACCTTTCAAATAAAAAAAAAGAGAAAAATTATATATATAATTATATATATGTAGAGAGAGATTATTAATAAAGAGAAAATCTTAATAGATGGTATACATTAAATAACTTCTTTGGACATGGCGTGTGTGTGTGTGCATGCATGTGTGTGTGACACAATTGGCCATTTTAGACAGGTAGGTCAAGTTTGGGGAAAATATATTCATGTGCTAGGAACTGCCCTTATATTAGAGCACATACTGTATTCTACTTTGTATTATTATTATTTGTTAACAAGTTTGTCTCCATTAGCTCATAAATATCTTAAAGACAATGGCAGTATCTTTTATTTCTTTGTATTGTCTAAAACAGTGTTACACAAATGACCAAAGGAACAATCTAACAAAAATATGTAATTGTAAATATATATGCACCAAACATGGGCACACTCAAATACATAAAGCAACTATTAACAGACATAAAGGAAGAAATTAATAGTAATACAATAATACTATGGGACTTTAACACCACATTTACATCAATGGATAGATCTTCCTGACATAAAATTGACAAGAAAACAGTGGAATTAATGATATATTGGACCAGAATGATCTAATAGATATATTCAGAACATTACATCCAACAACAGTAGAAAACACATTCTTTTAAAGTGCACATGGAACATTTTCCAGAACAGATCACACGTTAGGCCAAATAGCAAGTCTCAACAAATTAAAAAGACAGAAATCATATCATGTATCTTTTCCAACCACAATGGTATAAAACTAGAAATCAATTATAAGGAAAAAATCTGAAAAAAACATAAATGCATGGGGGTTAAATAAACAACGAATAGGCCAACCAAGAAATTAAAGAGAAAATCAAAAAACTGCTTGGAGACAAATAAAAATGAAAACACAAATGTCCTAAATCTTTGTGATACAGCAAAAGCTATTGTAAGAGGGAGGATTATAGCAATACAGACCTACCTCAGGAAGGAAGAAGAATCTTAAAGTAACAGCCTAACCTTACATCTAAACAAGCTCGAAAAAGAAGAACACACAACGCCCAAGCCAAACAGAAGGAAGGAAATAAAAATCAGAGCAGAAATATATGAAATAGAGACTAAAAACAATAGAATAGACAAATGAAACCAGGAGCTGGTTCTTTGAAAGAGTAACAAAATTGGTAATCCACTAGCCAGACTCATAAGAAAAGAAAGAGACAGAGACTCTTTTTTTGTTTTGTTTTGTTTTTGAACTTCATTTGACTGTAATCCACAGTGACAAGTGCATTTTAGTCTTGAAATAAGTAGACACATATATATCTATGTATCTGAGACAGAAGTTTCGAAAACAATGTTTACTCATTCTACATTCAATGCATTCTTATATTTGTATTCTATTCTGCTTTGCTCTATTTTATTTAAAAAACACTGCACACATAATAAATCAGTATTACAACCTATTATAGACTTTTATCTGTAATCTGAAAAATCTCTGCTTGAAATCCTGTAGCACGTGCTTGGCACAAAGACTGTACATAGAAAACATTTATTAAATAGTTCATTGATATTTACTCATATCAGAGTTATTTTCCCTCCCTGTCATAGAGGGTTTACTGATATTCAGTATTATTTCCACCTTCGATGTTCTTCCTTGTACCACAAGGACTGAAAGCCTCAAAACTTTATTTTCCAGATTCCTTTGTCATCAAGGTTCTAATTAGATTTTGCTATGACAGAATGAAGGAGGAGTTATTATTCCCTATGGCAGGTACAGGGGGATAAACAGATGCAGGCAGTAAGTGGAGGATTCTGCCTCATTTCCAGGCATCCACCTGAGAATTGTTCTCTCCGAGGCTACAGGCAGCTGAAATAATTGGTGGCAGCTTTGCTGTGCTTCCTGAACTTCAACAAAAGGAATTTGAGGGGAAAACTACGCAAAGGAGGAGTTACAGTGAGGAGTATGCTGGTAAATGTTCAACACCTGGCTGTCTTATTTGTAGGGTGTGCCCATTTCCATGGCATAAATACTATGCCACAATGGCTAATTTCATTGTGGCATCAATAAATGGTGGAGTTGGTAAGAGATGCACATGAACAGGTCTGTAAGCTTGTGGGAGCTGGCTACAACACACTAGGTATAGTGTTCCTAGTCTCAGTTTTTACCCACTGTCTAGGCATTCCATCTTTCACTTCCCATAATATTTCATTATTCTTGTTATTCATAGTAATGTTCTATAAAGTCACTGAAATCATTGAATTAGCAAATACTGAACCAGTGCTCCTAAGGAAAACACAGGGTTATGTTCCTGAAAATCTTTAGGCACGATATCTTTATCAACTAATCAGTATGTAACTTTGTTTTATCTGTGTTTCTATTTAATGATACCTGATTTCATATACATTATTGGTTCATTAACACTGAACTAATGGCCTAAACATTATGTCTGAATGAAACTTATCCAACACAGGTATTTTCCCCATAAAGCACATCACAGTCTTCTTGCACTTAGGAACACTGGCCAGAACTTCAATGCTTTGCTTGGCGGCCATTTTAAACAGCAAAATCACCAGCAGAAGCAGGGAAATGGGGAAAACATGGCACTACATAGGCTGCAGTAAGAACACTTGTTTATAGTATACGATCTGAAGCAATAAGGCAGAACACTGCCATGTTCAGCCTCAGCTAGGAACACGCACTCTGAGTAAGCAACTCAAAATTTTTCACTGCTTTGCATATGTCTGTGAATGACAGCAAAAGCTCCACTAGCATTTATTTGGGCGTTAACAAGTAACTTTTAGTGAGTAGGAAAATTCATAAATAAGGAATCATGAATCCATTTTTGAATCATGAAGATCAACTATCTATTATGGTCACCCTAGTTATTAAGTGACAAAAATAATTAGGTCTTTTCATGGATAGAACAAATAGGAGTGTGGGAAGGGTTAGTAGCAGAGGAGAAAAGATTTGGAATTTGAACAAGATTTTATTGAAGACGATTGTTTAAAAATCAACTTAAAGAAATTGCAAGAGGCCAGACAAATTAGATTTGTTACAGGGTTTATCTTTCTCTAGAGCCCCAGGAGCTCAGAATTCTAATCAAATCTAGACTCTTACTATAGATGTTTTAGTCTGCCAGTTGGCAAATGGGATGAACAACAAGGTCAGTACCTTCATCCTGAGGACTTTATTGGAATTTATTGCAACACCAGTCCGCTTCTTATTGGTTTTCAAAATGAGGGAGAAATTGAGAAATCCAGAATTCTGGGAGCATCCTTATGTAGTCTGATCTTGTGTTCAGGTCTATTAAAGAATTAGACTTGTGCTGAAAATGTTTATCACTTGTGCGTTAGATATTCCCTATTTATGCCTCTGGTTTTACTCTCCATTTTTCTCCATCTTGCTACCTGCCCTAGGAGCCAGTTTTTATAGACTACATCAACAAAGTTCTTTGTTCTCTGGCTCCTAGTTATCCAATGATAGATACTCATAAATCATAGGATGATAAGAGAGTAAACTCAAGATATTCATTCCTCTGATTGCTTCCCTGCTGGGTTGCCACAGGTGGGTAGTGGTTACATTTCTTTGCCATATGATGTGGCTGCCATTGGGTGGCCTTCTCTTGCAGCTACAGCTCTCTTTTTAGATTCCAGAAACTTTTCTCTTTACACCTCCAAGCCTAGGATTAATGATCCCTGCTCAAATGAATTCTAGAGTACTTTATTGTTCTGTGTCGGTTTTCCTGTTAAGGTTTTCCTGCCTACACCTTGGTATATAGTCTTTTCATTAAATTGCCTTATTATCTTTTTGGGCTTGTATGACAATAGGGCCGTATTGTTTCCTTCTGTGACTCAACTGATGACAGTGGGTTCAAGTGCTGTCAGCCTGATCCTTCCATTACAAAGGTCCTGTTGACTTCCACCTAATGATTTTTACAACTTTTGATGATTGCTGCTAGAATTCTTCGACTATACAGTTAGCCTAAAATATAGCTTATACAAGAAACAGAATATATGATTCTTTATCTTTACTAATCAATTCTTATTAATTTTTTAATTTATTCATTTGAGAGAGAGAGAGAGTGCATAGTAGCTAGCATGAGCAGTGGGGAGAAGCAGAGGGAGAAGTAGACTCCCTGCTGAGCAGGGAGCCTGACACAGGGCTCAATCCCAGGACCTGGAGATTATGACCTGAGCCAAAGGCAGATACTTAACCATCTGAGCCACTCAGGTGCCCCTTTACTAATCAATTTTTTTGTTGTTCATAACTCCCATTGGGGATGTGGTTTTTAATTTTTGTAAATGGTAATGTAAGTGTCCATTTCTTTGTACAAGATTCAAATATTAGTAAACACACAGAAAAACTAATGAAAAGTCCTTCTTGACCTCCCCTCTCTTTCATTCCTCTCCAAATCCCAGGAAAAACCATATTCATGACTGATATCTATCTCTTACTATAAACACCGGCACAGAATGATAAATGTCCAAAAAAAAATATGCATGCACACGAGATATGTAAGGTGCCTGACATACCATCTCAGTTGTTAAACCAAACTAAAAAAAAAATTATAGAAAAGATTATGTATAGTTACAAAAATCACAGCCGGGTAAAAATATTTACTAATCAATTTTTAAAACAGTGACTTGATGTTCTAGTAACTTCAAACGAGCTCATTTTTTTTCAAAAATCATAAAATCATGGATATTTACATATCTGGTGTGCTTCATTATTCCTTTTGAGCCTCAAATTGTCCCATCTTTCAACAGCAGGAAACTTTTGTCATGAATTTAAATACATTTTGATTGTTTCTTTGCTTTCAAGAACATGATATCTCAGATTCCTTTTATAGATTCCTGCCCCAGACTTGGAACTAAACATAACTCTAAGGAACTTTGATTCCTTCCGGGAAAAATGCTATTTAGAGACCATAACTGGAACTTTAGGGTCCTCATTCCTACCGGGTTTTCATTGCTTCTGTACTTTTTTAGTGAAAAGAATTAGGAAATATATGCATTTTTAGAAAGTAAAAAAACAAATCATGAGTTTATACTGATATTTCCAAGTCAAATTTAAAGTTACAGGGTTCTTAACTCATTTGATTTTACATTTGGATCCCTTTTTTCTTACAGTGAAACTGTTCCTAATTAAGTTAACACACTAATTTCATTTGTCCTACTTCACATATCATTGTCTCGAGAACAACAATATTTTAAAGATTGTTTATTTGAGAGAGAGAGAGAGAGTGCATATGTATAAGTTGGGGGAAGGGCAGAGGAAGAGGATCTCAAGAAGACTCCACGTTGAGCATGGCGCCTGATGTGGGGCTCCATCTCACAACCCTGAGATCATGACCTGAGCCGAAATCAAGAGTCAGACGCTTAACTGACAGACACCCAGGTGCCCCCCCGCAAAATAACAATATTTTTAAAAATAAGTTATTGAGAGCAATATAAGGGGGTTATTTGGTCTTTAGGATATAGCCCTCAAGGAATGTAAAGGGATGTAGAAGAGATATATTTTAAGTCACTTGAAGTAATTCTGTGGTTAAGCTACCATATAAATTTATAATTAAGTTCCATCACTAAAGTTTGTTTTATATTTTAGAGGTTGCTTGCTTTTTATTCTACTTTTAGTTTTTATGTAAAAAAATCTATGATTCCAAAGTCAAAAAATGATAAAATAAGGTAGATCCAGAGAGTTGCGGCTTCCATTATTGTTCCCGCCCAAATATTTCCTCCTTCCTCCTGTAAATGATACTCTTCATTAGTCCCTTCATTGAGGGACATTTGGATTATTTCCATTCTTTTTGCTATTACATATAAGATGAAAGGAACATGGTATCTTGTGTTTTTGCTAGAGCTAGAAGTGAGATTGCTTATACACTGGGAGGTGCATATGTAATGCTTTAGTGGTGTTAGAAATTCTTCTCCAAAGCAACTGCATTTCCAATAGCTCTGTAATGAAAGTGTCTGTTCCCCCACAGCCACAGCAATGGAGTATGTTGTCAAACTCTGAAATTCTTTGCCCTCTGATAGGTGAAAATAGTGTCTCAGTGTAGTTTTAGTTTTCATTTCTCTTATCATGATCAAGGTAGGGCATCTCTGCATACACGTGAGGGCATTTGCATATCTACTTTTATGTACCTCTGTCTTTTTGAGAAAGGAGAGATTTGGATGCTCTTCAAATTATGTAACATGAATGTCTTGGATTAGTTTGCTAAGAGGCAGACCTTGAGACAAGGACTGATCTGTGAGTGAATTATTAGGAGGTATTTCCATTAGGCAAGTGGAGAAATAGGACAAGAAGGAAAGGAGGCCAAGCTGGGGTGTGATAGCAAGCAAAATTTCAAGGAATATTGCTTTGGGTCAATCTCAGAGGAGTTTACAGAGACAGTGTAAAACACATCTAAGAATTGTCCCCATCGGGGGAAAGGGAGCTGTAACAGTAATTCTCTTCACTGTCCATCCTGGTTAGGTGCTGCTTTCAGGGGCTATCGATTCCCAGGTACTTCCAGCTTTCAATATCTCCAGGCATATCAAGCTTCAGCAGCCTAAAGGTAGTTAGCCGACTAAAAGATCTAGGTGCTGACTGTTGGGAATGAAAGCCTGCATCAGGACAGAAAGCATGAAAATGGAAAAGGGACAGGAGGAGGTATGGGTAGAGCACTGGCGGCATCTGCTTCAGTGAATAACTACCCATGAGTGAGCACTGAACAAAAGAGACATTTATCAGGCATGATTTCAAAATCAACACTGTTGTCTATGATCAATGACATAGGACTTTATGTACTTGATTTGATTACATAACTGTTTGCTAATATCATGTGCTAAAAGAAAAATATGTTGTATTTTGTACATCCAGTTTTCCCTAGTCACACAATGTTGAGTCAGATGGCTCCTATGAGGCTGCCTTAGAACTTCCACAGACACCTAAGCTAATCCCTTTGTGTGAAATCAACACTTAGACGTGCGTTGGAATTAAACCAGGGTCCCCCTGACACTAGCATGAGAAATAAACAAAGCCTTGTTTTCCCAGCTAATGAGAGCAAACAGTTCTATCCCAAGTGGCCTTCCTTAAAGGTTTTGCAACTGTAAGATAATCACACTCAGGCCAGAGGTACAGTTCAAAAGTCCTGAATGAGAAAACAGGAAAGGAATAGAACAAAATGCCTTGCTTGACACTATCTAGTGTATTAACCTGTGGCAAGAAGTTTACTGAAAAAGCAAACAGATTTTACCTGTTAGGCCTTTGACCCTGGACTCCATGTTTTGATACACAGGAGGATCCAAAGAGCTGGAGAGAAGAGTGCTGGTCCTAATTTCAACTATTTTCTTAAAGCTTAAAATTAGTGAGTGGAAACAACAGAAATTGGCCCAGAGTGTAATTTCCCCACATCCATACATTTTTCCTCCTCAATTCTGAAGTTGAACATAGATAAATTTTAGGGTGAACCAACTGTCTCAATTTTCCTGGACATTTTGGTTTTAGCACTGAGAGTCCTACGTCCAGAGTAATCCCTTAGTACAGGGAAGCCTGGGATAGCTGGTTATCCTAGCAATTTCCTGAATAATTTTAGTTATAATAATGCTTTAGGACTGGCTTCTCAAACTAAAGTGCACCCAAATTCCCTGGATATCTTGTTAACACACTGATTCCGATTCAGGAGGTCTGGGATGTTGTTGATACTACTGGTCTACTCATGACATTGAGTGCCTAGGGTCAAGGGAAGGCATAATATTGATGCTAAGGTTTTGCTGCAAATCTCCAACATCTGAAACTTAATTTTAGTTCATCTCTGCTTTTAACTTAATGAAAGAAAAGTGTTGATGTGATAATATTATTCCTTAATGAATATTTGTAGTAAAGAGAAAAAAATTAATGTACTTGCCCATAGTGCGGTGGGTTTATGAAAAACAGTTTAAAGAGGAAGGGTATTCAGCTTACAACAAAGCAAACTTTGATTGATATGAAAATTATAGATGATGGTTCTCGCTCTACTTTTTTAAAATTTTTATTGTTACTTAAATTTTTTTTCAGTGTTCCAAGATTCATCACTCTACTTTTTGTATTACACTATACACCTTTTATTTAGTTCTTTTTTTGGATTTTGAACCAATTTTGAACATGATATTTTTAGATAATTTTTAATTTCATTATCATATCTGTGTTGCCCATTCCTATCTCAACCACATAAAGGCACCATCTGTACCTTCTAATGGAGTTGTGTGTTTTTAAACTGATTTCCTTATTCTTACTTTACAGGAACATATTTCTTTATAAATATTATATATTTCATATATAAGATAGGAAAGTGCTTAATAAGGATTATTCCTAGACTTATTTCTTCAACTTCCTATCTAAAACTTCACTGATTTACTTTTCTTTGGGCTACTTCCCAGGGGCAAATCAGCTTTGGACAACACACTTCATTGATGCCATGAGACAACTTTGATTCCAGGAAATAAAAGCTGAATTGGAGAACTCCTAGGGTGCCTGGGTGGCTCAGTGGGTTAAGCCTCTGCCTTTGGCTCTGGTCATGATCTCAGGGTCCTGGGATCGAGTCCCACATTGGGCTCTCTGCTTGACAGGGAGCCTGCTTCCTCCTCTCTCTCTCTCTGCCTGCCTCTCTGCCTACTTGTGATCTCTCTCTCTGTCAAATAAATAAATAAAATCTTAAAAAAAAAGAATTCCTAAATACCACAGCAACAGGGCTTCTTGTTATTAATCTCCATTGCTATCATTAACATGATAATATCAAAACCCACACCATACTTTCCCAGTGAGTTGTCTAACATTATTTTTTGCCAGCTTTCTCAATTACAGGGTATCCACTGTTAGTCATATTTGGTCAAGTATCTGTCTATTTTAGGAGAAGATTCATAGAAAACAGCAAACATTTCATTTACTAGTCTTATCACAGTTAAGAGTTACCCTCTCAAATCCACCAACTTTACTGGACTTCTAAATCTATTAATGGTTAGTAATTGTGTGTGCATATGAACTAGTATGTAAGTATAGTGAAGTGAAAATATGTATTAACTTTGTCTATAATAAAAAAGCCCAAATAAATTAATTTAATTTTAATTTTAAAAATTTGTACTCTACCTTATACTAGAAATTATTTCACATATCTCAACATAAAAAAATAGTAAGAATTAAAAATGGGCTAAAAATAAATCAGAGGATAAAGTGAAACTAGGAATAAATGCAGAAGTAGATACACCATACTAATATTCACATCTAGAGTTTAAGTTTCTAAAATCGGATACAATAGTGTACAAGAGACAAAAGCAAGCCAACTGATCTATATCTTGCAGGAGACTAGTCCAATGTAATTTTTCATCTTGTTCCACTGGCATCACTGCCAAGAACAAACTGTTGTCCTGAGAAAATGAAACTTTCAATCAACTACATTGACATGTTGTTTACATACACTAAAATGTACCTATTTTAAGTGTATATTTTGATGAGTTTTGACAAACTTACAAAGCTGTGTAAGCACTACCATGAATAAGATGCAAACATTTCTAAAACCCCTAAACAATATTCCCATGTACCTCATTCTAGAGAGCCTCCCCACCTCTATCCCTGGCAACTATTAATCAGCTTTCTGTTACTATGGATTAGATTTTTCTTTTCTAAAATGTCATATAAACTAAATCATAGAATATATGTTCTTTTATGTTGAGCTTCTTCAGCATAATACTGAGATTCAGCTATGTTTTGTGTTTATCAAAAGTCTATTTTTATTACTGAATAATATTCTGTTGTGTGGACATACAATTTGTTTAATCATTCACTAATTGATGGACTAATGGACTAATATGAGAAAAACAAGCAAAACAAAACTATAGACCTGTTACTGTGGCTTTATGAATAAAAAGATACAAAGAGAGTAGGATTCTTGCTAAAATATTCTTTAACTCAGCAACTAAATTTCTGCCTTTTTCTTTCTCTGGCCCTGTTGCTTTTCTAGTAATTAGTAATAATGTTATTATACAAACCTAAAATACTTTAGACTTATGCAAATTGTCATTGGCAGAAATCAAAGCATATTATATTGGTCAACTTTGCCTCACATATCATCCCTAAGTGGCAGACAGATGGCAGAATCTATGATCCTCCCTCAGTTGAAAAGGAAACTTCTGGAAGTAAACTAATATTTGGAGCCGTGGCAGAAATTTGGGACCAAAACCAGGAACACAATATCAAGTTCCCAAGCCCCAAATTACTCCTCTAATCTCTTCCTGCACCTGAAATGTCAACTGAGAAAAGAAGCAGAATGAAAATGAAACAAAATCACTTATTTGGGGGTCTCATAATCATAATCAGGAGCACAGATTTGGGTGGTACCCTAAATTGTGTCCCACTTGGGAACAAAGTCAGTCTTTATTTTTTTTAAAGATTCTATTTATTTATTTGACACAGAGAGACAGTGAGAGCAGGAACACAAGCAAGTGGGGGGGAGTGGGGGGATGGGAGAGGGCGAAGCAGGCTCCCCACTGATCAGGGAGCCTGGATGTGGGGCTCAATGAGGGGCTCCATGCGAGGCTCGATCCCAGGACCCTAGGATAGTGATGTGAGCTGAAGGCAGATGCCTAATGACTGAGCCACCCAGGAGCTCCTAAAAGAAGTTTTTAAAGGCAAAAGGAAATGCTTGTATATGCTGTTTACAAAGAACTTTGATTGGTGTTCATGATGGAAAACTAATAATTGGTTGCTAAGGCTATCACTAAGCAAATATCTGTTACTGTAGCAAGTTGCAGATGTTTATGCAGAGTCCTTGGAATAGCTGAAGTTTGGCCCAGTTCTGAAGTTCATGGTTCCACCTAGTGAGAACAAGCATAATCTACCATCTTAATGGTTTCCTGACTTTATTTTTTTTAATATTTATAAAATAATTTATTTGTATACATTTTTTCTTTTTATAATGAATCATTCTTTATTTAAAATCACATATGAGCGAATTTGCACTTAAAGTATACATTTTATCAGGATAGACTAGAGTAAAATTTTACCTAATTTACAGTTCATTTTTATTTTTTCCATAATCCAGCCCCCCCCCCCCCCAGCAACCCTCAGTTTGTTTCCTGAGATTAAGAGTCTCTTATGGTTTGTCTCCCTTCCCGGTCCCATCTTGTTTCATTTTTTTTCCCTCCCTACCCCTCACGACCCTTCGCCCTGCCTTTCAAATTCCTCATATCAAAGAGATCATATGATAATTGTCTTTCTCTGATTGACTTATTCCGCTCAGCATAATACCCTCAAACACCATTGACATAAGTGACTCCATTTTATTTCACCTTGTACACTATCCTGAAAGGGATGTAGGAGTAGACTGAAAAGGTAAGGCATGGCTCTCTTCCCCTCACCCTCCATCCAATCACCTCTTCTCACTTCAACCCAAGCAGCTTTCATTTGCTAAAATGGTTCTCAGGGTGAAAAAAAAATTGAAAACCCATTGAACCAAATCATCCCAAGAAAATGAAGATTCTATTTTAAAATATGACTTTGGATGGGGGAGCCTGGTGGTGGTTATTGAGGGCATGAATTGCATGGGGCACTGAGTGTGGGGCATAAACAATGAATCTTGGAACACTGAAAAAATAAAATAAATTATAATTAAAAAATATGAACTTGCAGTGATATAATAATGTCTTCTACTTATATGATACTTCTACTTCTTTAAAGACTTTTCACAGACATTTCATTTGGCTAGAAGAACAAAGTTAATCAATAAAGGTAATCAATTAAGAGTATGCATTCACAAATGTGTTAAGTCTAGTTAACATTTAATTATACTTGTTAATAAGAAATGAACCTATGTGCATGCAAAATCCACAAACTAAAAACTTAATTAGAGCAAGTAGTTTCTAACTTGTTTCTCATTAAACTTTGCCTGGAAGTCCTAAAAAGTATCCATAGTATCCACCCCCTCCTCCCAAAAAAAGGCAATGTGTGTGGGTTTCATTTCCTGCTCTCCCACAGGAGTGTGGTGGTGGAGAAATGAAATAAGAATCTTGGGAAAGCAGAATTTTTTAAACCCTCAAAAATGACTTTCCAAAAACCAATTGCCAAAATTTGACATAATAAAGACATATTTTTTAAAAGTGACTTTAAAGTCTTTCAACAGGCAAATATTAAAAGATCAACAAGAGCATGGCTTAACTTTGGACCTTACTGCAACCAAGAGAAGAGGCAGGCCATTGGAGAGCAGACTAACAATTGATCCCAGTTTGCCTTAATAGTTACAGTTAAGAACCATCAACCATTGTCCTGGCATAACTGTTTCTAGCACCCTCTTTCACTTTCATAAGTGTCCTGATTTGGATGATAAATTCTATGGTTATCCTAGCTATTAGAAAATGGTGCTAAGCACAAATGACCAAAAGCGGGGGCATTTCCTACATGTCTTATAGTTCTCCTTCTCCAAAAAATATACAAACTAACATCCTGTGTGATCTAAATTACAGATACAATGAGACTTCTGCTCCTTTTATTCATTTACACCATTGATTTGCAGCCCTGTGGGCTTGTTAGAATCATTAACAATACTGATGCCTGAGAAACATCTTGGAACAACTAAATCAGTGTTGCTAGAAGGTAGGCTTAGTCACTGACACTGTCTCAAAGCTTCCCCGATAATTCTAATGTACAATCAGGGTTGAGAACCACTGATTCTGAAAGATATCAAGCAATTATTTTTATTACAAGGCACCTGGTAATATGAGTGATGTTTGAAACTTATTATCTCCTTGGGGAAAAAGGATACCCCTGTCCACCACCTTTAACTAGGGACCATAGTTTGCTCCCCTTGTCTCCATCCCCTGGGTGGCCAAAGGTCCCGCTCATTCTTGTTATTCTCTGTGAACACAAGGATAAATCATTCTACTTTTTCCTCTGAAATCTTCAATGCCCATAGTGACAGTATAACAAAGCTTGAATTGTAAAAGTCCAAGTGAAGAGCTGTTTTGCCCTGAGATAAGGCCTCTTGAAGTAGTAAGTGATAAAATCGTTTGAAGGGACTTTCAAGTTGGCCACTCATTATTTGATGGAAGCTCTGACATTCTGAAAGCTTAGCAACTGAAGCTAGGTGGCAGTCCTGCTTAGGCAATTAAAGGAGACGCCATTAAGACCATTAGAAAGATCCGCACAGAAGAAAACCCAAAAGAAGTTACCACTGATGTAACACCAGCCTGGGATCAAGAGGGCATAAAGAACTTGCTAACATCGTGCCTTTAAATATAATCTTCCTTACCAAAGTTGAAGAGTTTCCCCAAAATTTTAACAATTCTTGAATTTTCTGGATGCTCCTCAATATTCTCCATAACTTCTTCACATTTCAGTTTTCTAAAGATTGCTGCTACCATCACCCCTCATCTACAAATGGGTACTAGCTAATTATTTATTTTCTATAAAATGGAATAATGCAAAGAGGTTATGGAGAATATTGAGAAACATCTGAAATAGTAATGTACATTACAGATAGCCAAAACAGTGGCAAAATTGATTCTTTCGAAAGAATGTCACCTATATGTCTATAAGGATGTTTACCAAAATATGAATAGCATTGATCTCTAGGTAGAAGGAATTGTGGAGCTTTTTATGTTCTCTCTTCTTTAACTTGTTTTATAATAAGCATATTTCCTTTTGTTCTAAAATTTCACTATTTTTATGAGTCATAATGTCCTTTAACTTACTAACGTACATTAGTGATTAATTAGCAGATCGTGACTGCTTTCTGTCATGTTTATTCTCAGCCCAAGGCCTGCTTTACTTTAATTGATGGGTCCCCCTAATTAGAGTTGTTAATGGAGTGTGTTCATCCTAGACAATCAATAGATTGTGCTTGTACTCACTCTAATTTGGAAAGCTAACCAGAAGTTGATGCTTTGCTTGGTTGTTATTGTGTTGAGAGGACTACCCAATATGAGGCCAGGGTATACTGAGCTGTATAAATTTTATATATCCTAAAGTGTTTAAGAAAGTATTTTTCAGAGCACATGTAATTTTAGAAATTAAAAAGATAAATTGCTACATCAGAACTAAAATATCAAAAATATTTTGTGATTCTTCTAAATACATGTTCATTTAGTTATTTGAGTTAAGCACAGTACATTAAGAAGAACAGTTGGGAATATAGCTGACAGTAACAGTTGAGTAGTCCAATGCCTGATCAACCGTTCTCAAAAATAATACTTTGATGTGTAACCAGATGTTGAATGGGATTTTCCTGCTACACTTGCATTATAGCTAAGGCCCAAATTTGATGACAAAGACTAATTAGTACCCTGAATCTAAGTTCCCTAAGCCATCTGTGGTTGGGGCTAGCCACACCCCTGCAAGAAATATAAATCAGAGATGAAAAAAAACAGATAGCACATTATCCACTCTACCCCATCTCTTTCCTAGTCAATGTAAAAGGAACACTGGGGAAAGAGCTCATGGGCTTTTAATATCTGTACAGTAAGCTGTTTTGACCCTTCACCATTACCATACATCCTTTCTCTGGGTTGGGGGAGGATGCTTCCTGTTTTCCTTTTTCAAATCCAAGATGGGGGCTTCAAGAGACTCATAAACTTATGGATGCTTTCACTCTCTCCTTGGATGTCTCCTTAGCCAGAAGACCTGTTGAACTGTCCCTGTACTATGGGGGGAAGGAAACAAGAATTGGAAGATGGCAAGGGAGGGAATTACAAAATAGAGACTGTCAAGGAGGAAAAAGAACCATTTAAGTTCATGTTTCCTGAGAGATAAAAAAGATGTATTCCACATGGACAGAAAGAAGATGCAACTGGGAGTTCCGGTCATGCTGTACCACAATGGCATGGGAGGAAAGAAGCTTATCTGTCAGAAGAATGTGTTGCGGCAGTACCAACTTGAAGATCTAAGAAACTATCTAGAATGTAGCCCAGATAAAAGAGAGAAAAACTATAAAAGAAAGATTAAAAGACAAGGGGGGAAATAACCATTTAAAGAGATCATTGATGAGAATTTTCCAAAATTGTTGACAGACACTAAATCTCATTAGGAAATCTTAATAAATCCCAAACAGGATAAATAAAAAGAAATTCACATCTTCATATATCCTAATGAAACTATGGATTAACAGAGACAGAGAAAATATCAAAATCAAAGAGAAAAGACTAATAATCACTAATAAAGGAATGGCTATTAGATCATTAGCCACAATTGAACCAAAAGATGGTGGAATAATATCTTTAATATTCTGAGATTAAATAACTGTCAACTTAGAATTTTGTACCCAGAGAAACTATATTTCAAGATTGAAAATAAAGTAGAAAACTTTTTTTAGGTTAAAATTAAAAGGTCTTTATCAATAGATCCTCATTAAAGTAAATTCTAAAGAACTGCCATTCAAACAAGAAATACTCTCAGATGTAAGATCTAAAATGCAAGAAGGAAAGATAATGAATAAAATCCAAATTGAGTATATGAAATAATAAAATAAGTGAATATATAGATAGTAATATCAAATATTTAAGCACATAAGGAAACTGAGAAAGAGGAGTTTGTTTGATAACATAGATGTAGTTCAATATACAGTCATGATCATGATCATATTAGAAAACTAAAGATAAAAGGGACCTTCTCTAACCTGATACAGGACATCTATGAATATTGATAGCAATTATTGCATGTAATAGTGACAAAATGAAAGGATTACCATTACAATCAGAAAAAAAAGACACGGGACACCTCTATTACCACTTCTAGTCAACATTGTACAGGACATCTTAGCCACTGCAAAAAAAAAAAACCAAGAAAATAATTTTAATATATAATAATTAAAAAGGAAGGAAAAACTGTTATTATGGTAGATGATGTGTATAGAAAATATGACAGAATTTATAACTTATTAGAGTAAAGAAGAGTTTAGCAGATTTCCTGAATTTAATAAAGAAGTATAAAAGTCAATTGCATTTTTACAATCAACAATCTGTTACAAGACATATCTCCTTTACTTCTTGAGTTTTATTAGTAATTTTATTGCTTTGTTTCCATATTTTAGATTTGCAGTCTATCATTCTATTTAGTGTGAAGTTATTGCCTATTGCCAGTTCATTTGCCATAGAGTCTCCATTCACTTTTGAGAAAATTTATTTTAGTTTCATCAGGAAGATTTCAAAGAGTATGTTCTTGAATTCTTGTGTATCTGAAAATATTAATCTGTTGGTTCTATACTTGAACAATATTTTAGATGTTGTAATAGTCTTAGGATTCTTTTTTCCTTAGAAGTTTATAAGCATTACTGTACTTACTATTTTTTAGGATTGAATATTACTGTGTAAGAATCAGAAGTCAACTTGAATTTTCCCCTTGTAGGTGGCTTTATCTTTATTTTTTTAAGATTTATTTAGGAGAGAGAGAGAGCACAGGTGAGCAGGGGAAGGGGCAGAGGGAGAGAGAGAATCTCAAGCAGACTCCCTGCAGAGCACAGAGCCCAATATGGGGCTTGATCCTGTGACCCGGAGATCATGACCTGAGCCGAAATCAAGAGTCAGATGCCCAACTGACTGAGGCACCCAAACACCCTATCTTTATGTTTTAAGGCCAACAGGACACCCTTTTATTTCTGAGGTCTAAAAAAGTTTGCTAAGATAGGTTTTGTTCTTGTTCACTCTATCAGCCAGGGCCCAGTCATTAAAAGAGACTTCATACTAAATATTTCAACAGAGGGAATTTAATACAGGAAAATTTTCACAGATGTAAGAGAACTGAAAGAACAAAAGGAGAACGCTGGGAGGACCCAAAGATAATATCTGCAGGAAACAGCTATCCTTTTGAAGACTAGGAAAACAAAGGGAAGTGATGACCAGAACCTTAGAACCCTGGAGACAGGGACTCCAATTGCCAAGGAAAGGCTTTTTCCTGGCTGGTGCTGTCACTTAAGGAATTTGAAGAGACCAGGCAGAGCTGAACCTCAGACCTCTGAAGATTATGTACTTCTGACTGC
Organism: Spilogale gracilis; assembly: GCA_004023965.1. Classification (NCBI taxonomy): domain Eukaryota; kingdom Metazoa; phylum Chordata; class Mammalia; order Carnivora; family Mephitidae; genus Spilogale; species Spilogale gracilis. The sequence goes on from PITA01000010.1 coordinate 89,759, forward strand.
TGCTGTTTATCTCAAAGGAGCTACATCAGTCCATTATGTGAATGCCAAAAGAATCTGGAAACAGGGACCAGCACAGTACCTTTGCTGGGTCTATGCAGATGGGGAGTATCATGCAAACAAAAGGAAAGATGTTCCCTAGTCCTGCCCCCTATTGGCGGAGGCTAACAAGGAATAAGCTGGCAAATGAAAAATGTAATTTGCAGAGTCTCAGCCCAGCATCATCAAGTGGAATATAGAAGGGTGTGTCTGGAGCTGAGGGGCTAATAACTGAGCTGGCATGCTCATTAAATGTCAGAGTTTCCTGAGGTACAGTATGCCATTCCTACATGTATATTCAAAGCTCCCTTTGTTTCAGCAATGTTTTCTTGATTTATATTTGTGATATTTTTTTTCCCATTCCATTAATTGAAAACCTTAGTTTTCTTCTTGTGGGCTACACACTGGTAAAAAGAAATGACCTCATGCGCATACCATATGGCTAAATTAATTCCCAGTTTGTTAAGCATAGCATATATAAATTTAGCAAGAGGAAAGAGGCTACACAGGGCAGCATGGCTTTGTACGCCTTCAGAGGTCACCACCACTGCCACCACAAATGCTAAGCCCTTAACAAGGAAACACAGGAGCCAATGTCACTATCTGCACAGTACAGGGCCTCGCTGCATCAAAGAAGCTAAATTTCATGTTTATAATTCAGGATGATACTCTGGGAAAATTCTCATAATGCCACAAAGATAGTTTTACTTTCCTCATTCCCAGCTCATTTTAGAACCACAAATAGCTTCTCCTGGGATCTGAGAAAAGAAATCCAAACAATAAAACTCAAAAATATATTGAAAGTAAAAGTCATATAACGACTAGTTTTAAGATTCTTTCCTTTCTTGTTCTATTTACAGCTTTTGACTAACAAATTTTCCTCAAATCCTTACTGTTAAAAGTATCCAGAGTGACTAGCATGTAAAGTTCAGTTGAAAGATATTTTATTTGCATGCTAGTGTAACCTTTAGTTAACACTAAACCAAAAATTAGATGTGGAAATTGCATTTCGTTTTAGAGTGGTTGCTCTCCTCCAGAATGATGAGTGTGGTGGGTGGATTTGTGAGCTTTCACTGCTAGCCAGGCATCCACTATTCCTCACCCTGATATAGTCATCTTTTGCAAATTGCTCTTCCAAATGGCAAGCTTCATCTAAAATTAGACACTTTACTAGAGAAATTATTTGAGTAACAATTTGAAAGATTCTAAGCTTAAAGGGAATGGGAGGAAGATGATAACTACATCAACCATAGGAAGCTATAACAAATGAGTTTATTTACCTGACCACTGCATGCAAAGACAAGAAGAATACTTATGCTGTCTTGACCTCAATCTCTTCTGGTGACACTTTAGATCTAGCTAATTTATATTTTTAATTACTTCCATTTTACTGTTTCTTCCTTTTGCTTACATTTTTACATCTACCTGGTATTAAAAATAATTATATCCTACCTCCCATAAGCTGTCAAAATCATTGCAATCAAACTTCTTGAAAAAAAATTATTCTCATAACCTTCTCATTGTTTATCCCCTTCAAATGTGGATTCCAGTTTTTCAGCCCCAGTCAAAGAACTCAACAATGTCACAGATGACTTGCTAATTGTCAGTCTCATTGCTGTCTCCTTTCCCCATTTCTCCGCATCTCTATCTTTTCATGTTGTTCTCCTTGAGCTTCTCTCTTCTCCTAATTTTTATGATACAGAAGCCTCCTTGTTCCATTTCTAGATGCTCCTTCTCTGTCTTCTGCACTGATTTTCTTCCTCCTCTTGCTCTTAAAAGCTTTCTAAGACTTATCATTTTCACTCCTACGTTCATCAATGTCTATAGTTTCATCTTACCAAACCTACATCTCAATTCATTTATTTCCTCAAGCTCTATGCCTATGTTCACAACTCCCTGATGGACGTCACTCCTGGAATAACTCAACATTTCAAACTCAGTAGATCCAGAGGTAAATTCATCATGTTTTCCCATGAATTACCTCCTTTTACAAAGGCGGGAAGCCTGTTCTTTGTTCCTCTCTCTATCTAATCAATTAGGAAGTCTGTGGCTCTCTGCTTTTGCCACATCTGCATCTGTCCCTTACTCCATTTTTTTCTTTTTCTCCATTTACTTTTTCTTTAATTTGAGTATAGCTGACATACCATGTTACATTAATTTTACTTGTACAATTTAGTGATTTGACAAGTTTATACATTATGTTATGCTCACCACAAGTGTAGCTGCCATTTGTCCCATTACATCTCACTATTACAATATCATTGACTATATTCCTCATGCCATGCCTTTTATTCCCATGACTTACTCATTCCATAACTGGAGGTCTGTATCTCCCACTCGCCTTCACCCAACCCCCCTACTGCCTCCCCTCTGGCAACAATCACTGTGTTCTTGGTATTTATAGGTCTATTTATAGGCCTGATTCTGCTTTTTCTTTGTTCTTTTTTTTTCAGATTCCAAAGCTGTAGCATTCAAAATAGTATGATCCTGGTGCAAACAAAACAAAACAAAACAAAACAAAACAAAACAAAACAAAAACCACACACACCAAAAAAAACTCCACGAAAACAAAAAACAAGCAAACAACAAAACCCAAAAAACACTGCACAGATCAAAGAGAATACAGAACCCAAAAATAAACTTGAACTTATATGGTCAATTAACCTAGGACAAAGTATATACCGTGGGGGAAAAGACAGTATTTTCAATAAATGGTGCTAGGTAAACTGGGCAGTTATATATAAAAGAAAGAAATTGAACTACTTTCTAACACCTTATACTTCATTCTTAACACCACCACCCTTACTCTCAATCCACACAATCACTCATATTGTCTTTTGTAATAAGCTTTTAACTTCTCTTCCCCTACCCTTCTTTTCTCACTCCAGTCCATCATATTCAGCAAGGTCAAATTAATTTCCAAAACTAGAGTAATGGCCATTTGCTTGCTCAAAAGCCTTCAAGAGCTCCCTAGATCCTTCTCAATTGAGTACAAATTTATTGTTCTTACATTCAAGCTTCTTTGTGATATATTCCCAACCCATCTATGCTTGGCTTTCCTCCTTCTACTCCTACTATAAACTACAATAAAACTGAATTACTTGTTGTTCCCTATACCTGTCCCTAGATTTTCTATGCCTTTGTTCATACCACTTCCACATCTCTACTTGTAAAATCCTAAGCAATATTCAATATCACTTAGGATGTCTTCTCTTCTATCTTCTCTTATAAAGACTTAGTTGAAACTTTTTTCAAGACCCAATCTGAAACTTCAATTATATCAATTATTACATCTTGCATCTAATTACAGTTTTCTGTGAACTTGTTTAATCCCCCTACTCAGACTGGAACCTACATTTTTTAACTAGGCAATATATTAGACAATATACCTGTGCTCCACAGATTCCTTTTGCCTTTTGATATTATGTGCTCTTCCTCCACCAACATCAGTGTTCTTGAAATTGCCAGGCCAGCACCTGTGGTGCCTCTTGGTCAGAGAGTTGCCCTATGGCTATCAGAGCTGCTTTGCCCACAAGGTCAGACGGCTGGTGCTGGGAATCCCCATCTTCCTACTCTACCCTGAGGTGGGTAACTGTTAACTAGTGGCTACAGATCATAGGATTATTAAAGCACAGCTGCCAGACCTCAGAATGATACAACTTAGAAGGCTAACTCACACAAAGAATTCCCTGCAGGATCAGGCTAAAGTTGCCCTTTGTAGGATGTTTGCTGAGATTCTATCCTTGCTTGCCTTCTCCTCCTTCCCTGTTTCCTAACCCATCGACCCATCTCTTAGGGTGCTGCCAGGGAGCCCTGGCTAAGACATGTAACATTTTTGAGTACCCACCACATGCCAGGAACCATGCTAAATGTGCATGTAAGTAATTTCACTTAAATTTCACCCTCACAACCACTCTGAGAGCTAAGTACTCTTTTCCTTCTGAATTAACAGATGAGGAAACAGGGGTGCCTGGGTGGCTCAGTCATTAAGTGCCTGCCTTCGGCTCAGGTCATGATCCCAGAGTCCTGGGATCGAGTCCCTGGATCGAGCCCCACATTGGGCTCCCTGCTCAGCGGGAAGCCTGCTTCTGCCTCTCTCACTCCCCCTGCTTGTGTTCCCTCTCTAGCTATGCTTCTCTCTGTCAAATAAATAAATAAATAAATAAATAAAATCTTTAATAAAAACAGATTAGGAAACTAAATTTTAAGAAGTTACTTTTTCAAGGCTACATAGCTAGCAGGTGGCAATATCAGAAATACAAACAAGGATTCAGAGGCAGCTCAATCATTTTGCTATGCTCCTTCTAAAACTGCTAAATGGAAGGTATATATATATCTAAACTGGCTCCTCATGATTCCTCCCTCCTGGTATTCACACCCATATTAATCCCTTCCCCTTCAGTGTGCACAGGACTTAGTGATTTACCTCTAACAAATACAATATGGCATAAGTGGTTTGATGATACTTCCATGATTATTTTATCTTTTTTTTTAAGATTTTATTTATTTGACAGAGAGAAATACAGCTAGAGAGGGAACACAAGCAGGGGGAGTGAGAGAGGGAGAAGCAGGCTTCCCGCTGAGCAGGGAGCCCGATGTGGGACTCGATCCCGCGGTCTCCGGGATCATGACGTGAGCCGAAGGCAGTTGCCCAGCCAACTGAGCCACCCAGGCGCCCCTCATGATTAGTTATTTTAAACTATGACTTCCCTCTTGCCTACAGACCCTCTTGCTGGCTTTGATGAAGCAAGCTTTCATGCTGGGAAGGACTATGTGGCAAGGAATTCAGGATGGCCTCCATCGAGAGCCAGCAAGGAACCGAGGCCCTCAGAAACTGCATCTTGCTGACAACCACAGGAGTGAGCTTGTAAGTGAATCTTTTCCCAGTGAGACTACAGCGACAGTCCACATCTTGACTGCAGTACATGAGAGATCCTGAGCCAGAGGGCTCAGCCAAGCTGTGCCTGGATTCCTGACTCCCAGAAACTGGGAGCTGATACACATGTGGTGTTAGAAAATGCTTTAAAAACCTGCTGCCGGGAAAGCAGAAAAGGAGTCAGTCTTATTATTCTGGGTAACACGTGCAACTTCCAGCTCAGTAACTCACAAAAGGAAATGCTAACTGATCATCTGTCACCTCAGGTGATTCTACAGTCCAGTAAACTTAGCTAGGGGGCAAAGCTCAAGGTGGTGGCAATAAACTGCCTGAAAAGCATCACCTTTCCATTGTGATGGATACTTGGTATCCTCAGAACCAAGTAAATAACAAATAAATTATGACTGAGGTTTGGGTAAAGAATTTTTTAATGCATCCACAGTAAGTGCTTGGTTTGGTGTTTACTTCCATCAATTAATCAATCAATAAGGGGCAATGCAAATCAGGCACCAGCTGGCTTATTGCACAATGATAAGCAAAGTTATGTTCAGCGTCTCCCAATCAACATCATGTTTCCCAACATGTGCCTGTCTCTGCCCTTGCATCTGCACCCACATATAACACAGCTGTCATGGAAATGGATATCGGCCAAGGATGCTTTCTCCAACTCTTTATTCCTCTTGTTGCCATGGGATGATGGATTAAAATGCAGAAAAGATAGAAGTAAAATTGAAAAATATACAGCCCTCCAACTTTCACAGCAAGAAGAGGTAATAAAATGGAACAGATGTCATTGAGGCACAGCTGGCCACTATGATAGTAGGAGTCAAAAAAGTCCCAAACATAAAGGCAATTGCATAATGATCCGTGGGGAAAAATACATACTTTTCCATCTTTCTCTTTATTCTTTAAGTGGCTGACCACAACTGTCCTGATTTGTCTGAGATTGTTCTCGTTTTAGCACTGAACGTCCTGTGTCCCAGGAAACAGCTCAATTACCAGCAAGCCAGAATGGTTGGTCACCCCTAGCAACAACCATTAATTCCCAAAGTGCTCTGTTCCCATTGACATTTCCTTTTTAATTGGGGGGGGGGGGGTCAATATAAAACAATTTTCTTCAACTTTCTCTGTGAAAGCTATAAATATTCTATTGGCAGGGCCTATTTTTTAAGGTAGTGCCACAAATTCTATTTTTTCCCACTAAAAAGTGATAAAGACATTGGAAAGATTCTACTGCTCTAACTCAGGTGAAGTATTAGAGCTGAAAGGAGGAGGATGAGATAGGGGAGTTGGTTTGGAAGACAGAAAACTGTCAAAAATATTTAAATTATCAGTATATTATTGATTGATGGAATCATTTGGATGGATACAAAGGCACAGTTTAATTATACTGGTAGTCACTTTTCATCCCTAGAAATCTGGGCCTTACAGTCTACAAAGTTTACAGCCAAGAGATGTCTCAGAGGTAATCCAATTCAAACCGTGACTGTTCAGATAGCTTTCAAGGAAGCTTCAACTTGCATTTTGCTGCCTGTTACTAACACTGGTTTGGGTAGATCTAAACAGACGTTGTATGATAAAAGGGTTCCTTGGTCACGTAAGTTTGGGAAATACCAAGGTAAGCAGTATCAAACAAGTTTCTTGGTGGCAGAAATTTTTTAGGCATTTTATGTGCTCACAATGAGTTTCAAAAATATACATTAGAATCACTTGGAGAACTTTTAAAAACAACAGATGATTGGGTCCCACCCAGATCTAGGGAATAAGGAAAAAAAAACATTACTCCCTGGGTAGTTCTGATGTTCTCCTGATTAAGAATCACTGGCTAGGTACGAATTGCATGGAGCACTGGGTGTGGGGCATAAACAATGAATCTTGGAACACTGAAAAAATAAAATAAATTATTATTTTTAAAAAAAGAGTCACTGTCTAATGCATACTGTGAATCTACAAGAGTATGAAAATATCTGCAATATCGGCTGTCACAACATTTTTCTAGCCATGTCTCCTCAGGCAAGGGAAACAAAAGCAAAAATAGAGTATTGGCACTATACCAAAATAAAAAACTTTTGCACAGTGGAGGAAACCACCAACAAAACGAAAAGGCAACCTACTGAATGGGAGAAGATATTTGCAAGTGATATTTATGATAAGAGATTAATATCAAAAATATATAAATAACTTATAGCTTAACACCAAAAAAGCAAATACTCTGATTAAAAATGGGGAGAGGACCTGAATAGATATTTTTCCAAAGAAGACGTACAGATGGCCAACAGACACATGAAAAGTGTTCAACATCTCTTATCATAAGGGAAATGCAAATTAAAACCACAATAAGATATCACCTTACACCTGTCAGAAAGGCTAGAATAAAAAAGAAAAGAAATAACAAGTCCTGGCAATGATGTGGAGAAAAGGGAACCCTCGTGCACTGTTGGTAGGAATGTAAATTGGTGCAGCCACCACAGAAAATAGTATGGAAGTTCTTCTAAAAATTAAAAATAGAAATATCATGGGTGCCTGGGTGGCTCAGTGGGTTAAAGCCTCTACCTTCGGCTCAGGTCATGATCTCGGAGTCCTGGGATCGAGGCCCGCAGCATCTGGCTCTCTGCTCAGCAGGGAGCCTGCTTCCTCCAATCTCTCCCTGCCTCTCTGCCTACTTGTGATGTCCCTCTCTGTCAAATAAATTTAAAAAAATAGAAATACCATGTGATCCAGTGATTCTACTACTGGGTATTTACGCAAAGAAAACAAAAACACTAATTTGGAAAGATTTATGAACCTCTGTTTATTATAGCATTATTCACAATAAAGAAGATAGGGAAGCAATGCAAGTGTCCATTGATAGATGAATGAATATAGAAAATGTGGTGTATACACATACACACACACACACAATTAAATATTACTTGGCCATAAAAAAGGATGAGATCTTGCCATTTACAACAACACAGATGAACCTAGAGTATTATGCTAAGTGAAATAAGTCAGAGAAAGACAAATAACATATGATTTCACTTATATGTAGAATCTAAAAAACAAATAAACAAACAAAAAGCAGAAACAAACTTTTAAATATAGAGAACAAACTGGTGGTTGCCAGAGGGTTGGGGAGTAGGGGGATGAACCAAATACCCTAGGTAAAGAGGCAGGAGGGAATAAGCTTCCATTTATGGAATGAGTAAGTCATGGGGACAAATGGTACAGCATAGGAATACAGTCAATGGTATTGTAATAGTGTTATATGGTGACAGATGACAGATGGTAACTACACTCATGGAGAACATAGCATAACATATAGAGTTGTTGAACCACTATATTGTACACCTGAAACTAATGTAACACTATGTGTCAACTATACTTCAATAAAAATAAAAATGACAAAAAATAAAAACAGAAAAAAATCTACACTATATTCTAACTTTATTTACTCATATATATATGTACTTTCTTGCCTCTCTGTGTCTCCTTCTGTCCCTCCCCTTCACCCTCTCTCCTTTCCTTTTTCCTCCCTTTCTTTCATTCTTTTCATTTTGGTCTTGGGAAACACTGATTTATATTTTGAGGTTTTGTTTGATCAATTATTCTAAAAGGAGAAATGGAAAATTATAATGATATCTGTAAATAGAACTTGATTTATTTAAAAACAGATTATCTTATACTTTAACTCTTCAATATGAAAATTTAAAAACATTTAGGAAAGTAATAACAGTAGTTTAATGATCTCCCTTATACCATCACAAAGTTTCAACAGTTATCAACACACGGCCATCTTGATTCATGTATATTCTAAATCACTTCTCCCTTCTCTCCACCACCAGATTTTTTTTTGAAGCAAATCTCAGTTAGTCATATTATTTTATTCATAAATATTTTAAAATGTACCTCTAAAAGGCAAGAACTCTTTTTAATATTATTGCAATATCACTATCATATAAAAAATTAACAAAATTTTAATACTATCAAATATTCAGTCAGTATGTAAACTTAGAAGTTAAGAGGAATTGACACCTTAATGACAATAACTTTTCCTAACTCAGAACATAATATGTCTTTTTATTTTTTCATGTGTGTTTTGGTGTATTTCAGAAGTGCTTTCCAGAAGTTCTAATTTTTCTCATACAGGTTTTAGAATTTTAAAAATAAGTTTTTGCCTAGTAATTATATTTTATTTATTTTGGCTCATTCTCTGCTCTTTTTATTTATTTTTCTTTTTTATTTGAGTAGTTGACACACATTACATTAACTTCAGGTGATGTAGGCTTCCAGTTATTCTTTGCTGTTTTATTTTTTTAAAGATTTTATCTATTTATTTGGCAGAGAGAGATCCCAAGTAGGCAGAGAGGCAGGCAGAGAGAGAGGAGGAAGCAGGCTCCCTGCTGAGCAGAGAGCCCGATGCGGCCTCGATCCCAGGACACCAAGATCATGACCTGAGCCGAAGGCAGCGGCTTTAACCCTCTGAGCCACCAAGGTGCCCTATTCTTTGCTGTTTTGAATGGATCTTCACTTCTATTATATTTTCTAACATGTTACCATTGGTGTATTTCAAGTTTATTAATTGTAATCAACTCTATTAAGGTATAATTTATATGCAACAACATGCACAGACTTTAAGTATATAGTTCAATGAGTTTTAATAAAAGTATATACCCATTTAACCACCATTCCCATTATTATTATTATATGTTGATTTTATAATCTGGTAATTTACTAAATGCTATTTTTAAATACATACTTTAAAAGTTCTTACTAGCGTTGGGCCAATCATTTCAAAAGGCATCATATTCCAATTTGCTTTTTCAGTTTTACTTCTTACTCTATACCATCATGCCACAAAAGATTTTCCCGTCAATGCTGTTATAGGAATAGATTTATTGTCAAATTTTGACTGCTCCCAGAGATTTAAATAGTTTTTACGGGCATAAAGAAACATGATCCTCTTTGCAAAAGGTGTCATGCTAAATACAAGTTTACTGATATAAGCAGCTAATAATTGGAATGTGAGCTAACTCAAGAATAGAAATCTGGCTTGTTAATATTTGCTTCAGAGAAATAGGCCCAAATATTCTTCTCAACTCTGTGTGTCCACGACCTGGAGGTTTAGATGAATAAATTTATAGTTGATCCCAGTACTAAAATTGTTATTAGAGAATTCCAGGTGACCAATGTCTGTAAAAATGTATTTAGCAAGCCCCAGCTGTTGTACTTATGAATATTTAGGAAGTTACAGTGGCTGGTGATGGTCTCAGTGCCTCCCCCCACCCGCCAATGTGACAATTTATCTGAGAGATGAAAGACAGACAACTCACTTGCCTGACTGAGACCAGAATACAAGAAGCAGTTTTGCATGGGAATCAGAGCTTTCTAGACTGTGTCCCCCATAGCCATCAGTACCATGAGGATAAACTATTATCTAGGGACAAGGTAGTGAGGGCAGAAAAGGGAGGCATACTGGTTGGAGAATAAAAGTAGAAAATCATGGAGTTTTCCAGAACTTCTTCTTGGAGCCAATAGAGATTATAACACATGAATTATTCCTTCATTTTTAGTTTGTGATTGTGAAAAAGCAGACCCTGAGCAAAGTTTGGGTATAAGTAGTTTATTGGGAGAAAAGGTGTGATCTCCGGGAAGCACAGTGAAGGAAGGAAGGAAAGGGTTACTGCTGTGGGCAACCCAGATGTACTTCCTGAGATACTTTGTAAAACATGCTTCAGAATTGTCCTACTGAGAGCTGAGGGCACTAAGATATTTATATGCTAACTTCCACTCCTTATCAGTTCAAGGTCGCTGTGAGGAAAGGGATGAGAGTTAACACTGGGCACTTCTGCACTCTCCTACATACAGACCAAGTGCACTCCCCTGGCTGGAGCACCCTTTGGCAAGGGGTTTAGGGAATGATTTAAAAGCAATTTCCAGGGTAGATGAAAAGGATGTGGGTGCTTTGATTCTATAGTGCTTGTGATTGTTTTTTATGTGTGAGTTTCATTCACTAACAGGAATGGAAACTCTGAATGCATGGGCCAAAGCTTGTATTTGTATTGTTTCCTCCATAAATTCTGGCCAACTCCTTGCTACTGCAAGATCAAATCCATTAAGCCTACCATGACCTAGGCCTTGCCCAGATGTTCTCTCCAGACTTCTCTTTGTGGCCCACTTTCTCATTTCAGGCACTCCAGTCATTCCATTTACCTCAAGTGCCTAGAAGCCTAGGATATCTTTTATTACTTTGTCAATACCAATCATCTTCAAGATGAACTAAGCAACTCTTCTTTCATAAAAGTTTTCCTGAGTAATCCTGTTCTCTTCTGCAAACCACTACTTGACTCTCACCTCTACTACATAGTTTATCACATTGTACTGAAGTTATATTTTTATGTGTTAGTCTTGACTACCAGAGTGTGACCTCACTGGGAAAGTAAACTGTATCATACATTTCTTTATCTGCAGCACTTAGTTCAGTGCCTGGTATAAAGTAAATGCTTAACAAATATTTTTCGAATGAGTAAATGAACATGACCAATAAATACTTCCTGATTATGTGAAACAAGAGACTGGACATACCTGCTTTGCGCACTTCTAATAATACCTCTCAAGTATTTATAGTGTGAAAAGAGAATATTCCCCCAGAATAGAGTGTCATTGCCCTTCAGGCAAAGATGACCAAAAACATATCCACAGTGTTTGCACAAAAATAGACAGATAGGTCAATGGAACAGGATAGAGAACCCAGAAATAAACCCACACTTATATGGTCAATTAATCTATGACAAAGGAGGCAAGAATATACAATGGGGGGGGAAACAGTCTCTTCAATAAATGGTGCTGGGAAAACTGGACAGCTACATGTAAAGAAATGAAATTGGACCACTTTCTTACACCATATACAAAAATAATTCAAAATTAACCGAAGACCTAAATGACAGACCTGAAACTTAAAACTCCTGAAAGAAAATATAAATAGTAATCTCTTTGGTGTTGGCCTTAGCAACATATTTATGGATATGTCTCCTGAGACAAGAGAAACAAAAGCAACAATAAACTATTGGGATTACACCAAAATAAAAAGCTTTTGCGCAGCAGAGGAAACTATCAGCAAAACGACAAGCCAATCTACTAAACGAGAGAGGGTGACTGCAAATGATAAATCTGCTAATGGGTTAATACTGAAAATATATAAAGAACTTAAATAACACCAAAAAAAAAGAATAACCCAGCTTAAAAATGTGCAGAAGACCTGAATGGACATTTTTCCAGAGAAGACATCCAGATGGCCAACAGACACATGAAAAGTGGCTCTCATCACTAGTCATCAAGGAAATGTAAATCAGAAACACAATAAGGTATCACTTTACACCTGTCAGAATGATGAGGATCGTAAAAATGGGATATAAGAATTGGTAAGGATGTGGAGAGAAAAGAACTCCTGTTGATTGTTGCAAACCCTCATGTACAATGTAAGCTGGTGCAACCATTATGGAAAACAGTATGTAGGTTCTTCAAAATATTAAGAATAGAAAGACCATGAAAATACCAATTTGAAAAGCTATATGCACTCTTATGTTCATTGCAGCACTGTTTACAATAGCCAAGATATGGAAACAATCCAAGTTCCCATCTGTAGATGGATGGATAAAGAAGATGTGGTGTACACCCCCCCCACACACACTGAAATATTACTCAGTCATAAAAAGGACAAGATCTTGCCATTTATAGCAACATGGATGAACCTGGAGGGCGTTATCCTAAGGGAAATAAGTCAGACAGAGAAGACAAATACCATATGATTTCACTGTAGAACTTAAAACAGACCAGACCTGTACCCCTGAATCAAATAATATGTCATATGTTAAGAAAAAATTAAAAATTAAAAAAAAACAGACAAGGAAAAACATAAATGAACTAATATAGAAGAAACTGAGGGTTTCCAGAGGGGAAAGAGGTGAGGGATGGGCAAAATAGGTCAAGGGGATTAAGAGTGACAAACTTCCAGTTACAAAATAAATAAGTCATAGGAATGAAAAGTATAGCATAAGGAATATAGTCAATAAAATAGTAATAGTGTTGTATAGTGACAGATGGTAACTATACCTATCATGGTGAGCACTGTATAACTTATAGAATTATTGAATTGCTAGTGTACCTGAAACAAATACGACATTGTATATCAGCCATACTTTAAAAATAATTTAAAAAATCAAAATAAAAAACACACCTGTAGTTTAAAAAAATCAGAATTTTACTCATTATAGAAAGAGAACACACATCATAGGGGACTTTGGGGTATCTCAATAAGAGTATGTTTGAAAGAGACTATGATAAGATTTGGGCTTTTGATAGGTGATTTGGGGAGGGACAAAGGAAGCGGAGATTTGCTCTAGATTAGATGCTGTCAGAAAGCATGGGCAATGCTATGATTGAGTATTTTGTGACGGTATGATAACTGATTTTGTCTGTGCTTAGACAAAATTATGAAATGACCTCCTTGTTTTGTTTCATTTTATCATGATTGTAGAGTAACTTTATCTGAGATTGGTATTCTGCGAGATTGCTTATGTCCAACAACAAAATGGCCTGGCTGTGAACATCATTTCACCAGCCTGTAATCCTACTGAGGTCTAGTTATAAACCTCAGGTAAGTTTTGAACAACAGGGAATGCTCTTTGTTTTTTTTAAGGTTTTATTTATTTATTTGACAGAGAGAAACACAGCTAGAGAGGGAACACAAGCAAGGGGAGTGAGAGAGGGAGAAGCAGGCCTGTTGCCAAACAGGGAGTCCCATGGACTCCATCCAGGGACTCTAGGATCAGGACCTGAGCCAAAGGCAGATGCTTTAAAGACTGAGCCACCCAGGTGTCCCAGGGAATGCTCTTTGTGATGATGAGTGGGAGGGAAGGCGGAAAGAAAAGGTTCTAAGTACAGGTGTTATTAGTATTCACAAGTGTGGAATGAGAATTGAAAAGAAGGGAATAAAAAAGAAAATCAAACTGAATCTTTCATCCTGCTCTGTGACATTTCAGATTGACAGGAGTTTTAAATCCTGAAGCTCTGCGTAATACTCAAGCATATAATAGCTACAAGAAAGATTTTTTTCACCAGAAAAACAAGTAGTCCAGATTCTTCTTTGAAGATATAAAACTGTAAGGTCTTAAAAAATTAAAATACTCAATCCAGCAGCACTATCTCTCATGTAGTGATAAAATGATAGGATTTCATACTTCTTGCCTCCATGTTCTGGCCCCTCTTTTTTTTTTTTTTTTTAATTGTTGGCATCCTTTTGGGGGATAAGGGTTAGATAAGAAATATGTAAGTATATAATTTATATTCAGGAAGAAAAAATGAATTTGGAATTTTCTGGTAGTTAAATTGTTTATGAAGCCCTGTGTCTATAAATTTAAGTTCGCAGGGTCATTTGAAAGCTATTACATGTTTATTCAACAAATTACTTTTGAGCACTTAGTATAAGTTAGGTACTATGCTATATGGAGTAGTTAAGGGACTAAATTATCTGTGTTTGGCTTTTGTGGGACAACTTAGATACAATTTCAAGTTTAAAGAAACATTGTAACATCAGTTTACCCTTTATACAGACTCACCAATTATTTTTCTTAACTATATGCAACTTGGAGAAATTGGACCCAGCTACCCCTAAATACCTTATATTGTGTGTTTTCTACAAGGAAAAACATTTGCTACCTAACTACCATGCAATTACCCAAATCAGGAAATTTAGTGTTCATATAATACCATATCAAATTAAAATTTGATAAATTGTCTTACTGTCCTTCATTGTTTTTTTTTCTCCCCTACACAGATCCAACCCAGGATCATGCATTTAGTTGTCATGCTTTGTAGTTCTTTAACCTGGGACGATTCCTCAGTCTTTCTCTACCTTTCTTGACCTTCATGCTTATGAGAATTACACATAAGTTGTTTTGTAGAACGCCCCTCAATTTGGATCCATCCGATGTTCTCTCATTATTAGACTCAGGGTATGAATTTTTAGCAGGCGTCTGTGCTTGATTTTAGGACTTCTAACACTATGTTGAACAGTAGTGGTGAGAGTGGGCATCCCTGCCTTGTTCCTGATCTCAGAGGAAAGGCTGTCAGTTTTTCCCCATTAAGGATGATATTCGCAGTGGGTTTTTCATAGATAGATTTTATGAGGTTGAGAAATGTTCCCTCTATCCCTATACTTTGAAGAGTTTTGATCAGGAATGGGTGTTGTATTTTGTCAAATGCATTTTCTGCATCAATTGAGAGTACCATGTGGTTTTTCTCTCTTCTCTTATTGATTTGTTCTATCACGTTGATTGTTTTGCAAGTGTTAAACCACCCCTGCATCCCTGGGATAAAACCCACCTGGTCATGGTAGATAATCTTTTTAATGTATTGTTGGATCCTGTTAGCAAGTATCTTGTTGAGAATCTTGGCATCCGTATTCATCAGCGATATTGGTCTGACGTTCTCCTTTTTGATGGGGTCTTTGTCTGGTTTGGGGATTAGAGTGATGCTGGCTTCATAGAAAGAGTCTGGAAGTTTTCCTTCCGTTTCTATTTTTTGAAAGAGCTTCAGGAGAATAGGTGTTATTTCTTCTTTGAATATTTGGTAGAATTCCCCAGGGAATCCATCTGGGTCTGGACTCTTGTTTTTGGGGAGGTTTTTTAAATCTCAGCATAGTCACCTCTACCCACATCTCCCACACTTTGATTGGACACCTTGTGCAGGTGGGGGGTATCTGAGGTCTACTGGTGAAATGTAGACTTACCTCTGCTTCTTCTTGTTATCTCTAATTTAACCAACAGAACTGCTAAAATCCTGAGGAAGATGTCTGCTTCCTAAAGAATTTATACTTAGCTGAAACCTTATATTAATTCAAAACTCAAACCTAATATGTTGCCACCCCCACCAAATTCCTCAGGTATTAGTGCCTGCTTCATTATTACTACGAGGATTAAATTGTTCATCAAGGTGGATAAATGGTTTAGGGAGATAAATAGCATGACATAAATGTAGTAAAAATATTTTTGTCATCTAAAAAAGTAGCATGTTTAGCCCAACCCTTTAAGAGAATACATCTTTCTGGAGAGAAACAGTCAACTACACAGTTCCCCCCAAACCCGCGTTTTAAACAGGCCCGAGAATAAAGGAGAAGTTCAAGGCCTCAGTGATGCCTGGGGTTTAGACTGTGCGTATTCAGTCTCTGCTCCCTCATGCTGAATGTCCAAGGCTACCATGAAGCGGAAGGAGGATGTGTGGGTGAAGAGTGGGCAGAGAAGACTCTCAAGAATTGGAAACTATGCAAAGTGTAGCAGCCAGCAGCTAATTAGTTTCAGCTCTGAAATGACCCCTTTGTGTGGCTTGTCCTTCCTGAGAGAAAGGTTAAAATGCTGTCATGCCTGCTTTTAGCAGTGTGGTAATTAAAACAATTAATCCCAGGTCCTAAATAAGGTGGCTTTGCTTATTTGGCTGAAGAGAGAATGGCCCTTCTTCATTTTTTCCCCTTCCTACTCACTGAATATCACATCCAAGAAATGAGAAAATTCCTCCATTTTACTTCTACACATAGGGCCTATTTAGAGAAGGGAATGATCATGAAGGAAGATTCTAGAATCTACAGTTGTCTATTTTCCTAAAACTGAGAAGTAAACTTATTTTGGGACGTTACTATCATAGCTCTTTATGAAGCTCTGCTGGTATACAAAGTCAATTGAAAAAGATAGCTAATAATTATTGTGTACTTAGCATGTGCTGAGCCACGTCGTAGAGATTTTATATGGTTTATCCTGTTTAATCCTCCCTAAAATCTATGGGTTGAGTAGTACTGTCCTTATTATAATCCTGCCCAGTTTGTCAAATGAGGAAGCCAGGACCAAGGAAGGTGAAGAGGCTAGACCATGATGAGTCAGAGTAGAGGCAGCATTTGAACACAGGCAGTCTGGCCCAGAGCTCATTGCTCAACCACCATGCTACCTGTAGCATGGGATACCTGATCCCAATTTACCAATAATCTAGTGGGTATCATAAGACAACTAAGAGAAGATGAATCCTTGCCAAATGAGTGGATCAGGTTCATCAGGAAAGATTTCACAGAAGGCTGATTTAAACAAGGCTGAAAGGTAGACTGAGTTTGATTTGGTGAAGAGGGTTATGAAGGGCCTTCCAGGGAAGGGAGCTACATGAAAACTGCAAGTGCTGAGATAAGAAACTGAACACTTGAGCTCTGGCAGAGAGTGCCTGCAGCCATTTGCAGAAGACCTTTATCTCCTAGGCCTCATACTTCTTTTTAAAGATTTTATTTATTTATTTGAGAGAGAAAGGGCACAAGCAGGGTTGGGGGTGAAAGACAAAGAGAGGGAGAGGGAGAAGCAGATTCCCCACTGGAATCATGACCCTGAGCCAAAGGCAGATGCTTAACCAACTGAGCCACCCACACCCCCTGGTATAAGGAATTTCGTCATAGCCTACAGGAATCATTTATTATAACTTTCTGTGCAAGTATGCATACACACACACACACACAGTGGCTAGTCATAAAGGAAATCACTGTGGGACCTCTTTCCAAATTAATCTCTAGAGTTTTAATGTTATCAACTCCCATTTTTCCACAAATAAACTTGCCAAGAACCTTAAGTCATTTTTAAAAGCCAAACTAATATGTTGTCTATATGTCTTTGACTCATTTATTCTCTGTCCCACAAGTTGCTATTTTCCAAGAAATATATGATGACCAAAGTTGCTATTTTCCAAGAATTATATTTTGGCCTATTTGGGAGACTTTATAAAGCTTTCTCCTATGGTCTCATTCTTGACATTAAAAGACACTAAAAATAATAAAAAAAAGAAAGACACTAATAATTAATGACAAATATAATGTCATTATTTGGAAATAAATGTTTGCATCTTTCTTTGTAAATAATCTACCTCAGATTATAGTAGTTCAATTGATCTCACAATGTGTGATTTTTTTCTCATTCTGATATATATGTTTATTTTGATCACTAATTTGAAAATAATTTTGATTTTAAGTACAGAGATCCAAATTTTAATTCAAATCTGAAAATTGCCAACTACTTCTTTATCTCTCTTACTGCTAACTACAAGCAAATAGGCAGAATTCCTTTCTCTAGGAATAAATTTTCCAGTATATTCCTTTTTATTATCAAAAGACTGCATGAAAACAGGAAGATAAAGTTTTCTCCTTAAGTGAGCAAAACAATTGTCCCAATCTCTGTAAAATATTCTTCCTATGCCTCTGACCTTTGTAAGATAAAAGAAATGATAGTATGCCTTGGTCTTCCTGCTCCAGGAAGGAAAGGTGCTGTAGGAAAATAACTGATTTTTTCCACTTCTGTGGTTTGAGAACAAATTATAATTTTAGGTTTGCAAAGTGCAAGGAAAATAATATACAATTATTACATTGCTATCCGTGGGACACAAAAGTATGGATTTCATAGAAAAGAACTCACCAGAAAAATGAAGCATTTATTTATTCATTCATTCATTCATTCATTCATTTAGAAAGATTTTATTTATTTGACAGAGAGAGACACAACAAGGGAGGGAACACAAGCAGGGGGAGTAGGAGAAGGAGAAGCAGGCTTCCTGCTGAGCAGGGAGCCAGATGTGGGGCTTGATCCCAGGACCCTAAGATCATGACCTGAGTCAAAGGCAGATACTTAATGACTGAGCCACCCAGGTGCCCCTGAAGGATGTTTTTAAAAGAATGCTACATTTTACTCCCTTTCTTTTGGCTTCTGGAATTTAACCTCCATCTGACCCATCTCCATTCTAATCACTCTGGCTCTGTTAGTGCTTCCTCAAAGTTATCTCCTTTTTTCTCTGGGAAATGAACTGCAGGGTCATTTTTTAATCAGCATATTTAAAGTCTATTTATCTATTTATACACAGCCTTGTTCTAGAAAAGGGCTTAAGGTGGTTTAAAAGGATCCCTAACATACACCAAGGAATCAGTAACAGCAGAATCAGAGGTGAAGCCTATGTAAAAATGCTTATACAACCCTACTCTTTTACTCTGGGTGGACCACAAATTTGGCTCTAAGCTTTCTCACAGGCAGTCAGAAAAGGAAACTTAATTAGTTACATCATTTATAGTATCCATAAAACAAAAACAAACCAATTACCCAAGCGAAGAACTCTTATTCCTAATATTAAGACCAGAAAGAAATTTCTCTTGAGAGGTTTCATAAAGAGGTCAGTGTATGATGTAATAATCAGTGTTCTCAGTAGCAACCTAATTGGAGACACAAAGATGAATTTCACAAGACTTTTTCTTATTATATTCAATATACCAGATGGCATCACAGAAACTTAAAAACCAGGAAAATCGATTTTATCATGAGTTTGAGGGTTGGGGGTGGATGCAATATGATATGGTCAAGGTACTCAGCTCTCTCCGCTGCTAGGCAAAACCAAAGGTAAATTTTAAAACAATAAAGTTTAGTCCAGTATAGAGAATGGCTTCAGAGAAATTCTAAAATCTCTAAAATTGCATGCATTTTATTTCATTTTTCTTCACAGTAAAAACATAGTGTATCCGATCCTCAACATATACAGGCAATTCACAAAAGTTAGGAACAATTTCTTTAGAAAATCTAGAGGATTAAACATACTACAAATCCTCCATCCCATTCTGCATATCCACCCCCTGTACCACCACAGCCTAGCTTTTCATCCCCCTCTGCACAAAGAACCTTTTTTGTTTCTATTTGATCTTATAACTTGGACAAAGGTTTCATCGTGGTTAAAAAGTTGCCTTCTGGCTGGAGAAAGAGGATCCAGCAGAAATCCCGACACCAGGGGAAGGCAGACCGCCGGGTTCCTCAAGGCTGCTGGGCACTGGAGTCTTCTAGTTGGACTTCAGGGTGAGCCTTTCGAAGAGATACTCACTCAGCCCTCTCTGTGGGCTGGCCAGCCTGCGGAGGTTGGTCAGGAGGTCACCCATCTTCTTGATGAGCTTCATCTCCTCTTCCAGGAAGTGGCTCTCCAGAAAATCACAGAGACGAGGATTTGTGTCAGCAGCACCCAGAGCATGCAGATCCAGAAGGGCCTGGTTCAGGTTCTTCTCCAAGGCCATTGCGGCTTCCATCGCATCCACACTGCTAAGCCACTCATCTTCGGACGGCTTCTGTTCATCCTGGAGGAGGGGGCAGCCACCCCACTGGTTTTGCATGTTCAAGAAACACTGGGCATCCTCCTGCTTCTCCTCAGACAACTCTTGGAAGAAGCGGCCCATGCCCTTCAGAGCTACATCATCACCCTCAAAATAAAAGCGCAGAGAGAGGTAGGTGGAGGAGGCCTGCAGATGCAGGTTGACCAGGCGCTGGAGTGCGGCCTCCACCTTGGCGGAATAATTCTGGCGGATCTGGGTGCTCATGGCTGGTTTGCAGTGAGGAGTTAAGCACAGAATGTGGTGTGTACTGGTCCCGGAAATCGAAAGTCTGGGATGGCCAACAAGATGATATGACCGGAAGTTGAATATGGAAGGGGAGGGGCTGGAGGATAGTGAGAGGTTGGCAGGGATACAAGGAGGTGGAGAAGGGGTGGGAGCACTGAGTCTGTTCAATCCAAGAGACAGTTCCGTGGGGCTGCTGGGTGGACTCTGAGTCTGGCTTTTGATAAAAATTTAATTCCTATTTGTTTCCTAATTGTGAGAAGTTTTTATCTCTCATTTTTCCCCAATGCTTACCATAATTCCAAGATGAGGTAAGAAGGTCCATAGTAAAAACATTAAATATTGATAGTGAGACACCTCCTAAATTCATTTCTTCATTTGTGATTTAAAACTCCCTCGTTACTTATTTTAGAGTCTATAGGAATATACTGTTTCCTCATTGAGAGGGTGACTGTTAGTATCAGTTTTCCCAGAGCAGTCTTGTTGTCCTGCTGTAATTATTAATAGTGTCACCAATAAAGAAATAAAATTTAGTGCCCCCTTTCATACTCAAGAGGGTCCTTTGTTTGTAATATACATTACATGGTCATCTTACCTATCAAGAAGGTTAAGATCCACACTATAGAATGAGAAGTGGAGAGAGCTTGTAAGATATTGAATTTGGACATAATTCATTTCCATTTTATTAATTAACCACACAGTAAAAATCCCATTAATTTTTCTACTATTCAGCCTTCATTTTTTTCATGTGCCAATGCATTCATTCCTTCTAATAGAAGTTCTGCTGAATACTATTTTTGTGCTAGGTGTCTTGTTGGGTACTGGGGCTTCTTGTGATTACCCAGATACTCCACCATTAACTGAAACATGTCATGTGAAAGAGCACTAAAGGTGAAAATGTACACTTAAGAATCCTACCAGAATAGAAAATAACCCTTATAGGAAAAGTTAGCTATTCTCAGTCAGAAGATGAGGGCAGAACTAGATGTTCTCATAGGGTCTCTTCCAGGTTTGTGATTTCATGCTTAGCATTTTATTTTCCTAAATACCACTTGCCTGGGGCTGTTTCACAATTAGCACACTTTCATGTGTTTTCTATCGAACAGGAAGGCATATTCTATTCAGGGTAAACAATATTTGAATCGAGAGAGGAGAGTTTTGGTCTAAACCTTGGGCCCACCTCTAAATGAAAATAAAAATTCATTCTTTTGCAGCTACTTTCAAATTTTATTTTCTGTGTTGCTGGAAACTGACATTTTAAAATTTCAAAAAGAGTTCTACAGTCTTCACTCACTATATAAGCTAAAATATGAGCACATATCCTGTACCTACATACAGGACATATTATAAATTTTTTTCATGGAGGGCTGTTGTCCAAAAATGTTCTCATGTTGCATTTGAGGTTTGCAAAAACTGTTTGAATTCAGGAATAGCATATTTTTCAATCCTGAAGGGAACTGGGTAAAACAGCAGTAGTTCTGCAGCCTTTCTGGCCTTGGTTCTAGGGCAAAAACACAGCTGGGGGTGAAGAGGAGGGGGAAAAACAAAAACTGAAACCCAAGAACTAACCTCGCATGTACTCGAATAGGAAATAAATTATACAAGATGGAACACCCTCCAAATGATTGCAAAGAAAATGTTCATTTTCTACCTTGTGCATAAACCATTAATCATCATACTGACCTTGTAGCAAGAAAATGCTAAGCTTAGAGAAAACATCGCCATATAACATATTATCTGTATTACAGCATGTCAGGCTCATTGACTGTATTTCAATTTCCTATACATTTATTTATTCTTCCAGGAAAAGAAAAACGTCTATATACCCCTTCTCAGATGAGATAGTTTTCTGCCTTGTGAAAATGTTAACAAATCCTTTCCTCATCACTTTAGAGAGAAGAGAGTCAATGATGGAACTGTACTCTGATAGGTGGTTAAACACATTACTGTCAGAATCAGACGAATGTGGGCTCAAATCCCAGCTTCGCCACTTCCTGTGAGTGTTCCCTTAGGCAGGTAGCATAAGCTCTTTGAGCCTCAGCTTTCTTGCCTATAACATGGGACTGTTACTCTCTCACAGGTATACTACAAGGATCAAATGATATAGTGCATGAGAAAATACTGCCAAACAAGTAGAAAGCACTCCAAAATAGTGCTGTATCATCAATGAATTTTGCAGCAAAATTGTGGGAATCCTCTCAAACCCTAGTATCAGATTCATATCCCAATAGGTTTTTTAAAATTCAATTAGCCAACATACCCAATAGATTTTTGATTCAAGTTTACTCATCACCAGCCTATATGGCTGAATCACTATTCTCAATGGCAATAACCTGTCAAGTATGAAAGCACCAAGGTGAAGCCTTGGGTGCCAACTATCTATTTCATTTGAAACATGAGGAAAAGCAGCTTCTCTTATTTCTCTTGCCTAAGTGAGATTCAACCACACCTCCTGAGGTCCTTTGTGGCTTTCTAGGCTGTGGAGGCAAGGGGAGCAGTGCCTAGGTGGCAGAGGTCTATTTGTTTTCTCATTTCTCCAGCCCAAGATTATCATCCACTACAGCAAGAAACATCTAGTGAGCACCTACTTTATAGGAGAGGGTAAGATTATGGAATATGCTATGTGAATAATAAATTCATCTCCTCTCCCACTCCAATGTAGACTTTGGAATGCTTATGTCTTGGGTCAGATTCCCCAGAAGCAGATCTTGAAATAAAGATTTCTATGCAAGTGACTTATTGGGAAAGTGCTCCTGCGGGAGACCAAAAGAGAGTGAGGAGGGCAGCATAGAGAAATAAAGGAAGCCAAGCAGCAAGGTTGCAATTTCAGGAAAAGTCTGAGCTTCATATAATCTCAAAGTTTACTTTAGAGTATAAATTATAACCAGTGTTTATTTCAAGGGAACTGGATTTTCATAGTCCTGTCCATTGGCTATGGGTGTCCCCAGGGAAATATAAATTCCCCTGGTCTTTATGCAGGTGAGGCAACTCTAGTAGCCCAAGGGAAGGGCAAAGGTCCCAGGTGCTAGTCATTAGCAGAAAAGCACACCAGAACTGGGTACTGAGCACACCAAACTCGTAAAAAGGATCAGACAGGATTTGGGCAGGGTCTGCATAGCATCCACCACCAGCTTGCTTCCCTACTTGACTTTGGAAGGTACAGTGGAAACGAGAAACCACAATTAGTACACTTTTACCATGAATCCAATTGATGAAATGAAGACATGATCATAGGTATTAACCTATATGTATATCTCTTTGCTACTTCTATTTACAGGGAATAGAGGGGGGCTTGGAGTCTACATCTGAAATCTCGTCTGCCATCGCTGAAAATCCGGAACTCTTTTCAGGGGTCTTATTTCCCCCCAGGGGCCACATATTCAAGGCCAAAGCAGACCCAAAGCTCTAGCTAAGAAAGCATTTGCATGTTTTATCAGACCCTCGACTGTAACTGACAGCACTCCCTCTATTGGAACCACATATTGATTTGTTTAATAGCTGCACAGAAGTACTTACAAGTGAAAACATCCCTAACAACCCAGAAACTGACAGGCTGTGAAATGGCTGCTTAAGAACCTGTCATCCAAACTGAACTCACCTGAAAACTGATGTTATAAAAACAGCAAAATGGTCTCTGTGTGCTTGTCATTTTTAAAAATAGAACCAGTAACGGGTAGAACTTAGTTCTGGGTTGTTCATCTACTGTAGACAAGGGACAGCTGGACACCAGGCACAGTAGTAAAACAGAGTTTATCATTTTTCTCTCCAACAACACACACACACGCATGCACGCACGCACACAGCCTCCTCCTCATTCCACTTGCAACCTCCACGAAACTCTGAAGAGCGGTGAAAGCTTGTCCACAGCTTAGCCCATCAGGTCCACCTCGCAAAACCTACCCTCCCTGCGCTTCCTATGGGCACCTCACACAAGCAATGGTTCTCAACTAGGCCTGATTTGGTCCCCCAGAAAACATGTGGCAATGTCTGGAGACATTTTTGATTGTCATAACTAGGGGGAAGGGGCTCTTCTACTTAATAATGGCTACGTAACTTGGGGCAAGTTAACCTCTCTGAGTCTCAATCCCTTTAGCTATAAAATACCAGTAATATTATCTACCTCTTAAGATTACTGTGAAGATTCAACAATAGAATACAAGGAATTGAACACCACCTCTGACACATAGTAGCTGCTAAATGTTCTGTCTCCATCCTCTCAAATCTCTTGTGTCAGCTCTCTGTCTTACAATACGTCTAATCCTTTCATTCAGGTTCTAACTTCTAAAAGAATATACGTTCATTCCACCTTTCCACTAACCTAAGACTCCCCTTTTCCACTGAAATGGGGCCGGCTTCTTCCACACCTCCTTGCACAGCCTGGCTCTGTGGGTCTCTACTGCCTAGTCACTTTCCAAAAGGAAGTAGAGTTTCCCCAAGGAGACAACTTCAACCACATCCTTACATGGGATGAACTATACTTGAAGAACACATCCTTTTAATTTTGATGCATGTGGATCAAAATGGGTTCTTTATGGAATAGTGTTCTCTTTAAACATAAAGAATAAAATATGTCTAGTCAGGAAAGCAAGGCAGGAAATGATTCTTTCTTTCCTTATCATGCTCCATTTTAACTCTTGCAACTGCTTCCTCTAACCTGTACTTGCCCTTTCGTCCTCCCTGATGAAAAGTACTTTCTGTTACTTTTTAAAAGTAAAATTGTACTGTTTCATAGGAAGAAACAAGATTCACATTCCAAATGGAGGTGGTGTCATATTTCAGAAGGGCTGGCAAATCTGCCCTTAGTGGTTGCCAAGAGGTGGGTTGGACAGACCCAGCTTGAGCTGGAAAGGATATCCAGCCTTGAAATCTGAAGTGGCAACTTTTGCAATGCTACCCTCCCTTTCCCTGCTTGAAGCCCCTCAATGTTCCTTCTGGTCACACTGACATCTGGCTGGAGAACGGAGTCACCCAGCAAGAGATTTTGCTTTTCATTACCTATAACATGATCTCATTTTTGTAAATATATGTGTGTGTGTGTGTGTGTGTGTGTAAAGACATATACCAAAATGTTAACAGTGGTTTGTATGTTTGTATGACCAATTTACTTTTTAGTTGTCATATTATCTGATTTGGGGGGGCACTGAGCATATACTTAAATTATTGCAGAAAAATCCCCCCCAAAAGACATGTTTCTATCTTCAAAGAAAAGAAAAAAAATGCTCTCCTGTCTCAAGTATATCATATGATCTTGATCCACAAAGCAATGAACGGGACTCAGTGCTGTCTCCTGAAGCCAGAGCTGGCTTGATGAGTAGCATCCTCCAGGCTGGTGGGTACCAAGGTATTTTACAAGTGAGAAATTAAAATTCAAAAGAATGAATGGCTTTTCTCTCCATGCCCCCTCCACTACTTCCTTGGGACTTCATGGGCAATCCTTCCACCCCCTACTAGCCACCAATAACTCGAGATGCAACCTGAGGACTGGGAAGAAAGCAAAATTCCTCCTGGGACTGAGTTGGCTCATAGGGCAGGGATGTTGCCTCATATTTCTTCCTTATTCTTTGCTGGGCCTGGCAGTATGATTAGCACAAAGAATCACAGATTCTCAGGGACGATGAAACTGCAAAGGTCATTTGATCCCAGTTCTTAGGCCCACTGTTAATGCTTAATAATTACCTGATGAACAAATTCAATGTGGCTACTGGTCACGTTAGTTGCTCAAGAGGTTTGAGCCACAGAGTCAGATGCCCCAGTTCACTCAGACACCATCCCCAGCCAGTCCCCTCTGACAGTGTTCCAAGAAGACAAAGACACTACTGGGAATTTATGCCTCCACAAGTGAGACAGGAGAAGGGGTCACTGACCTGGTGGGAGCAGCACCAACACCAGGTCCCATTTACAGCTTCTGGAACTGGTGATGGCCACGTGTTTGGCCTCAGTGCCAGTCTCCCCTCCCGTGGTCCCCTGCCCCCTTCTCAGGGGGCATGCACATGGCTGCAGGCCAAAACACAGCACTGCTCATCAGTTCGAGATAACGAAATATCTATCTGGGCCTGACTCTCTATATAAGCACCAGATGGTAATGATTAAAATTAAATTAAATTAATGTTTGACAGTCCGTGAAGGGCATAAATTGCATGGTGTGCTGGTTGTCCAATCTGTCATCTTGTTTCCCTTGGCTCAGGTCAACAAACAACAGCTGAAGCCTCCCTCTCTGGGTCAAACAGTAGCTTATTTCTCTGTTATGGAAATGGCTGCTCAGTTTACTAAGTTGAAGGCTCCTAGGTTACCAAAATCGTGATTAAGAGGCCTTAGAAGGCAGAGAATTCTATCTTCTCCCCACAATTTCCAGCAACCATCTCCCAAACACACTGTAATGGCCATTACTGGTTAGAATTCAGAATCAGGGAAATCTGAACCTGGCCTAAGCACCAACCACTGCCAAAATCACAAAGCAATTTCCAGCTCTAATGACAGCCTTCTTCATTCACATGGTTTCTAGAGCGTGTGGGCAGTGCTGATGTGTCATCAAGTTGCAAAAGAATCCATGGTATCACATTTTAATCACCCATCTGCCAAGTACTCCCTTCCAAAGAACTTTCAGGCTTAGACTTTTGCTCCTTCCCCCATGTTATGCAGGAATCACGGTTCCAATATCTACATTGTCTTTTTACCTACTTACATCCAAAGTCTCACTTCAACCTTTATACTTTCACAAAAGAACTTTTTTTAAAGATTGTATTTATTTATTTGACAGACAGAAACACAGCTAGAGAGGGAACACAAGCAGGGGGAGTGAGAGAGGGAGAAGCAGGCTTCCCACCGAGCAGGGAGCCCGATGTGGGGCTCAATCCCAGGACTCCGGGATCATAACCTGAGCCAAAGGCCGTCGCTTAACCAACTGAGCCACCCAGGTGTCCCTTGCAAAAGAACTTTGATGAAATTTTCAAACTGTTTAGACTACATTCTTTGGTGACAAGGACCTGTTTCTGTATGTGTAAGCCAAATAGAACAAGCGAATGAGGCACACACAAGGTGATAGGAGCTGGAATGTACCTAGATGGCCCTTCAGGAATAAAACACTTATTACCCCAGCCGCCTGAAGTGATGCTGTGGGGTGGCCCTCAGCTGTCAGCCCACTTTGGAGATGGCTTCTGTTGAGGAAAACTGCCTCACCCGAGATCTCATCTCCTTTTCAGGGTAGCCCAATTATCCCAGCTGGGGATAACTCTGAGGAGCCTGCTTTGCCCCCTATTTTCTCTGCCTGGGCTTGTCTTCCAGATTATATACATTTTTTATTAATGATTTTATTTATTTGAGAGAGAGAGCACAAGCAGGGAGAGGGGCAAAGGGAGAGGGAAAAGGAGACCCCGCTGAGCCAGCAAGTCCAACATGGGGCTTCATCCTAGGATCCTGCGATCACGACCTAAGCTGAAATCAAAAGTTGGACGCTTAACCAACTGAGCGACCCAGGCACCCCAGCCTTCCAGATTGTTGCCTGACTCCTCCCACTTCATTCATGTCTCTGTTCAAATGTCACTTCATCAGAAAGTCTTCTGATTATTTTTCCTGAAGTAGCACACACTACCCCCCTTCCCTGCAGTGCCTCCTCTGTGGCTCCCTGTGCCCTTGTCACGCTTTTGTTTTCTTCATAACTCTTACCATTATCTGACACTATTTATGTATTTATTTATTATTTTGCTTATTACCTCTCTCCCCACTAGAATAGAAGCCCTATGATGGCTGGGACTTTGGCTGTTTTGTTCATGTTTTTTTAATCTCCTCTCTCTAGAAAAAATGCCTAGCACATATAGAAAGGGTAAATATTTGTGGGGGTATTTTTTGGCTTGGTAAATATTTGTGAATCAGTGAATGAATGATTAGTCTCCTAATATCTTACCTACTTCCTAGTAGTTACACTGCCTAGCTCTCACCCTTCACATCCTGAGAATCAGAGTCCTGACAGGGCAGCATAATAGTCAAGAACATAGGCTTTGGAGTTAGGCTACTTACTTAGTTCATACACAGTGACATAACTCTTAATCTGTGTCAGGCATTGCTCTTGGCAGTTTATTTTTTTAAGATTTTTTTAAAAGATTTTATTTATTTGACAGAGAGAAACACAGCCAGAGAGGGAACACAAGCAGGGGGAGTGAGAGAGGGAGAAGCAGGCTTCCCACCGAGCAGGGAGCCCGATGTGGGACTCGATCCCGGGTCTCTGGGATCATGACCTGAGCCGAAGGCAGTCGCTTAACCAAGTGAGCCACCCAGGGGCCCCTAAGATTTTTTTTAAAGATTTTATTTATATGACAGAGAGGTTAAGTATTTGTCCCAGGTCACACATGTAGTAAGAGTCAGAATTTGAACCCAGAAAGTCTGTCTTCAGAATGTCTGCCACTTAACAACTGTATAATTTTGAGCAAGTTCCTCCCTGAATTGGTTTGTTTGCCCATGAAAATGGAGATAATAATGCCTGCCACATGGAATCATAAGCAAGACATGAGATGATGTGTGTATACAGCAGGGTCCCCGATCCACATATATATTTAATAAAGGGTAGTTGCCATTATTTTCCCCCTGCATCCCAACAGACTTAATGAACTTCCAAGTATTACCCCCTCCTGAATTTTGTTTCATTTTGGATGCCCTATATTGACTGTGTGACACTTGCTGAAGGCGTTGGGTGATATATATCCACTCACCATTCTGATGCTCCATGGACAACCCGAGCCTAGTGCACCCTCCTCCCAGGCCTGCTGTTTGACTCCAGCCTAGCTTGCCTAACCCTATAGACAGATGTAGGGCCAGGGCCAGAACACTTTGTTTACACCCTTCCTTGTCAGATCTTAGAATAAAATGATCCTTAGAGGCAGAAGCAGTAAAATTCAGGTGGCATAACTTGCCTTTGACAATGAGCCTTAGGGTTCTTTTGGGTTCTCACTACCAAGTATGATTGCTCAGGTAAGCCACAGCCCAAATTTGACCAGGTGTGGTGGCCACTTTTATGCCCTGCCCAGGTCCCCCTTTAGTGAAGCATTGTTGTCACAGTTGCTAGGAGTCCTGGTGGTAGACATACAACTGTCAGCTCTTAGCCTCCTCAAGGGTTGCCTTAGCTACAGAGAACCACCTTGACCAAAAGGCAGTGTCCTTGATGACTTTTTCTGAGGTTCATATTCAATAACAAATCAATGCAGGAAGAGAAATTCCTACCATTCTGGCTCAACTGAAGACAACTCTGAAGGACCATTCTAGCTCCAGAACTACTTGTGGGTTAGCCACGGCTGTTGCTGGGCCTGCATCACAGCTCAGCTTCTCCCCGTGCTCACTCCTGCTTCCTTCCCCTCCTTTTCCTAGGTGTTGATCCCAAGGACATCCCATAATAAGCATCCTGCTTCCTATGCTCTATCTCAGAGTTGGCTTCCCAGAAAGCCCAGCCTATAATACAAGACCTAGTTCAATTCACTTATACTGATTGTCATGGTTTCTGTATTCTTCCAGAAACTATTAAACCCAGGAAACAAAATGGCCTCCCAGGATTACAGCTCTCTTGCCAATTCCCCATCTCATCTCCAATCATTTTTTTACTTTTTCTCAAAGGTATGTCTAGTCTAGCCTGCCTGCTTATACAAGCATATAAGTGAAGTCAGAAAAATGATCGTCCCTGATATCTATTAATCAATTTTTTGGCCTATTTTTCATTGCCTTAGCTCAGGGCTTCTCTTTCCTCATGGAAATGAGACAAATGATTGTGGGTTGCCACACAACACTGGTTCCTTACGTTGATCTCATGAGTCTTAGGAGGATTTATCAGCAAACAAGCTCATTTAACTATAAGTCAGAAGCAGAGAAAGAGTCAGTCATTAAGGGAATATAAACAACTAGGTGCTTTACCCATTCTGTAAAGCTGATATATTTATAAACCTGCCCTTGGGCAAAGGTCAACCTCAATGATAGCCCCTTCAGGAGTAACAAATCCCAAACCCCTTATTTGTTATGACTATAAATGACATTTTGATCCGAGTAATCATTAAAATATCTGTACTTTTAATGGCCCATAAAATCTTAACATGGAACTACATGAGATTTTCTACACTACAACTGGATGAACCTTATAGCTTCCATTTGATCTTCTAGATAAAACAACTGCTCTATTTAAGTGTGTAGCACTGTGTGTTTGATAAGTTTCATGAAGTATAAAAGTGCAGCAGAGTATAAATGCGTTTTTTAAAGATTTTCTGTGGGAAAATAATTTATCTCATTAAACAGGTTTTCCTAAGTAAATCCTTTGCTCCTGTAGCATGCAGCCTAAGTCTTGAAAGGGAATTAAAAGAATACTTGAGAGTCCATTGGTTGCTCATGTTAGTTTTTGTTTTATTATGGTCCGTTTGGAAATACAGTTTCATATTTGATCTTAGACTGTGTCCAGATACCCAAAACGGAGCTGGTATTGGTAAGCATGGATACTGATCAATATTCTGTCCTTTATAGTGAAGGATGATATGACTGATGCTGACCTCAATCTGTATGGACAATTACAGCTGTAAAAACAGATGCTACTCTCCCAGGCCCATCCCAGCCATATGCTTTGATTCATGGTTCTGGGCACTTGGCAAAGATGGGTATTATGTGTAAGTCAGACTCTGATACTCCTGGACTATCTGAAGATTATTTTTAAAAAGTTATGATTCACTGCTGGGACTAGCTGCCTCTGTTGTCTCCTAGGATTCTACAACTCCTATGGCTCATGCTCTGAGATTTTGCTTTTGCGTCCCAGATACTTATAACCACCTTATTTCAGGCCTCCCATAAAGTAGTTACTCAGTTCACTAGAACAGTAAATTGATAAAGACTTTTAGAAAATATTTGGTATTTTGTGGCACCTGGGTGGCTCCCTCAGTTAAGCGTCTGCCTTTGGCTCAGGTCATGATCTCAGGGTCCCAGGATGGAGCTGAGCCCAGGGTCCTGGGTTTGAGTCCTGCATCAGGCTCCCTGCTTGGCAGGAAGCCTGCTTCTCCCTCTCACTCCCCCTGCTTGTGTTCCCTCTCTTGCTGTGTTTCTCTCTATCAAATAAATAAATAAATAAAATCTTTTAAAAAATTAAAAAAAGAAGCCTGCTTCTCCCTTTCCCCCGTCCTTCCTCCTGCCCTTCCCCACTTGTGTGCTCTCTCTCTCTCTCTCTCTCGCTCTCTCTCTCTCTCTCTCTCTTTTAAAAATCATGATTGTGAGGGTGCCTGGGTGGCTCAGTTGGTTAAGCGACTGCCTTCGGCTCAGGTCATGATCCCGGATGCCCCGGGATCAAGCCCCACATCGGGCTCCCTGCTCGGTGGGAAATCTGCTTCTCCCTCTCTCACTCCCCCTGCTTGTGTGCCCTCTCTGGCTGTGTTTCTCTCTGTCAAATAAATAAAATCTTTAAAAAAATCATGATTGTGTACATCACTATAGGGGAAGCTAGTGTAATTTAACATTTTCTCATAGGAGCCTCAGATTCATTGGGAGTAACAAAATGAAAACAAAGTGATGTTTGCCATCATTGAAATGGGTTAAGTTGACTGATTACATACACAATCAGAATTGTGGGGGTCCTTGTTAAAAATGCAGTTCCCATCACGGATCTACTGAATAAAAATCTCTTGGGGCGCCTGGGTGGCTCAGTTGGTTAAGTGACTGCCTTCAGCTCAGGTCATGATCCCGGAGACCCGGGATCAAGTCCCATATCGGGCTCCCTGCTCGGCGGGAAGCCTGCTTCTCCCTCTCTCACTCCCCCTGCTTGTGTTCCCTCTCTGGCTGTGTCTGTCAAATAAATAAAATCTTTTTAAAAAAATCTCTGGATTGGCACTGATATCTGCATCTTTAACAAGCTCCCCAAATGATTCTCATGCACACTAAATGTTAAGAACCATTGCCCCAGAGATGGATTTCAACCTCAGCATGTTTCCTCCACTGCCACTAGTTAGTGACTCTCTGTGCTTTGGAAGGAAATGGCAGCATTCAGTGATTATCATCACTAAAATATACAATTAACCACCAAAATGATGACATTAATGCCCCACCCAGAGCCCCGTTATCAGTCAAGGGCACCCATCCTCAGTTACTGACTCCCTCTTACCCAGAACCAAGACTGGCTCTGCTTATTTGCTCTTTAGCAGGGGTGAGTGTTAGCTGCTAACAGCTCACAGTTGCACTCTTCTCTGGAGAAATGTTCTAAACTGATGGGAGCCACCTCATCTAGAGATGCCTAGGAGATTACCAGCACAGCATGTCACTAATATGAAGGAGCAAGAGACCAAGTCCTTTGCCTCAATGGAGACAACTCTGTGGTATTGTCATTGCTCTAGAGGCCTCGATAAAATCAGGGTGATGCTAGACTTCTGCTGAATCTACCTTTTTGCTTAGGTTCTTCTCCTGCCTTTCCTGTTTTCTTCATGTCCTTCTTTGGATGTTTCTCTTGAGGACACTCCCTCAATAGCATCCCTGTCTCATTCTCCGCTTTTAGGTTACTCTACCTAAGGTAATATTGTTATTGAGAAGTTGAGGAGGCTTTTCTAAGTGAGAAAGTGTTATAAAAATAACAAAAGAGATTCTACGAATAAATAAACAGATATATTTGTAGAAAGATGTAAAAGAAATAGGAGCTTCTGGTTCTAAGTAAAATGGGGTAACTACATCCTGTTTATCCCACTCAATGCAGCTATAAAACCTTGGAAGAATGCATAAGGCAGCTATTTGAGGACCTGAAAAGTACACAGTAACATGCAGATTGGGAAAGAAAACAGACCAGAATCCAAAGTACTAACTGGTGATGAGTTTATTGTTTATTTTTCTTCTGCTATCCCTGGCTTAGATGTAAGGCAACCCAAAACCTGGAAATGGGAACTAGGGCATAGATAAAGAAAGCTCTAGGAGAAGCCCTCTTGTTTTATCTAGGAGGGGAAGAAAAAGATCTCTTGATGCTTAGAAAGAGTGGCGGAAAATTCCCAGGGTTTTTTTCCTTTTCTCTGTTCTCTTGCACTCCAGGAAACCCTGAAGTAGCAGCAGCAGAGACAGTACTAGCAATGGGAACCTACAGATGTCCAAAATTCTAAGGGAGGAGAACCATTATGTCTGATCAGAAGAGCTGTGTCCCAAGAGGAGGTGTTGAATCCCCATTGCTGTTTTTCTCTCTTTTCCCTCCTACTGCTTGGTCTCAGACATGGGTACAGCTATGGGAAGTACACAGCACAGCATCGTAGCCAAAAGCCCATCCTTCTGGGGTCAGGGACTGAAAAGTGAGCCCCAGGAATAAAAAGGAATGGGGAAACGTTGAAGGGGGTAGAGCTTGGGAAAACAACCCCAGAAAATTGTTTATGAATGAATAAGCTCAGTCTTTAGCTGTGCATAGGTGAATCTGAGCCTAAACAATGTAACAATGATTTTGAGAACTGAATTATGGGACAGAATATTACCCAGTTCCCACACTGGCCACTGGGTGGCACACACATGAGATAGAGTTGGATAGTGCTACAAAGGCTTTGCAACTGAATTGACACTGGAAACACAATCTACAGAAGGCTCACTGGAATGTGTAGTCTGAACTCAAACCAATTGCCTGTTAATAATATCTACATACCCCATAGGATTTAAAGAAGACCCAGAAACTCACCACACACAGTCTCCTAAAATATCCAAGATAAAATCTAAAATTACTCACCATACAAGGAAGCAAGGACAATCTCAACTCACATGGGAAAACACAACCAACAGATATCAATCTCAAGATGACACATGTTGGAAATGTCAGAAAAAAATTCAAAGATAACTATTATTAACATATTCTAAGAAGTAAAGGAGAACACTCTTGAAATAAATAGAAATATAGCAAGTCTCAGCACAGAAATAGAATATATAAAGAGGCAACAAAAGGAGATTTTGAACTGAAAAATGCAATAGCCAAAATAAAAAATTCATAAGATTGGCTCAAAAGAAAAATAAAGATAATAGAGAACACAGTGGATTTATTGGTATATTAATAGGAATAAATCAACCTAAACAGTTAGGGAGAAAAGTATTGAAAAAAAATAATGAATATAGCCTCAGTTACCAGTAGAACAATACTAAAGGTTTAACATTGTGCCACTGGAATCTTAAAAGGAAATAAGAGAGTATACCATAGAAAAACTCCTTAAGAATCTTGGCATCCATATTCATCAGATATATTGGTCTGAAGTTCTCCTTTTTGATGGGGTCTTTGTCTGGTTTGGGGATTTGAGTAATGCTGGCTTCATAGAAAGAGTCTGGAAGTTTTCCTTCTGTTTCTATTTTTTGAAACAGTTTCAGGAGAATAGGTGTTATTTCTTCTTTGAATGTTTAGTAGAATTCTCCCAGGGAATCTGTCAGGTCCTGGGCTCTTGTTTTTTGGGAGGTTTTTGACCACAGCTTCAATCTCATTAGTAAATATTGGTCTATTCAGATTGTCAATTTCTTCCTGCTTCAGTCTTGGAAGTTTATAGGTTTCCAGGAATGCATCCATACCTGCTAGGTTGTTAAACTTATTGGTATATAACCTTTGACAGTAATTTTTGATGATTGTTTCTATTTCCTTGGTGTTAGTCGTGATCTCTCCCCTTTCATTCATAATTTTATTAATTTGGGTCTTCTCTCTTTTCTTTTGGATTAGTTTGGCCAATGGTGTATTGATCTTATTAATTATTTCAAAGAACCAGCTTCTAGTTTTGTTGATGTGTTCTACTTTATCTCTAGTTTCTAATTCATTGATCTCTGCTCTAATCTTATTTCCTGTCTTGTGTGTGGGGTTGGTTTAATTTGTTGTTGATTTTCCAGTTATTTAAGGTGTAGCAAGAGTTGGTGTATTTGGGATTTTTCAATTTTTTTGAGTGAGTCTTGGATGGCTATGTATTTCCCCCTTAGGACTGCCTTTGCTGTATCCCATAGGTTTTGGATCGATATATCTTCATTCTTATTGGTTTCCATGAAGTGTTTGTTCTTCTTTGATATCCTCGTTGATCCAAAGATTCTTGAGCAGGATAGTCTTTAGCTTCCAAATGTTTTATTTTCTTCTAAACTTTTTGTTGTGGTTGAATTCCAGTTTCAAGGCATTTGTGGTCAGAGAATATGCAGGGAGTAATCTCAATCTTTTGGTATCAGTTGAGCCCTGATTTATGACCTAGTATATGTTCTATTACGGAGAAAGTTCCATGTGCACTCCAGAAGAACGAGCATTCTGCTGTTTTAGGGTGGGATGTTCTGAATATATCTATGAGATCCATCTGGTCCAATGTGTCATTCAAAGCTCTTGTTTCTTTGTTGATTTTCTGTTTAGATGATCTGTCCATTGCTGAGAGTGGTGTGTTCAGATCTCCTACAATTAATGTATTCATATTAATATGACTCTTTATTTTGCTTAACAGTTGGCTTATGTAGTAGGCTTCTCCCATGTTGGGGGCGTAAATATTAATAATTGTTAGATATTCTTGGTGTATAGACCCTTTGAGAATAGAGCTACCATATGACCCTGTAATTGCACTACTAGGTATTTAACCCAAAGATACAGATGTAGTGAAAAGAAGGGCCATATGTACCCCAAATGTTCATTGCAGCAATGGCCACAATCACCAAACTGTGGAAAGAGCCAAGGTGCCCTTCAACAGACAAATGGATAAAGGAGATATGGTACATGTATATAATGGAATATTACGCCTCCATCAGAAAGGATGAACCCAACTTCTGTAGCACCACGGATGGGACTGGAGGAGATTATGCTGAGTGAAATAAGCCAGACAGAGAAAGTCAAGTATCTCATGGTTTCACTTACTTGTGGTGCTTAAGGAGTAATATAAAGGACAGTAGGAGAAGGAAAGGAAATGGGAAGTAGGGTAAATCGGGGAGGGAGATGAAACACAAGAGACTTTGGACTCAGAAACAAACTGAGGGTCTTGGAGGGGAGAGGGTGGGGGATGGGTGAACCTGGTGGTGGGTACTGAGGGCATGTACTGCATGGAACACTGGGTGTGGGGCATAAACAATGAATCTTGGAACACTGAAAATAAATAAACAAACAAATAAATAAATAAAATCTTTTTAAAAATCAAAAAAAAAAAAAGAAAGGAAAAAAGAAAAAGAAAAACTCCTTAAGGAAATAGTGCTTAAAACCTTCCCAAAT
The DNA here is from genome assembly GCA_004023965.1 of Spilogale gracilis. Lineage (NCBI taxonomy): Eukaryota > Metazoa > Chordata > Mammalia > Carnivora > Mephitidae > Spilogale > Spilogale gracilis. The sequence continues at coordinate 126,242 of PITA01000010.1, forward strand.
GGGGCATAAGATATAAATCTACAGATTTAAGAGGTTCAATGAATCTCAAATAGTATAAACCCTAAGAAATTCATGCCCAGACACATTATAATCAAACTGTTAAAAAGTAAATACAAAGGAAAAGTATGGAGGGCATCCAGAGAAAATGATATTTTTTGATGACTGTAAGGTCTGTGTCTATCTAGCACCATTTGTTAAATAGACTATCTTTGCTCCATTGTATCACCTCTGTTCCCTTACCAAAGATTAGTGATCTAGATTCATGGGGGTCTATTTCTGAGCTCTTTATTCTGTTCAATTGATCTGTCTACTTTTTCACCAAAACCAAACTGCCTTGATTACTGTAGCTTTAGAGTAAGTTTTTACCTCAGGCAGCATCAGTCCTCCAAATTTGTTCTCCTTCAGTATTCATGTTGGCTATACTGGGTCTTTTACCTCTCCATATAAATACTTAGAATCAGTTTGTCAATATCCATGAAATAACTTACTGCAATTTTGATTGGTACTGTGTTGAATCTATAGATCAACTTGGAAACAACTGATATCATGATGTTATTGAGTCTTCTTCTGATGAACATGGACTATGTCTCCATTTATTTAATTCTTCAATGTCATTCATCAGAGTTTTATAGTTTTCCCCACAAAGATCTTACATTTTTGTTAGATTTATACATAAGTATTTCATTTTAGGGTTGCTAATGTAAGGGGTTTTTAATTTCAAATTCCACTTGTTCATTGCTGGTATGAGTGACTTTTCTATATTTACCTATGTCCTGAAACCTTCCTATAATTGTTTATTAGTTCTAGGAGTTTTTGTTGATTCTTTTGGCTTTTCTACATAGATGATCATGTCATCTAGAAACAAAGTTTTATTTTTTTCTTCTTAGTATGTGTACCTTTTATTTCATTTTCTTGTCTTACTGCATTAGCTAGAACTTCATACACAATGTTGAGAAGGTGTGGTAATAGAGGGATATGCTTGTCTTGTACCTGATCTTAGAAACATTCAAGTTTCTCACCATTATGTTATCTGTAAATTTTTTGTACATAGTCTTTATCAAGTTGAGAGAGCTCCCCTCTTAGTTTACTGACAGTTTTTCCCATAAATTTGTATTAGAATTTGTCAAATACCTTTTCTATACCTATTGGTATGATCACGTGATTTTATTTTATTAGTTTATTCATATGATGGGTCACATTGATTTTTGAATGCTGAACAAGCCTTGTATAACTGAAATAAATTTCACTTAGTCCTGCTATATAATATTTTTGTACTTTTTGGGATTTGATTTACTAATATTTTGTTTAGTGACTCTGAATCTACGTTCATGAGACATACTGTAGTTTTCCTATACTTCTTTGTCTAATTTGAATATCAGGTTAGTGCTGGCCTCACTGAATGAGTTAGGAAGTATTCCCTCTGCTTCTATCCTGTAAAAGAGATTACAGAGCATTGGTATAATTTCTTCCTTAAATGTTTGGTATAATTCACCAGTAAACTCATCTGGGCCTGGTGCTTTCTATCTTGAAAGGTTATTAATAATTGATACAATTTCTTTAATAGATATAGGTCTATTCAGATCATCTGTTTCTTTTTTGTGTGAGTTTTGGTAGATTATATCATGGAACCTGTAGTAATGTCTGTGCCTTCATTTCTGATATTAATCATTTGTGTCTTTTCCCTTTATTCCTTAGTTAGCCTGGATAGGGGCATATTGATTTTATTGATATTTTCAAAGGACCATCTTTGGATTATTGATTTCCTATTTTCAATTTCCTTGATTTCTGCTTTAATTATTAATATTTTTATTCTGCTTACTTTGTATTTAATTTTTTCTTCTCTTTTTAGTTTCCTAAGGTAGAAACGTAGAAGATTGATTTTAGATCCTTCTCTTTTTAAAAGAATTTTGTTTATTTATTTGAGAGAGAGAGAGAGACTGAGTGTGTATGTGCATGCAAGAGAGAGAGTGATCATCAGCAGAAGAGGAGTGGAGGCAGAGGGAAAAGGTGACTCCTCGCTGACCAGGGAGCCCGTTGTGGGGCTTTATCCCAGGACTCTGGGATCATGACCTAAGCTGAAGGCAGCCACTTAACCAACGGAGCCACCCAGGTGCCCCAGGTCTTTCTTTTTTTCTAATATATGTATTTAATGCTATTAATTTCCCTTAAGCAATGCTTTTAATGCATCTCACAAACTTTGATAAATTGTGTTTTCATTGCATTTAGTTTAAAATATTTGTTAATTTCTTTTGAGATTTCTACCATGACCCATGTGTTATTTAGAAGTGTGTTGTTTATGAGTAGAGAGTCCAGATATGGACCCTCAACTCTATGGCCAAATAATCTTTGACAAAGCAGAAAAAAATATCCAGTGGAAAAAAGACAATCTCTTCAATAAATAGTGCCGGGAAACTAGACAGCTATATACAGAAGAATGAAACTCGACCATTCTCTTATATCACACACAAAGATAAACTTGAAATGGATGAAAGACCTCAACTTGAGGCAGGAATCTATCAAAACCCTAGAGAAGAACATAGGCAGTAACCTCTTTGACATCAGCCACAGCAACTTCTTTCAAGACATGTCTCCAAAGGCAAAGGAAACAAAAGTGAAAATGAACTTTTCGGACTTTGTCAAAATCAAAAGCTTCTGCACAGCAAAAGAAACAGTCAACAAAACAAAAAGACAACCCACAGAATGGGAGAAGATATTCACAAATGACACTATAGACAAAGGGCTATCCAAGATCTATAAAGAACCCCTCAAACTCAACAACCAAAAAAAGGATGATCACATCAAAAAATGGGCAGAATACATGAACAGACACTTCTCCATAGAAGACATACAAATGGCTAGCAGACACATGAAAAAATGTGCATCATCATTATCCATCAGGGAAATTAAAATCAAAACTACACTGAGATACCAACTTACACCAGTTAGAATGGCCAAAATTAACAGGACAGGAAACAATAAGTGCTGGGGAGGCTGCGGAGAAAGGAGAACCCTCTTACACTGTTGGTGGGAATGCAAGTTGGTGCAACCACTTTGGAAAACAGTGTGGAGATTCATTAACAAATTAAAAATAGAGCTACCCTATGACCCTGCAATTGCACTACTGGGTATTTACTCTAAAAGATACAGAGGTAGTGAAAAGAAGGGCCATAGGTACCCCAATGTTCATTGCAGCAATGGCCACAATCGCCAAACTGTGGAAAGAGCCAAGGTGCCCTTCAACAGATGAATGGATAAAGAAGATATGGTCCATATATACAATGGAATATTATGCCTCCATCAGAAAGGATGAACCCAACTTTTGTAGCAACACGGATGGGACTGGAGATTATCTCAGTGAAATAGGCCAAGCAGAGAAAGTCAGATATCATATGGTTGCACTTACTTGTGGAGCATAGGGAGTAACATGGAGGACAGTGGGAGAAGGAAAGGAAATGTGAAATGGGGTAAATGAGAGAGGGAAATGAAGCATGAGAGACTTTGGACTCTGAGAAACAAACTGAAGGTTTTGGAAGGGAGGGAGATGGGCGAGCTTGGTGGTGAGTATTGAGGGCATGAATTGCATGGAGCACTGGGTGTGGGACATAAACAATGAATCTTGAAAACTGAAAAAATAAAATAAATTAGAACAAAAAAGTGTGTTGTTTAATATCTATATAGTTGGAGATTTTCCAATTAACTGTTATTGATTTCTAGTTTAATTCCATTGTTGTCTAAAAATAGACACTGTATGGTTTCTATTCTTTTTAATTTGTTAAGGTTTGTTTTATGGCCCAGAATGTGGTACATCGTGGTGAATGTTCCATGTGAGCTTGAAAAAAAATGTGTATTCTAATATTGTTGGATGAAGTAATTTATAAATATCAACAATATCCAGATTGTTGCTACTGTTATTGGGTTCAACTATGTCCTTACTGATTTTCTGCCTGCTGGATCTGTACATTTCTGATTAGGGAGTTGTTGAAGTCTACAACATGATAGTGGATTCATCTATTTCTCAAGACAGTTCTATTAGTTTTTGCTTCATGGTAAAAAAACTGCACTTCACAGCATAATTTGATGCTTGATTTTTAAGCACACACATGTTAAGAACTGTTATGTCTTCTTGGAAGATTGACCTCCTTACCATTATATAATGCCCTCCTTTATTCCTGATAATTTTCATTACTTAGTAATTTGCTCTGTCTGAAATTAATATAACTACTCCTGTTTTCTTTTGATTAGTGTTAGTATGGTATGTTTTTCTCCACCATTTACATTTTTATTATTGAAGTATAATTGTCATCCAGCGTTATATTAGTTTCAGATGTACAACATAGTGATTTGGCAATTCTATACATTATCTTATGCTCCCCAACCACCTGTCACCATACAATGCTATTGCATATTGTTGACTGTATTCCCTATGCTGTACTTTTCATTCATCTCTGTGAATTATTTATAAGTAGAACTTTGTACCTCTTAATCCCCTTCACTTATTTCACCCATTCCCCTGAACCATCTCCTTTCTGGCAACCAACAGTTTGTTCTCTGTATTTATGAGTCTTGTTTCTGTTGTTTGTTTTGCCTTTTAGATTCCACGTATAAGTGAAATCATATGGTATTTGCCTTTATCTGACTTATTTCACTTAGCATAATCCTTTTTAAGTCCATCCATATTGTTACAAATGGGAAGACCTTTGTTATAGCTATTGTGTGTATATACATGTACACACATTTATATATATATATGAAGTATATGAATGAAATATATGAATATATAATTTGTATATATGAATGTTATATATAATGTTATGTATATAATATGTATATATATAACATTTCTTTATCCATTCATCTATTTATGGACACTTAGGCTGCTTCCATAACTTGGCTATAGTAAATAGTGCTACAATAAGTGTAAGGGTGCATGTATCTTTTCAAATTAGTGTTTTCATTTCCTTTGGGTAAATATCCACTGGTGGAATTACTGGGTTATATGGTAATTCTTTTAAATTTTCTGAAGAACCTCCATAGAGCTTTCCACAGTAGCTGCACCAATTTATATTCCCACCAACAGTGTAGAAGGTTCCTTTTACTTCACACTTGCTATTTCTTGTCTTTGATTCTAGCCATTCTAACAAGTGTAAGGTAGTATCTCATTGTGATTTTGACTTTCATTTTCATGATGATTAGTGATATTGAGCACATTTTCATGAGTTTATTGGTCGTCTATATGCCTTCTTCAGAAAAATGTCTGTTCAGGTCCTCGGCCCATGCTTTAATTGGATTATTCTTCTTGTGTGTGTGTTGACTTGTGTAAGTTCTTTATATATTTTGGATATTAACTCCTTAACAGATTTATCATTTGCAAATATTTTCTCCCAGTCAGTAATTTTCCTTTTTGTTTTATTGACAGTTTTCTTCAATGTGTAAAAGCTTTTTGTTTTCATATATTCCCAATAGTTTTTGCTTTTGCTTCCCTTGCCTGAGGAGACATATCCATAAATAAGTTGCTAAGGTCAGTGTCAAAGAGACTATTGCCTATATTTTCTTTTAGGAGTTTTGTGGTTTCAGTTCATCACATTTAGGTCTTTAATCCATTTTGAGTTGTGTGTGGTGTAAAGAAGTGGCCCTATTTCAGTCTTTTGCATGTAGCTGTCCAGATTTATCAATACCATTTACTGAAGAGAATGTCTTTTTCCCATTGTATATTCTTGCATTTTTTGTCATTGATTAATTGACCATAAAAGTGTGGGTTTATTTCTGGCCTTTACATTCTGTTCCATTGATCTATGTGTCTATTTTGTGCCAGTACCATAGTTTTTTTTTTTATTATAGCCTGTAATACATCTTGAAATTTGAGACTCTGATGCTCCTAGCTTTGTTCTTCTTTCTCATTACAACTTTGGTTATTCAAGTTTTGGGGTTTTTTTGTGGTTCCATATAAATTTTAGGATTATCTTGTCCTATTTCTCTAAAAAATACTATTGATATAGGGATTGTATGGAATCTGTAGATTACTTTGGGTAGTATGGACTTTTTAACAACATTAATTCTTCTAATCCATGAGCATAGTATATCTCCATTTGTTGCATCATCTCCAATTTCTTTCTTTAATGTTTTATAGTTTCCAGAGTGCAGGTCTTTGACTCCCTTAGTTAAATTTATCCCTAGGTATTTTATTCTTTTTGATACAATTATAAATGGGATTGTTTTTATTAGACCTAATAAATGAATTTGGTAAAATTGTAGAACATAAAATTTATATACAGAAATCTGTTGCATTTCTATGCACTAACAATAAAGTAGCAAAAATTAAGAAAACACTCCAATTACTTTTTAATCTAGCTACATCTTTATATTTAAAGTGGGTTTCTTGTAGAAAACATACAGTTGTCAATTCTTTTGATCCCCTCTTAAGTCTCTGTTAATTGGTACATTTAGACCAATGAATTTAAAATGATTATTGATATAGCTGGATTAATGTTTAATATATACACTACTGTTTTCTATTTGTTGCCATTGTTCTTCTGATTGTCTTCCACTCTTTTTCTGTGGTATATATTTTAATTGAGCATTTCATATGATTCTATTTTCTCTCCTTTCTTAGCATATGTTATACTTCTTTTTTAAAAAACTATTTTTAGTGGTTGTTCTAGAGTTTGCAATATGTATTTACATCTAATCCAATTCCTCTTTCAAATAACACTGTACCACTACACTGGTAGTGTGAGTACCTTATAATAACAAAATAATCCTAATTACTTCCTCCCATATCTTGTATTACTGCTGTCATTAATTTCACTTACATTTAAGCATACATAAGCATATATATAGAAAGAACTGTATATATGTGTACACACACATAAACATACACAATTCATTATATTGAACAAACTGTTATCTGTTAGATGAATTAAGAGAAAAAAATTAAAAACAAATTATTTTACCTTCACTTATTCCTTCTTTAATGCTCTTCCTATATTTACATAGATCTGAGTTTCTGACCCATGTTATTTTCCTTCTTTCAAAGAACTTTCTTGACATTTCTTGCAAAGTAGTTCTACCAGTAACAAATTCCCTCAATTTTTGTTTGTCTGAGAAGCCTTTCTTTCTCCTTCACTTTTGAAAGATAAATTTACACGGTATAAAACTCTAGATTAGTGTTTTTCTCTTCTCTCAACACTTTATTTTATTCCACTCTCTTCTTGCTTGCATGGCTTCTGAGAAGTTGTATGTAATTCTTAACTTTGATCCTTTATAGGTAAGGTGTTTTACCTTAAGCCAGAAGTCTGGTTTCTCCAGGATTTTATCTTTGATAATTTTTGCAATTTGAAAAAATATGAAAAGTTGTAGGGTGTTTTTTGTTTGTTTGTTTGTTTTTTAGTATTTATTTGTTTGATGTCCTTGCAGCTTCCCAGATCTATGGTTTGATGTCTGACATTAATTTGGAAAAATTCTAGATTAAATTGTTTCAAATATTTCTTCTGTTCTTTTCTTTTTCTGGCATTACCATTACTGGTATGTTACCTTTTTTGTAGTTGTCCCACATTCCCCAGATATTCTGTTCTTGGTCTTTTTCTCTTTGATTTTTAGTTTTCAAGCATTCTATTGATATATCACCTGGCTCACAAATTTTTTTTCCTCAGTTGGGTCCATCTACTAAAAGGCCCATCAAAGGCATTCTTCATTTCTGTTACAGTATCTTTTATCTCTTGCATTTCTTCTTGGTTCTGTTTTAGGATTTTCATTTCTCTGCTTACAATGCCCATCTGTTCTTACATGCCCTCTACTTTATCCATTAGGGCCTTTAGCATATTAATCGCAGTTGTTTTAAATTCTCAGTCTGATAATTTCAAAATCTCTGTCATGTCTGTTTCTGATTCTTGCTATGTCTCTTTGAATTTCTTGTGTTGCCTTTTGTTATACCTTGTAAGGTATGTGTGTGTGTGTGTGTGTGTGTGTGTGTGTGTGTGTGTGTGTGTGATAGCCAGAGATGATGTACCAGGTAAAAGGAACTGCTGTAAATAGACCTTTAGTAATGTGGTGGTGAGGTATGGTGAAAGGGAAAACATTCTGTAATCCTATGATTGGGTCAGTCTTTTAGTGAACATATGCCTCTGGACTACAAACTTCATAAGCGTTTCTCAGTTTTGTTTTGTTTTCTCTCCCCTCTTGGGTGGGACAGGATGGCTAGAATGTGTTGGGCTTGGGTATTCCACTTCTCTCGGTCAGTTAGGGTCAGAAAATACCTCTAGCATGTTAGGCTGTGGTTAACTAGTTTCCTTTGAGAACAGGCCTTGTTAAGAACAGAGTGTTTTAGCTTATTTCAAAATGGCTCCTTTTCCCCTTCTCCTGCTGAAAACCTGAGAGGATTTTTCTCTTGTACTTACTGTGGGAACTTGGCTGAGCTTCTGGAGGTAAATCTCACAATATTGTAGGGGTTCCCCTATAAGTGGATCTCCCTAGGGTTTTTAACTCTCAGAGTTTTCAACACTGAGCTTCTAGCAATTTGTCCATTATAATTCAGATTTCCCTGCCCCAGCACTGGTTTCCACAGTGGCTTCTGCTAGTGAGTCTCTGCTCCAGTAAGCTGCAAATCCCTTTATTTGACTTTCTGTCTCCAGTCTTGGGGACAGTGGCTTGCCCTGTGTCTTTCCTTCTCTTATGGAACTAAGAAGAGTTGATTTGTCAGTCTGTTCAATTTTTTACTTGTTAAAATAGGGTGGCGACTTGACACTCCTTACATGTGGAACTGGAAACTGAAAGTCCCTTGCCAGCAGAACTTCTCTGAAAAAATTGCTTAAGGAAGTTCTTCAGAAAGAAACTTGGAACATTAGAAATGAAAGAAGAGCAACAAAATGGTAAATATGTGGGTAAACAGAATATCCTCTCCTGCTGATTTCTTTAAAACATGTTTAATAACTGAAAACAAAATTTATCACATTTTCTGATGAGTTTTTGATGAAAATTTTCTATTTTTTCTGGTGAAGTTTTTGATATATGTAGCTATACTACAAAAAAGGCAACTGCAGTATAAAGGGTAAAAGGACCTATATGATGTTAATATTTTTCCACTTAAAATAGTAAAATATTGATTCTGAGTAGACTGTGAAAAGTTGAGCATGTATATTATAATCTATAGAATGAACAATAAAAATACTATACAGACAGTAAAAAACACAATAGAAAAAATGAAATGGAATATTAAAACATGCTCAAATAACTGAAAAAGAGGCAGAAAAGGGGAAACAGAGAAATAAAAGCACAGAGGGAACCACAAAACAAATAATAAAATAGCCTAAATCCAAACATCAATAATTATATTTCAATGTAAATGTAAAAGATTGTCAGAATGGATTAAAAAATAACAAGATCCAACTATATGCTATCAACAAGAGATTCACTTCAAATAGAATGATATAGGTATATAAAAAGTAAAATATATACTTTTATGCAATTATGCAAGTACTAATACAAGGAAGTTGGAATAACTAGTAAAAAAATACAATAGACAATTTTGGCAAAGTGGCACAATGCTGAATCAAAGCTACTTGCCACCAATAACTCCTTACTAAATTATTTCCATTCTTTTCTCAGAAAAATTTCACTTCATCTTACCCACAGACCTTCCAAGCCTCTAGATACTAAAAAAGCTGTTGAGCTCTAGCTCATTTGGAATTAGACTCTTACAGATTCCCCTAATCTATGGCTTCCTTTAAGAACACAAGATATAAAACATCTTTCCCCTTCACTTTCCCAGTTAGGCAGAGGGCAATTTTCCAGACAGATCTCTGTTTCCTTTAACCTGAATAGATCTTTTTGTTTTCCATTTTCACTTTACCTCCTCTGTAGTACAAAGCCTTGTGCTTCAAAATTACAAGAAAACTAGTTGGCCAAATAACTAACATCACTTGCCTTGCATCTCATTTGTTAGCTAAGAAAGCTATGCATGGCCGCAAGTAAGGAGATACCACTCTGAAAGCTTTCTTCATAAGAATAGTTCTTTAGAAGGATAATTTTCTACTGTTGCTGTATTATATCACACATCAAAAGTGATAACAATATTTGTGACATTTTGGGACAAGTAGGGGAGAGTACCATGGCCAGCAATCGACTTGGGGCATCGAGTGCCTCTAGGCTGTACTGCGCTGTTCTGAAGGCTGTAGAGAATGATACACTGGCATACCTACAACCCATTTGTGGGAGCTGCAATCAGAAGGATGGGCACTATTTTAGCCTAAAATATAGGCTCTTGCTATATAGCAATCCCTGTAGATTTCCCTTTTGAGTTTCCATAATCCTCAGCTTCATTGTACTTAATCTCTTTCACTTTTCAAATACTTCAAAAATTTTTAAGTAAAAGAGAGCATTAAATGATGTTACCCGGTGGTTTCCTCACACATAAAAAAAAAATCAGTAGATAGGGGCGCCTGGGTGGCTCAGTTGGTTAAGTGACTGCCTTCGGCTCAGGTCATGACCCCGGAGACCCGGGATCGAGTCCCACATCGGGCTCCCTGCTCGGTGGGAAGCCTGCTTCTCCCTCTCTCACTCCTCCTGCTTGTGTTCCCTCTCGGGCTGTGTTTCTCTCTGTCAAATAAATAAAATCTTAAAAAACATCAGTAGAAAGCTATGTATGCTAACTTCCCACGGAAACAATAGGCAGAGCAATGATAGGGAATTGGGACCTGGTTTCCCAAATTCTGGAATGTTACAGATCCTTTCTCACTTTTGTTTTCCACTATATAATGGAGATAATCACACTTGTGTGTTATGATTGTTGTGAATGTTACGAGGAGATACCTTCTGAAACGTGCTTAGCATAGGGACTGGCACATAGTGGGTACTCAATGAATACAGTTAGCTTCCTCTTCATTTTCATTCCCTAGAGTAACTTTTGCTAAAGAAATTGAGAGTAAAGAGATATGTCAGCTTTGAAGTCACACAGACGGCTTTATGGGGGGTATGTAATGATCCTGGCCTTGAGGGGAAGCTGAGATTTGATGGACAGTGAAAAAGAAGAAAGGCCTCCCAGGTCCCAGTAATAAGATGGCATGAAGATAATCTTTGAAGTCTCAGGCAGCCAAAGGGAGGATTAATGAATAAAGAACACTCGCTAAGTAGAAAAGATATTGATTTTTAACCTAGCCTTAAGGAAACACAATGAAAAAGTCTTACTTGTATGGGTGAGAGTGTTGATTCAGGTTAGCCCATGACCACAGGGTGAAGTAGGCAAAATCTTCCTTCAATGCTTTTCCAAAACTATTTTGCTGTCTTTTCTTCCCTTTCAGCATCACTTCTCCAAAGGACTCCATTATACTACTTACGCTCAACTACCACCTACTTGGGAAGGAAGTGAGCTAAAAATATCTAATTCATACTAAAGAGTTTTTGACCTAATGAGTTAACCCTTCTACTTCATCAGCATTTTAAAAGAGAATCTTGGATTGCCTTATGATTAATCAAGAGAAAAGCTCTCCAGTGATTGATTTTCCAGCACTTCTCCTGAGTAGAGAAGATATTTCTGATTATAGAGGCTACCCACTCAAATGACACCACAAAGATAACTTCACACTCCATCTATGGGTGATAAGGACCCTAATTATTAGACCTGCGTATGCACAGTCGAGACATAATCATGCCATAATATCAACATTCTAAATGAGACTCTAGACGAATTTGTCTGAATCACCCCCATGTGAGTGTCAGGGTTGAATAGTTGGAAGAAACACTACAGGGATCCTTGGCCGAAGCAGTCCAGGATACAAAGAAATAGAGGAGCAAGCAAGTGAGAAAAGCCAAGACTCGGAATAATAGTATTAAATCCAAAGGGGCTGGTGTCTGATTAACAAGCATCCTCCATGCTTTTGGAGTTAGGGAAGGTGGCATTCTAAAAAGAACTGGTCAGGAATAGCTGTTAAGTCCAAGGGGGTTACAGTGACCCATCTATCTGTAACATCCATGGCTCATGTTTCTTATTCAGCGATTGCCAGCTGTGACTGCCCATTGGATTAGTTTGAAAGGTTAAAGGCAGAGTGAGCATAAAGGATGCTGCAAAGGACTTGTGATGCTATGGGAAATTTTAAAATAAATATTAGAGAGCAATTGGTAGCTATTAAAATACATAAGCTATGAAGCTATTAGAATACAGAGGTTATGGCACATGCATCCAGAGGAGATAGTAAAATCACAATTTAAAGACTCATTAGACACCCATTCGTTTTTAAGACAGGATTTAAGAAAAATAATGAGATCTATCTTGTGGTAGTGCTGAGATATGAGCTAAATGACCCACGAGAGGTCTCTTCAAACCCAAGAGATTCTGTTTAAACGTAAGAATCCATCTGCTGTAATGGAAATTAAATCCAATAAGCATTCTCCTCGGAAAAACATTGCTTTAGATGAGCAATGCTCTATTTGCTCTTCTATTTCTTTCTTTTCATCCCTTCCAAATTAAAAACTGGCTCAAACCTATCTCCAAAGTAATTTTCTTGATATTAACCCCTAAGAACAAGATTCATAGCCTAATATACCAAGAATGGCAAATAGACTTCAACTTGATAGAGGTTTCCTGAACTTTGTGTTGAGAAATATTTTGAAGCTACATTCAGAGGGCTGTGTCTGAATAGCAAAGCCACCCTGCAGGAAGGAGGGATTACAGTGTGCTTAGCAGGTGTTTGCTACTCCTGCAATATAACAACCCAAGGAGTATTTATAATTAAAAACAATAAAAAGATAATCTAATATTTTAATATTCTGAAGCACATATGATCTCACAGGTATCAATGAGATTTGATGCGCTGTATAATAGATTCCTTCCAAGTATATGGAAATAAGGGGCTAGTTATTGTTCAAAAGAAAAAGACCCAATAGAGGAGGAAAAGGCATAACACTGGTACACTAAGAATAGATAAACTTTTTACAAATCCACTAGCCTACGGTTGGAACCCTAAGAAAAACAATTAGGTGTGATTTAAAGAAGAGAGGAAGCAGGAACTGATATTTTTATGGCCATATGCCACACTGGCCTAATGCAGAACACAGATAATATTCTCCTAATATTGATCACAAAACTGATTTTATAGGCATAGAGCTGAACTGCAGTTGTCATCCATCTCCAAAGCCATCTTGTTAACCACAAAGCTATACTACCTAAATCTCAGCCAAAACTCCGACCCCCTGTAATGCTTAATAATTTTTATTTCTTTAGACCGCCAACCCTACTCACCTGCTTAATGGCCTTCAGGGTGCAGAAGGTAAGTCTTGCTGGCCAAATCACTTTGGTTTCCTCAAGAGCTCTTCCAGGGGATTCAACCCAGAATTTCTCAATCCTGGAGTTAGCCCCCAGATTCCTGCTGTACCATCTAAAGTTGTGGAGATTGCATGTGTTTCTGGTAGCTATGGTAATGTGGACGATTCCAGCCCAGCACAGGTCTTACATTCCCCTATCCTCCTATCTGCTTTACCTGAGATGAGTCAAAGGGGTGTCTGTGGGGGTTGGGGGTGAGGTGGCAGGAGGAAATGAGGGGATATTGCTTGACATATTGTTGGGACTCAAAGATTTAGCAAATGGATATTTGAATGAATGAATGAATGGAATCTGGGGGACCATCTTAAATAATGAGAGGAAAAGTGCCTTCTAGCCTTGGAAAAACAGATATGGCAAGACAGAAAAATACAACCAGGCCACTGTAGATAAGATTGGTGCTTTCCTATCCTACTGTTACCAACCATCCTTCACCTAAGACAGGAAAACAGAGATAGCTTTGCATAGGAGACTTATCTGTCATTGGGTGAACCCTGAGATAGAAAGGTTAATCTTCAAGTTAGCAGGGGGAAGTTTATGCAGAGATGATGAAACTTGGCAGCACTTAATCTGGGAGTTTTCTAGCTTGTACAGTATGAAACAAGAGGGTCATGCACAAGATCATTGAAGTGCACACTGTGTTCCACCTTTGAACCTGGGCTTTGACAAATAGACGTTTTTCTCTCTAACAATATACTGGTATGTTAGGAGATAACAATATTGAAAACTCCAGAGACTTTAACAACTTTATTTGAGGAAACAACTGTGCTTAGTTTTAGTGACTAGAAATGAAACTGAAATCGTTTCTGAATAAGAAGCTGATTTTGTTTTCAATTTAATCGTTCCTGAATTGTTCATTTTGTATTTTGAGCTGTGCTGCTATTGTCACTTTTAAAAGTAGAGAGTTTGGTGGTATTTGGTCATCTAAGTAAATTAGTGCATAAGGCTGTGTGAAATTGGCTATGTATCGGCTTCATTTAAAACCATACAATCTGCTACTTCTGTGAATAAAGAAATGGAAACCATTGACAATAAATAAATAAATAAATAAATAAATAAAACCACCTGTGCGGAGGATATAGTCTTGAGAACAAGTGGTATTTATAATCCGGTACTAGAACAACTTTTGCCTTGGCAAATGCCAAGTTTGCTCTATAATTACTTGGACACTGCCTCTGTCTTTTGTTTCAAGTTCAGCTATTTCCAAGCAAAATATTATTAATTATGAAATTAAATATGTATCTTAACCTCCACTTAGGTTTTGATACCATGCTAATTGAAATAACTATCTACTTAGTAAAGTTATATGGAAGAAGAGGACATTCTCAGCTCTGACTTACTCATTATCATGGACTGCTGTCAATGGAAAAAACAGACTTCATACCACCAGCCCTGCTGCACACAGTTAGCATGTTTTGAATCTAATGTCCTTCTGTATAACTTGTTAAACTGCTTAATTCAATCCATGACTGGAACATAGGAAAGAACATTTAATTCGCTCTGTGCTGTTGGGATCAGAATAGGACTGAGTTTTCTTGGGGATTGAGAGGACTGAGGATCTGCAAAATGTCTATTTTCATGTCTAATTAGGAAAAATATGAAATCATGTCATCTGGAGTTGAGAATTCGCAATTCCTGGATATTCTCTAGCACAGGCTATATGAGCACTGGGAAATAAAAGCCCTGCAGGAGCACTCGTGTGCTGATGAATAGGAACTGGGTGAGGACACCAGCTCTCAAGCCTCTTTGGTAGGATAACCCTGAAGTGTGTGTCTTCATTACGGGTAGCACACTACCTCTGCACAGAGCCAGGCAGTAAATATTTTAGACTGCAGTCACAGGGTCTGTGTTGCAGCTCTTCAATTGTGCTGCTGTGGAGTGAAAGCACCCATAAACAATTAACAAATGAGTGAGTGTGGCGATGTTCCAATACAATTTTATTTATGGACACGGAAATTTGAATTTTCCATAATTTTTTGTGACATAAATTATTAGTTTTCTGATTTTTGTGACTATTAATAAACAGGCAAGCCATTCTTAGTTCATGGGCTGTATAAAACCACGTTGGATTTAGCCCACAGGCTGTAGTGTACAAATTCCTGTTCTACATTATCTTTCGAAGTTTCCCTCGAGATCCCACAGTGGTATCTTGCTGAAAAATTCACCCTTTATTACTTTCCTTATCTTCCCCTCTTGCTTCCCCAGTCACCTAACAGTATTCTCAGGAATCACCTCCCAAATAAGCTGCTTGCACTTGTATACTTGTCTCGAGGTCTGTTTCTGGGGGGAACACAACTAAGACAACCAGCTTGGCTGATTAATCACTGAATTGAGTGTTCATTGCTTTGGCACCATGAAGACCCCCAGAAAGACTCCTGCCCATGAGTCTCCTTTCATTATATTCTCAGACTGACAGCATTAAAAATGCATAATGCATTTACCATTGCAGTCTTCTGACTTGTACCTCTGATAAAACTGAGAGTGTTAACACCTGCAATGAGCCCAAGGCAGCTATTTCATCTTGTGTCGATGACTCTCAAACCCTCATGCTGGGCTTCGCAGCAGTGAGGTCATCAAGGTGCTTCTCAGCAGCATGTGTTGGTGAGTCACAGTTAGCTGAACCACACAGCCGCCCCTAGGAATCCAGGGGCCTTGGGGAGGGATAATAATCACTGCAGCAATCTCTGTAGCCATGGGGACTTAATAAATGGGTCTCCTTCCCAAAACTCCTTGAAAATAACTGAAGGACTGAATTATTTCCAGATCAAGGACAGCAGGTGGGTAGATGGGGCATTCATTTTTTTGGTCCCATATTGCTCCTTTTATGTAGTGATTTCTTTCTTTGCAAATTGAAAAAGCTTTCCTCACCCTGTTCTATGCTGTTCCAGATGGCTATACCCCCCTCAACCTGGCAGGTGTCTGCCTGTTGGCAATGAAGCTGTGAACTTACTAAGTACAGCATTTTGAGATCTGCAGACACAAATGAAGCAATGTAGATTCTTTTATTAATGGCAGGCTTCTCTAATAAAAGGATGGGCCATGACATGTGAACTATGAGGAGATTATGAAACCATTTCTGGCTCTAAAGTGCTAGGGACCTGTGCATTGTCTAAAAATTAATAGACACTGGTTTCCTCTACTCCTAATTGGTATGCAACATACAACACAGATATAATTGTAAACTTAAAAGAAAAAAAAGCTGACATTCTAGAACTAGCTCTGGGGTGTTTACCAGTTCTAACAAAATCCTTCAAAAATGTGTTTTAATTGGGTTTCCATTAGTAAGTCTAATCCACTGGGACTCCCTAATTACTGAGGTAGGTCTTAATTCCCTTTCATCATTATTTTCTCTCTTTTAGTCCAAAATAGAAAGAAAGAAAGAAAGAAAGAAAGAAAGAAAGAAAGAAAGAAAGAAAAAAGTTCTCTTTATTAAGATGTGAATTTTAAATTGAGCTTCAGTCCAGCAAAGTAGGCTACCACTGGTCCTTTCTGAGCCTAACCCTCTGGAGGGCTTCATTTTAAAATTCAAATACAGGGAGAATATTTATCAGTGTGGTTTTGGCAGTGACATAATTGCCCCTTGAAGAAAACAAATTGGCAGCCGTGCAAAAGAGGAAGTGATTTTTATTTATTTATTTATTTTGTATGGGAATTAGGTTCTGCAAACAAATGCCTCTGAGTACTGGGGCTTAAAAAATGCTGTATGGTGTTCAAATGAAAAAGCAATATGAAGCCAGTGAATGCCCACAGCCACACGGTGTGGGAAGTGTAGCCATGGTAATGAAAACCAAAGTGTCAGGGAGTAGCACACCAATGCCCAGAGCCATAAGCTAGCTGAAATTTCTATCCTCGACTCCGCATTCCTGCTTGAAAAACACCTCCTGCTTGATGAGACAAACAAAGCCCTCTGTTTCTGTGGTATAGGAGGACACAGCTAGGGTAGAGAGGGAAAGGGCTCAGGTGTGGAGCATCCAGGTTAGCTCCCTGCTTGTAAGAGTCTCTGGGTCTTTATGCTGCAGGCTGAGGAGGAGGACAGAAAGGAGCTATTTCTTACCATCAGCCTGCAGCATCACGGCTCTGGCATTTTCCCCTCAACTTCCATACCCAGGAACAGCAGGTGTATTTCAGAAGCATATGGATCACTGCCCCACCTCCTCAACACACACATACCTTCACCTAGGTCTCCCTCCAGGCCCACTCTATCATATACATTCCCATCTGCTTTTGAATGTTGAAAGATTCACAACTAGGGATTTATTCTTTGGATGTAAGGCCTTGTTTCTTAATAATGTGCACATAATTCTGGCATATATAATACCTTAGCTTTTGAATTTAAACAAACCCACCACATTCATTGAACTTAATTTTCTAAACAGAAAATTAAAATTAACAAGCTCTATTAATCACTCATACTTTACTGAATACAGGTCGGGAAAGGATTAGGCAAAGAAGGATTAAATAAAGGGGGATATTTTGTGATCTCTATAATGATCAGGTCAATGGAAATGAAAACTGCCATTATTCTGTTCAATCCAACCTCTCATTGCCACAATGAAAGAAGATTCTGCACAGGTGTTTGTTCATTACACTTGCTAAGGTATACTTTTTCTGTGAATGAAATGAAAATGTAATGAAGTACATTTGAAAAACAGGGTTCATATTAAATACCCTGTTTGGGAATGCGGAAATGAAATTCATCACAAAATTCTTCATAATTTAATCTATTTGGCCAGTAGAGATATCATTACATGGCATTTCTCCAAGTCCCCAAGCTTATTTATATCACTTTGCTATCCTCAGAACATCTGTGCTCTTAGGACAGCAGGAGTATATTTAACTGAATACTTTTCTATTTAGATGGGAGAAGATGCACAGAAGCATGGAGTTGTAAGAACTGTCATATCGCGATAGTGTAGGGAATGTAAAACATTCATAAACAATTGGTCAGAGTAGAACTTGGAGGACAAATTTGGTCACTTTATCATGTGATACAATTTAATATAGCAGTACTTTGTCCAGAAAGTTATTGCATAGGAACACCCCAACAAACAAGTGAACCAAGGTGTAAGATATATGGGAGATACTAAGATATTTGTTGTAACATTGCCAACATGGCAAATGATGGAAATACTTAAATATTTGTCAGTAGGTTAAATAAATTATGGCTTATTCACACAATGCAATGATATGCAACCACTAAAAAGAATTAAGTAAATTTAAATGTACTGATATAGAAAGTTGCCCGAGATACTCTATTAAGTAAACTGTAACACATACAATAATCCCTATATTTTTTTTACAAAGAGAAATGGACAGGCACCTATTTGTGTGGTTACCTCTGAGGAGAAGGATGTTGTTAGGGGAAAATTTTACTTTTCATTTCATAGTCTTCTGAACTGTCTGAACTTTCTTTTTGGAAGTGTCCATTCATGACATTTGTAAAATACTGATAACAAAGAAAAATAAAAAAGGGAAAAATGATGAAAGTGAATTGGCTTTTTGGAAGCATACCCAAGTATCGTTTGGGCCTACGTTCTTTCTTTGATAGTGGCCAGACTGGATTAGAAAGAGGTCAGAACTGCTTTCCCTGGTGTGCCCTGAGCATCCTGGATATGTTCCTGCATAGGTTATAGATTTGCCACTGTGAAATAAAATCTATCCTATTAGAATCAGTATAAATTGCTCATAGTACTTCTTGGGGGTAACAAGTTTCATAAACTTATCAGCCCTACTTGACACCCTGATCAGGGGTACAGAGGGGAGAGGCCTCTAAATTTAGTTCTTTCAGTCTTCAAGAGCTATTCATAAGGTTTGATGAATAAGTGAGTGCATGTTTGTCTCTCTGTGTCTCTCACAAATGTATAGTCTTTGACTCTATATCTTATGCAACTTTGCCTTTCTAGGCGGAAGAATAAGAAATCTTTTAATCTGCCTTCAAGAGAGGGACCCCCTGTTTTCCCAGTCATTTTAGCTCCGCTTCTCTAGGCACTGCTTAGCTCCGACATGAATTTTTTGGAGCGGTTTCTGAATCAGAATTGCAAATGGTTTTCTCAGCATGGTACTGCAGCGAGTTCATGCTATATTCCCTGTGTTGTTTCCATGCCTTCTTTCCTGGCAACCCCACTGCCTGGCCAGCCCTTTGTAAAACGCTCTCCCAACTCCTTTTAGCCATTCTTTTCCCTCTGCAAGATAGCAAACCTCCAAGGTGAAAATAAAAGAAGTTCAGATGTTTCTAAATCATGGAATCCTAGAATAGAACTCAAAGGGTCATTAGATTTAATCTTGTCCAAACCTTCCACTTTATAAGTGGGGGCAACTGAGGCCCAGGGAAGTTAAGCAAGGACTCCAACTTAAATTTCCCAACTTCCATGCCAGCCCTCTCTCTATTTCATCTGTGTATAGAAGAGATATTAGAGATATTTAATAGCTGTATATACCTAAGGCACCAGACCAGAGACACACCTGAGTGCTGGGTTAGGGTCCTGAAGGCACCCTGCTAGGCGGGATAAAGCTCTTTATTTGCTGGATCAAGGAATGGGGTGTCGGCTTCTAGGGGATGGACAGAAGTTACTGGTGTGGTGGTGCGGGGGGGGGGGCTTGTGGAGCTCACAGCAACATCTTTTCACCCACCTATAAAGAAATATTTCAATGTATTAACTGGGACAGTCATCTGAGTGTGTCCCAGTTGTGTAGCATTTGTGTCTGTATAATTCTTTGGTCTAATTTAGATAAAACTTAGGTATATATTTTTCTTCATTGCAATGCTTTGATGTGTAAAAACTCAGAAACAATCTCTGCAAAGTGATATGCTGTAAATCTTTCAAAATATAGGCATCATGAAAATAACTTCTAGGCACACTGAACATTACACGTAATTAACCAAAATCTAAGGGTCTCACACATCCGGTGGCATTTGAATCCTGCAGCCTTTCAATGTCACTCAAAGATGAAATATTTAAATTGCAAAACAGACACATCTACTCAGAAATGTGAGCACTCTAAAAATGTATAAGCTGATGCTTATCCGTCTTCAAGGAAAAATGAGTCACAGTAATGTTTCCCTCTGTGCAACAGATTTTGAATTGTGATTTATGCAGTTTAAAAGCAGCTAAGTAGCCCTTGTCAGTAAGACTATCACAAGATTGTTTGATGGTGACCACTTTGTACAAATTACCTAATCAATTCAATTCCCCCTCCTCTGAGCAGAAGAATACAGAATACCCAATCCCAGGAATGGGTGGGGGTATGTGCATGAAGAGGCTCTTTGTTCTCTTTTCCTCTCTCTAGCTCCTTAGGAGCTACAACATAAGACACAGCGTCCATGAAAGCTAAACAATAGTACCGAAATTTCCCTCTAAGAAACCTACCTAAGACCCCCACCCCTACCATCTCTTCCACAGCTTGAAATCCCAACATGCTGTCTTGAAGAGTGCCCAAATAAATAAACTTGTTCCGGATAAGCCATAGATGCTTATATCTCTGGTAACATTTTCACCCACGGAAAAATTGGGTCTAGGTTTTCCTCTGATTTTCTCATCTATGTATTTAACAGGTTTCAAAAATATCAAAAGTCAAATCTTACTTAGTCAGACTTTTAAAGAAATAGTCTGTATTTAAAATAGAAAAGACTAAATAAATGGAGGTATGGAAGAGCATGTAATATTTGATGGATGTTGAATGAAAAGTTAATCAATATATATGTCAATTATACCTCAATACATGATGTACAAGTTAACTCCTAGGAACTTGCATATTCGAACTAGGGACTTCTGATGCCAAATTTTGTATCCTATAGAGTTCAATCACAGAAACAAAACCACTACATACTACACACACACACACACACACACACACACACACACACACACACATGAGTGCAAGCACAAAAGGGATTTGTTACAGAGATTTGACCTTACACAACTGTGAAGCTAGTTAAGCAGTCTCTGTAAGATTGTTGTCTTTGCTTCTGATGCTGGAGCTTAAAGTCCACAGAGCAGGCCGTGGGGGAAGGGAAGATGGATACGCAGTCAGGGAAAGCTAGAATGAGCTGAAACCCACAAACACAAGCTGAAGACCACAAGGAGGGGCTGAAAAACTGTCAGTTCGTGTCTCTACCCTTAATGGAATGGTTGCTCTCTAAAGCTTAGGATCCTTCATCACAGAACTCAGCCCACACAGCTAGCCCAGGAATAGAAGCAGCTGAAGGAAGAATTGGGGGAGGGTGGAGCTGCTGAGAGCCCAGCTGCTGTCTCACGCCAGTGAGGGAAATTAGCAGATCCGTGACAATGCATGTGAGTTCCAGGGTGGCTGCTGTTCCCTTCTTCCCTCCAAATCTCATAGAAGAATCTCTCTTTTGGCCCAGCATAACCAGGAACATATAGGAAAGGGATTTCTGAAATGTGTAATGCAGCCTAGCAAAGTCGACAGTGCAAAACCATCCTACTAGTCACTATACTCAGGGAGAAGGCAGAAGTGTTAACAGATTTCTGAGTCTCTAACAAATAGAAATGAAGCAGGGCAGAGAAGCGGGCAAAGGTACTGCAGGGAGAGAAAAGACAGTATATATTTGGTTACTCACCCTCCCTCTTTCCATTCATTAAAAATGTATATTGAGCATTTACTCTGTGTCAGGCCCCATATTCAAATGTATTTTTCAAAAATGGCCACACCAATATATCCCTTCCAGCATGTTCATCTTATATTGTGATACTAAAACTCCTCTCTCTATCATGAGATTTAATTTATGTTCACTCCCCTTAAATCTGGGCAGGACTATGACTTTGACAAAAGTGATGCTTGCATAGCTTCTGAAGCTAGATCATAAAGGTTTTTGAATTTCCACCAAGCTCTCTATCTCTCTGGAGATTCTCTCTCTCTCTCTCCTTTTAAAGGTTTATTTATCTATTTTAGAGAGAAAAAGAGAGCATGGGAAGGGGGAGGGGCATAGGGGGAGGGAGAGAGAGAGACAGAGACAGAGACAGAGAGAATCCTTGAGCAGACTCCCCACTGAGCAGGACTTTATCCCAGGACCCTGAGATCACGACCTGAGCCAAAATCAAGAGTCAGATGTTTAACTGACTGAGCCACCCAGGCGCCCCTCTCTGGAGATTCTTCTCATCAACTGAGTGTCTATGATGAGGAAGCCCAGCTGACATGGAGCCGTCACATGTAGGTGTTCTAGTTGATACTTGCAGCTATGATCTCAATACCAAGCAACTAACATCAATCGCTAAAAATATGAGTGAGTTTTCAAATGATTCCTGCCCCCAGTCTTCAAGTATTGCCCCCCAAAACTGATGTCAAAATGAGGAAGATGAGCTGTCCCCACTGAGTCTTGCTCAAACTATAGATTTGTGAGCAGAATAAATGTCATTAATTCAAGGCACCAAGTTTTGGGGTAATTTGTTACACAGCCACAGTAACTTAAACAGGTTCTTTGCCAGACTGAAATGGGATAGAATGACTGATATATAGTTATATGGAATTATACATAATTAACTAAATCCTTTTTTTCTATAGTATTAAATGCATTGGCTTGAAGCTAAGTTTTTTTTAAAGATTTTATTTATTTATTTGACAGAGAGAGAGAGCACAGGTAGGCAGAGAGGCAGGCAGAGAGAGAGGAGGAAGCAGTCTTCCTGCTGAGCAGAGAGCCCGATGCGGGCCTCGATCCCAGGACCCTGAGATCATGACCTGAGCCGAAGGCAGAGGCTTTAACCCACTGAGCCACCCAGGCGCCCTTGAAGCTAAGTTTTTAAAGAATATTTTTATATAAATAATGGTATATTTTTAACTTTTTATCTTGAAGTAATTATAGATTTGCTTGAAATTGTAAGAAATAATACAGAGAGATCACATATACTCTTCATGTAGTTTCCACTAATGGTGGTAACATCTTACCTAACAAGTAAAAATATCACAACCAGGAAATTGACATTGATACAATTTACCAATTTTATTCAGGTTTCAACAGCTATATACATAGTTGTGTGTGTGTGTGTGTGTGTGTGTGTGTGTGTGTGTGTTTAGTCTAGGCAATTTTATCACATGTAGTTTCATGTGATGACCATCACAGACAAGATCCAAAAAAATTCTATCACAAGGATCTCTGGCGAGCCCTTCATAGCAGAGCCATCTCCCTCTCATCACTACAACAACCCCCAATTCCTGGCAACCGTTAATCTGTTCCCCATCTCTATGAGTTTTGCATTTCAAGAATGTTATATAAATGAAATCATACAGTATGTAAACTTTTGAGACTACCTTTTTTTTTTAACTCAGCATAATTCCCTGGAAATCCATCCAAGTTGTTGTGCATATCAGTAGCTCAGTCCTTTTTAAAACTGAGCCGTATTTCATGATATGGATGATGTCCCAGAGCTATTTAAACATCCACTCTGTAAGGAACAATTGGATTGTTTTCTGCTTAGAGATATTATGAATAAAGCTAGATGAACATTCGTGTATAGTTTTTGTGCTAAAACGATTTCATTTCTCTGGGATAAACACACAAAAGTGAAATTGGTGGGCTGTGCGGTAAGTACAATGTTTAGTATTGTAAGCAACTGTCATACTTTTCCCAAAGCAGCTGGACCATACATTCCCTGTAGGTGATCCAGTTTCCTCTGTGTCCTCACTAGCATTTGGTGATATCACTACTTTGAATTTCAGCCATTCTGATAGGTTTATAGTGATAGAGGTTTGTATTCTATAATATGATTAGACCAGATGTGCATAAATTCTGTGCACACCTAAACTCTTGTTTATCCGAAAGGGTCTTATTTTCTTCAGGGTCGCTAGGCCTAGGGCCTGCTGAGAAACTTTTTACCCATGTCAAACGTTCAGAGGACCACCTTTTTTTTTTTTTACTACCACCTCTTTCCCCTTGACCATCCTCTTTGAAATGAAGAAGAGAATGAGTTACTTAAGATCTATAGCTAATGGCTGGCTTTACTTTCTTAGAAATCATTCCAAGTAGATAGGCAGGGGCAAAATACATTGCTTTGCTCCAAAAAAATATTTAAATAAATTTTCTGCAAGATGCCTTAATGAGGAATGAGGAATTCAAGATAAAGAAAGATAAGGGCAGGGAAAAGATTAAATCGGGAATAAAATTAAATACATAAAATGCATAAAGTCTCTTGCCATTGAGTCACAAATCTGTGCATTTGTAGAGTTAAGAGGGTGATGTAGTGAGTTATCTAATTCATAACACATTAGGAAATCCTAAAGAGTTGCAAGAGAAGCAGATTGGGAATAAGTAAGGAGTGGGGAGCTGAAGCCATGCTGAACTGAGATGCGCATGCGTAGTCTAAGAGGACAGCCACTTTAGCTGATGTTGCCAAGAGGAAAAAGTAGACCCAGCATTTCCAGATTTTCCAATTTTTAAAGAGGCTACAAAGTCAAACTTGTAGGGAGTTATCTCCTGATTTTTTAATATATTAACAACTATATCCGTTAAAATACTAGCTGAACAAAATATTTTTGCAGGCCAGAGTTGGCCTACTACTGCCAGTTGGAAACCTCTGGCCTAGAAAAGTAGGCAGGAACATCTTATACAAGGAAATCCTTATAAATATGACCTCTCTCAACTTAGCTTTATGTAAATATTGAACATCACTGAGTTGATGGTTATGTTGACATGTGTACAAAATACAGATTGTGTTTGTTGGTCAAGCATGGGGTCATATGCTTTTGTGGTTAGTTAGCAATAATTTTAAAAAAGTAACCAAAGACTTGAACAGGTGCTTCACAGAAGATATCCAAATTGCCAGTAAGCATAGTAAAAGGTACTCAACATCCTTAGCCATTAGGGAAATAGAAACTAAAACCACAGTGAGATAAAACTATATACCCGCCAGGAAAAAAAATATCAAAAACACTGAGTGTGGGTAAATATTTGGAGCAACTGAAACTTTCTAACATTGCTGATAGGAATGCAGAATTTTACATCCTTGTTGTTTCTTTTTGAAGCATTATAGTCCTTCTTCATGATCAGCAATTCCATTTCTGAATATATGTTAGCCAGAAGAAATAAATGCATAAATTCATAGAAAGACATATACAAGAACAGTCAGAGCAGCTTTATTCAGAGTATCCATCCACTGAAAATATTACAAATGTCTATCAGCAAGCAAATGAATAAACAAAAAACTCCATGGTACATTCATATAACTAATGAGCTATAAGAGGAACTCATTAAGATGCATCCAACAATACAGATTGATCTTAAAAAACCACATTAGGTTGAGTGAAAGGAGCCTTACATAAAACACTGGATATATGATTCCATATGGCATTCGAGAACAAGACAACTGATGGTACTTTAAAAACTGGTTGTCTCTCAAACCATAAGAGTCTCTTAATCTCAGGAAACAAACCAAGGGTTGCTGCAGGGGAGGGATAGGGTTTCTGGGTTATGGAAAAAGTAAAAATTAATAAGAAATTGGTTGTCTCTGTGGGTGGGAGAATTGACTACAAAGGACAGTAAAAGATGTTTCTGGGAGATGGAAATGTTCTTCATCTTGAGCTGGGTGATAGTTACATGATATATACATTTATTGAAGTTCTCTAAACTATATATATAAGACCCTTGCATTTTGCTGTATGTAAAGTATACTTCAGTAATGTACTAAAGTAATAGCTCAGTCCTAATAGAAACAACTGTGGAATGACACTGGTGGCCAGGCCCAAGTAACCTCTGCAGCTTCATTCAGGGAAAAAAATACCAGGTTCCGTGTTGGCATGTTATACTTGGGTGCATACGCTGGGCCAGTTCCACACAGAGGTGATAAAGCACACACAGAGAACGACTGAAAGAAAGAAATCCTTCTTTCCCAAGACAATACCCATCATACAGAGAGGCAGTGCATGCTAGGGGGTAAGAAAAGGATGTTAAATTTAAATAGCATAGATTCAAATTCCAGATTCCCCAAATACTAGCCGGGTAACCTTGAACAAATTCTTTTACTATTGTAAGCCACTTAATTTACACCTATAAAATGGATATAATAATACTTTCCTCAAAGTGTTGCCATAGGGATTTTTTTCAGAAGTGCTTACCTAGAACAATGACACACACATAGCCAATTATTCAATAAATGGTAGCATTTCATACTAGTCTTATGAGAATCAAATATCTGAACATTTAATTTTCAAAGCTTGTCCACTGCCTTCTCCCTGAGATCCTTTCACCATCCTAAGACTCTTAAGAAGACTAACACACCAAGTCCTTAACACCTTAGTGCAAATTACCTTCTTTTATTTTAAATTTTATTTTCTCAGTGTTCCAAGATCCACTGTTTATGCACCATACCCAGTGCTCCATGCAATGCATACCCTTCTTTTTTTAAAAAGAGATTTTATTTATTTATTTGACTGAGAGAGAGAGATCACAAGTAGGCAGAGAGGCAGGCAGAGAGAAGAGGAAGCAGGCTCCCTGCTGAGCAGAGAGCCTATGCGGGCCTTAATCCCAGGACCCTGAGATCATGACCTGAGCTGAAGGCAGAGGCTTTAACCCACTGAGCCACTCATGCGCCCTCCCTTCTTAAGAATGGTGGGTAAGTTGTAGAGTAATTTGCTTGGGGTAGATACAGAAGACAGCATGGCTAAAGGAGGATGTGCTATTTAGGGTTCCTTGTTTACAAATAACTGAAACAAGTTCTACTTAACTAAAGGCAGAAGGTTAAAAATTCATGCTTGGGGTCTGCAGAAATCAAGGTCACTCTATAGGCCTAGGGCACAGAATCAAAAACCACTAACTCCAAGCAAGAAGTGACTAATTAGTGCATGACTTCTAATTGTTTTTGTGCCTCAAGTGCTCAAGATTCAAAGTCTTAGGAGAAACAATATATTAACTCTAAGTTCAGGTCAACTTCCCCATCCTGGCTCTTATGGTGGACAAGGCCAGTAAGAATTGAATGCCTTTAGTTTCCAAATGGGGAGGCAAGAATCTGGCATTATGATACACCAAGACCACCCTAATGGGAGAGAAATAGTCTCCAAAATAAAATTGGAGAACCCTTGGAAAGTGGCGGCTGATACTGGGTGGCTGAAAACAACAAACGTCTACCAGAAAGAACATAAGGCAGAGCAGTGGAGGGCAGAGAAGGTCCTTGTCCCCTTTGCAGCTGCTTAATTGGCTGTATTTGGAACTTAAAGACCTTTTCAGTGATTTCTTTATTAAATTCACCTCAACAACAGCTCGGAGCAGCAGAGAGAGATCATCCGTTTACCTCATTAGTCACCTGTTCTGTATCTCACTGTATTTCTTAAAAGTCTAAGTGCTTTCTGGGAAGGTCAGCAAGAAGACTAGAATAAATATTAAAGACTTTCATTTTGTGGTACATATTTTATACTATAAAAGTTAAAATATTAGGGGACTTCTTGCACAAATCATAGGAAAGCAACTGTACTAGCTAGATATACACAGTAATTGTCAGAAGAGAGAAACTGACTTTTCAGTTTGTGTAACTGTTACCAGAATAAACACTTCACTCTCACAGAAATATTACTTTGGTCTTGTCCACTATGGCCTTCTAGAGAAGGAGGCCAAAACAGTATTTGAAAATAGTGATATAACTAAAGCTTATTCTAATTTAAAAATGTTTTCCCAGTCTTTCCTATATGCGTTTTCTTCAGCTTGAGAGAAACCAAGTTTACATATAAACAAGTTTACATATCACTCTGTAAGACATGACATGAGTCCCATGCTAAAATATTTTGTTCAACAACTTTATCGCCAAAATTTTTTAATTCATTTAGTGTGTGTGTGTGTGTGTGTGTGTGTTAAGATTTTATTTACTTGAGGGCATCTGGGTGGCTCAGTGGGTTAAGCCTCTGCCTTTGGCTCAGGTCATGGGATCGAGGCCCACATTGGGCTCTCTGCTCAGTGGGGAGCCTGCTTCCTCCCCTCTCTCTGCCGGCTTCTCTGCCTACTTGTGATCTCTCTCTCTGTCAAATAAATAAAGAGAGAGGAAAAAAAAAGAGAGAGAGAGAGCGCATGAGTTGAGGGGAGGGGCAGAGGAGAGAGACAAGCGGACTCCACACTAAGCATGGAATCTGATGTGGGGTTCGATTCCAGGACCCCAAGATCATGACCTAAGCCAAAGGCAGAAGCTTAACTGACTGAGCCACCCAGGTGCCCCAATGTATATATGTGTCACAAAGTCTTTGTAAATCTTGACAACTGACTTTTTAATTTTGATTTTTATAGTAGCATAGCTTTTTTACTTTATTTCCACATTGTATCCTAAGACAATTGTATCTTCAAAGTTGAACTTTCTCACTGAATTTTAAATTTAATTAGAAATAACCTCATATTTATCCCTGTGATAGAATGAACTTCTAAAAACTTTACTTTGATTCCATGAATTTTGTGAAAATAAAATTAAACCCTCATTGTTACAAACAGGTTTTCCATTTGAAGCTTTTACTATCACTGGTGTAAAACTAACCTCACTTGATTCTTTTTGCAGTTCTACTAATAGAGCTAATACAATAATGTATCATTTCATTTTAATATGCATACATGGAAACTTAGAATAAAAATGAAGGACATTAATTTAGTAAAATGATTACTTGATCTAAATGAAAAGTCATGTCTTACAGAGTGATATGTAAATACATCTTCTGAAGATGCACATGTTAAACTGATATCCTCAGACCCAGGCTTCTTAAAGTACTAAGATTCAAAATAGAAATTTATGAATCCTGCAGATTTATGTCCACGGATTTTATACAGTCAATTATATTATTTTGGCTTCCAAGGTGAATGGTAAGTGTATCCAAAAATTTTGTGCAAATTATATGCCCATGATCAACTTCCTTGACAAATGGAAATTTAGTAGTTCATTTGTCATTAATAGTCATGCACTTCATGTTTTTAAACTCATTGGAACTAAAAGGGTTTATTGCAAAATAAAGAAGCATTATTAACCAGTAAAATAGTTGTTTGTTAGCATCATACAATAAAGGACAATAGTACTGTGTAATATTCAAGCTAATCTATCAGGGGTTGGCTAACTACTACCTGTGGGTCAAATCCAGCTCACATCCTGTTTGTGTAAATAAAGTTATATTGGAGCACAGACTCATTTATGAGTGTTGTCTATGGTTAAAACAGACACCAGATGACCCACAAAGCGTAGAATATCTACTCTCTGGCCTTTTAAAGAAAATATTTGCCAACCTCTGCTCTACAGTAACATAGCAAACCTGGCCAGCCTCTTTTTCCTGTACATATTTTATATATACCTAACCCAGGGATTTTCAACTTGAGGGACTATTGATATTTGGAGCTGGATAACTCTTTGTTAAGGAAGAGGGAGATATTCTGGACATTGTGGGATGTTTAGCAGAATCCTTGGTCTCCACTCTCTAGGTGCCAGTAATACCCTCCCATTTGCAACAACCAGAAATGTCTAGAAGACATTGCCACATACCCTCTTGTGGGCAAAATCATCCCCACTGAAAATTGGTGACCTACACTGTAATTTCCCTCTGATCCTACCAACTGGGATCTGACAATTTTGTGCATCTTGCAGGCTGTGGCTTAATACGCAGCCACAGCTGACTGGTACTCCCTTCGGCCAGCAAGGGCAAAGTAGTGTCAAATACTTTTCCCACCACCTACCAAGGCCAGTGGGCATTAAGTTGTCTCTAGTGGTCATTGAGCATCCTGCATTCTGTCTTTGAAAAGAGTGTGTTAGTTATTCTGTGTCTAGAAGGGGTTAGGAAATGAGCACTGGATGATTGTTAATCACTTTCAGCTTTAAGTACATGTTAAACCAAGCACTTGGTTCACAGAATATATCTCACACGCTACGGGAGATTATGGCATAAGCTCTTAGTATCAAACCACGAACTGAATGAAAGAATGGGTAATACATAACAAGTCCTCTATAAAATTTCTATCTTCTTGTTTTTTGATTCCTTCACCTGTATCATACCAAGAAACATTTAATATCTCAACCTCCTCTACCCTGGTCCCCTTATTGAGTCCATCTGAACAAACCACTGGAATCACTTTTAGCAATCTTAAGCTAGCAAAATGAAATCAGAATCTCCTTCTAAGTGCTTCCTAAATAATGATTTCAGACTGATCTAGTGTTTTGTTTTGCTTTCCTTGGTATAGAACTCACTGAATCTGTTGTGTAAATTGCCAAAATACATTAGTAATTCACAATTTGCCAACTGGAGCCTGCCATGACCTAATTCTAGTTTAGGTGTGGGAACAATCAGAGGCAGTTAGCTAAGAAGCCAAAAGGAATTTTCTCTCCGTTCAAAGTTAACACTCTCAGTAAGGTTGTTACAGAGTCTTCAAGGAATGAACAGCTTTATCAACCAACCAGGAGAGGAAGTAAGGCTCTGTGGGGTTTGGGGGACTGAGTTATCTGCATCCTACATGTTCTCCGTTCCAATTCTGGGGATCCTACTCCCACCCAAGCCAAATAAAACTTTTATGTAAAATATCTAGTAAACCAATGTTTTTTATACATCAGTGTAAGAACCAAAATTTGAGTTTTGTTTTAGTTATCTCAGTCCAGTACCAGCAAGTGATAAGATTCTATGTATAAAATCATAGAAACCCCACAAGTTTCTGCTTTTGCCTTGATACAACTCTTCTCTTTCTTTAAACTGTCAAGTTCAGCTAGAAGAAACTTATACTACACATTTTGAATTCCTTAGGCCTTTCATATCATTCTGACTGCCCCTACATCCCTCAGAACCTTACCCAAAATGAGCATGTAATTCCTAGTAAGCAAAGATAATAACTTAATTGGGTTATTTTTGTTTTGCCTTGTTTTTTGAGGGGAGTTTAGGGGGAGCAGCAGCAGCAGCAGGACAAAGAATCTTAAGTAGGCTCCATGTCCAGCATGGAGCCTTATCCAAGGCTCAATCTCACAACCCTGAGATCATGACCTGAACCGAAATCAAGAGATGGATGCTCAACTGACAGCCACCCAGATGACCTCAGATAGATTGTAAACCATCATATTCCCCAACTATGGAAAAACTATCCAAAAGCTAATGGGCAGGCTAATGGGACTATGATGGCTGCCCTCTACAAAAGGTATCCACCAAAATATCGACAGTGTTTAGGTTAGGGAACAGAATTATATATTTTCTGCATATGTTTTTTGAATTTTCATCAACGAACACATATTCCTTAATTTAAAAATAAGATATACGGTGTCCTGTGCGGCTCAGTCAGTTAAGCATCTGCCTTTGGGTCTGGATCCCAAAGTCTTAGGATCGAATCCCACATCAGGTTCCTTGCTCAGCAGGGAGTCTGCTTCTCTTTCTGCCAGCCACTCCTCTCTCTCGCTCTCTCTCTCTGGCAAATAAATAAATAATATCTTAAAAAATAAATAAAAATAACACATGCAAACATATCTTCAAATTTAAGTTCAATAATTAAATAAGAAAAAAATTTGGATAAAATATCAGAAAAAATACCCACAACCTAAATTTTTAAAACATTTTTAACAGCTTTGAGATATGATTTTATATCATAAAATTCACTTAAGCGTGCAATTTTTTGTAATGTACAGTGTGTAACTATCACCAAAATCCAATTTTAGGATATTCCCACAACCCCAAAGAGACCCCTCCTTTCAGTCAATTCTACTTTTAATCAATCTCAATTCGTGGGAGTCTCTACAAAGTTGCTAATTCTTGCACAATATGTAATCTTCTCTGTCTGGCTTCTATCCCCTTGCAAAGTGTTTTTGAGGTTCATCAATGTTATAGCATCTATCAGTCCTTTGTTCCTTTTTATTGCTGAATAAAATTGCACTGTATGTATACAGCACGATTTGTTTGTTCTGCAGTTGAAGAGCATTTGGATTGTTTCTGTTTTTTTAACTATTATAAACAATGTTGCTATTAACATGGACATATAAGTCTTTGTGTGAACACTGGCTTCATTTTTCTCGGGTAGATACCCAGGGGAATTGCAGTATCATATGGAAAATACATGTTCATCTTTTAAGATACTGCCAAGCTTCTTCCAAAGTTGCTGTGCCATTTAATCTGCTCCTCTGCATTAGGTTATCATTTCTCTATATCAGCCCATATGAGCTTTTTAATGTCTGTTGCTGACTGTAGCCATTCTTGTGGATGCAGATTGATGTCTCATTTTGCTTTTTATTTGCATTGCCCTAATGGCTAATGATATTGAGCATATTTTCATATACTTATTAGCCAGTTATACATCCTCTTTGGTAAAATATCCAAGTCTTTTCATCATTTTTAATTATTTGTCTTATTGAGTTGTAAGAGTTCTCTTTATATAGTCTAGATATAAGACTTTCATCAGATATGCAATTTGCAAATATTTTCTTCTAGTATGTAAACATTCTCCCAGTCAGGAGCCTAGATTTTATGCTTTTAATAGTGTAACTATCACCAACTATTTGATTCTGATCATGGAACACACCAAATTTGAAGCAAATTGAGTTAAAGAGAAGGCATGCTGGAAAAGCTCTGTTTCTAAGATTTGAAATTGAAAAGGCAATCGCAGTTTTCTAGTAGCTGGCAATAATTTAGTCACTTTAGAAAGCTTGCACGATTATATCTTGGCTACCAATTTTCATCAGAAAAAAATAAAGAAAAAATATACAAGATGACTAAATATATCCTGAAAAACAAAATCAATACTCTTATTTGTTTTTGAAGATTTATTTTTTGAGGGGAGAGAGAGTGAGCAGGGACAAGTGGTGGTGAGAGGTAGAGAGGGAAAAGCAGGCTTCCCACTGAGCAGAGAGCCAGGGGCGGGGCTCAATCCCAGGACCCTGAGAACATGACCTGAACTATAAAGTCAAACACTTAATGGACTGAGCCACCCAGGTCCCCCTCCCCTGCAATCAATACATTGAATAAATGTTCCTGATACTGGTTTACATTCCAGTAGCATTGCATATTGTTTCTGCCTTTCATGTAGAGATTGAGAATCAAAGCATAAGAGCATATTTTCTAAAATGATAAACTAAGGGGTCTTTTGAAATAAGCATTTCTTATTTCAAAAGGAAAATAGTAGTTCTGGATTTTAATTTCACAATTAAAATGTAAATCATCTTAACATTTTATCTGCATCTGGCTGGTTCTATCAATGTAAAATAAAGCAGGTGGCTCAATTCAGCAAACATTTCTTGAGCACCTGTTAAATGAGGCCTGGTGCTAGGTGCAGCAGGGGATATCGGGACAAAAATAACTGTTGAGTTGTGGTTTATTAAATGAGGTAACCTCTAACCTAAGTGACAAGATGTGCAGGACAATTTTATGATATGCTTAATTCTGTATTCTGCTAGTGAAAAGTAAAATTGTATAAGGGGATATAAGAATAAGAGTCTTTCTGCTTCACTTTGGCTGAGTCCCCAGAGGAGGAGAAAAACCAGTAAATTCTAAATACATTCATGTGCCTGAGGACTTGCAAAAAGAATGGAATAAAAGTAATGTTTTCAATCCTTAGCACATCATCTATCTTGAAGACACAGAATTGGCTTCAAGGGGGCCGCTCAGCTTTGCAAGTGCCTCTGGGTTTGGGAGACTGATGTCTGACACTCTCAGAGACAAGTCCAAATGTTGGGAAGCAGTTATTTTTTTCAATTATTCATACATTTCCTTATAGAAAGGGGAGATCTGAAGATGTGCATTATATTGTTTTACCTCCAGTTTCGACAAAATGAGTATTTTGTTTGATTGCTTGTTTATCCTACCACTATTTGAACAAAAATATTTGTATTTCCTCCTTTTTCACACCAAAGTTAGCATATGCACTGTACTGAATCTTGCCACTTTTACTTAATGATATATTTTAGGGGGGTGCCTGGGTGGCTCTGTCCATTAAGCATCTGCCTTTGGCTCAGGTCAAGACCTCAGGGTCCTGGGATGGAGCCCCACCTCAGATTCCCTGCTCAGTGGAGAGTATGCTTCTCCCTCTCTCTTTGCCCCCTCCCTGCTCATGCTTTCTCTCTCTCTCAATAAATAAAATATTTTAAAAATAATGTATTTTAGAATTTGTAACATACCAACACATAAAAGCATCCTCAATTTTTTCATATATGCATAGCATTTTATTATATGGATGCATCATAATTTCTTAAGCCAATCCTAACTTGATGGACATTGGATGGCTTCCAAGCTTTTAAGTAGTACCAAAATTAAAAAGCAACAATGAACAACCTTGCATATCCACCTTCATATAGACATGCGTGTGTGCACACTGTGAAAGGTTTCCCAGTCTCCCCAACTGCATAGAGAGCCTATAGTACCTATATAATCTATTCAGCTGTGAAGGAAACCCTTGACAGAATAAGCGACAAGTGCATGCATACATGTACATGTTCAGACATGTAATTCCTGGGCCCCAAACTGCCTGTGTCATTTTGATGAATATAGCCAAATTGCTTTTCATAAGATATATATACTCTTTTGCACCAGAAATGTATATGGATGCCTGCTTCTTTACATAGTTTTCAATGATCTTAGTTTTTTAATTAAAAAATACATTACTGTTATGTTTGTGGAAAGAGCTGAGATTTCCTTCAACAGACGAATGGATAAAGAAGATGTGGTCCATATATACAATGGAATATTACTCAGCCATCAGAAAGGATGAAGACCCAACTTTTGCATCAACACGGATGGGCCTGGAGCAGATTATGCTGAGTGAAATAAGTCAAGCAGAGAAAGTCAATTTTCATATGGTTTCACTTGTGGAGCATAAGGAATAGCATGGAGGACATTAGGAGAAGGAAGGGAAAAATGAAGCGGGGGGGAAATCGGAGAGGGAGATGAGCCATGAGACACTGTGGGCTCTGAGAAACAAACTGAGGGTTGTAGAGGAGAGGGGTGGGGGGATGGGTGAACTTGGTGGTGGGTATTAAGGAGGGTATGTATTGCATGGAGCACTGGGTGTTGTACATAAACAATGAATCTTGGAACACTGCATCAAAAACTTATAATGTATTTTATGGTGACTAATATAACACAATAAAAATGAAATACACATACACACACACACACACACACACACACACACACACACACACAAAGAAACAAAACTAGTTGTACAGTCCCTCAGCCAGAATCATGCTTTATTTTTATCCCTGTGTAGGCAAGTTCATTCTTCTAATTTGCTGGCAGGCTAACCCAAGTGCAAATAGGTTCTTTCTAAACACAGGCCTCGAGTTATTACATTTATAAGTATCTTTTCTTCCAGTTTCTGCTACAATTTATGGTACACTATACATTTCCTTTTAATCATTTCTTCTTAAAAATGTGAAACATTTGACCCATAGGACAGAGTGGTGTACCCCTAAATGGTGAGATAAGTTCATGTTAATACATACTATAAAATCAAAGAAGAAGGGTCCAAATTCTACCTTATTTTTAGAAATATTACCAGTTTGTGAAATACAAAGAATTTAAAGCCCTCAGACATTTATAATTTATCCTTTTATGCTTGCCACATATGTAAAAATTACTTAAAATATGAAATCACTCACATAGAAAAAGTTTCTTCAGATAATTTTCCTATAAAGGAAAATTGATCTGTCTTTTTTTTCCAAAGAAAAACAGGAAAACAAGCTTGGTGATACTATTAACATAGTTTGTGTTTAAGTAATGACATGAGGTTGATCAAAAATTTATGCTTCGATATATAACCCCAGATGAATAAGCAGAATTTGACCTCCTATTTAGGTGTAGTGTTATAACAATAATGACAATACACATTTGTATGGTGCTTTATAGTTTACAAAGCTCTTACATGTACATGATAGTAATTCCAGCTACCATTGATCATATATACCAGGTATTTTGATAAGCTGTACACTGGAAAGTATTAGTCTATTCTTACCCAAGATAAAGAGAACAAAAATGCATTATTTGCTTAAGGTCAAAAAGCCAGTGAATTATAAGTCATAGAGACAAGAAGCAAAATGGTAGTTGCCAGAGGCTAGGGAGGGGGGAATGGGGAGATAGCATTAAATGGGTAGAGAGTTTTAGTTATGCAAGATGAAAGAGTTCTGGAGACTGTGGTGGTGATGATTGCTCAAAATTCACTGAACTATGTGCTCAAAAACAGCTATGGTGGTAAATTTTATGTTATCTATATTTTAATAATCTTTATGGAAGAGAGAGAGAGAGAGAGAGAGAGAGAGAGAGAGAGAGAGAGAGAAGCATGAGCAGGGGGAGGGCAGAGGGAGAAGCAGAATCCCCACTGAACAGGGGGCCTGATGCGGGGCTCAATCCCAGGACCCTGGGATCATGACCTGAGCCGAAAGCAGATGCTAAAGAACTGAGCCACCCAGGCACCACTGTTACGTGTATTTTATTACAATAAAAAAGTGTGGGGGTGAGCCAGTGAATAGGAAGCTTGAATTTGATTGTATTTCTTTTGTTTTGTTTTTAAAGATTCATTTATTTATTTTAGAGAGAGAGGGAGAGAAGAGATAAGAGCAAGGAGGGGGGAGAGGGAGGGAGAGAGAGAGAGAGAGAGAGAGAGAGAGAGAGAGAGAGAGAGAGAGAATCTCCAGCAGACTCCCTGCTGAGCAGAGAGCCCATGACCCTGAGATCATGACCTGTGTCAAAATCAAGAAAGAAACTTAAGCAACTGAGCTACCCAGGTTCCCCTGATTTCATTTCTGTCCACCTTCTTCTTTCTACTCAAAGCAATTATTATTCCCACATTATAGATCATGGAACTGAGGCCCAGAAGGACTAAACTGACTTATCAAGTGTTAGAGCTGGGATTCAATCCAAAGGAAATGATTTTACAACCAGAGGCTAAGCACAGGAAGTCAAAATAAAATCAAGGGCTCATCTAACCACTCAGAGTTGGACAATCTTGAGTTAATCATTTTACGTGTCTGGGCAGCAGTTCACCCAGTTGTAAAATAGAAGTACTTATGTAGATCAGAGTTGGTGATCTTTTTTTCTTTTTCAATGATTTTGACCATGGTTTACAGTAAGAAATGTGTGCGCGCACGCACACACACGCCACCTTACCCTAGGTTGGATTTCCCAGAAGCAGACCTTGAGGCAAATATTTGAGTGCAAGTGATTTATCAAGGATGTGCTTCCAGGAGCAACTGGTAAGGGAGTAGAAGAGGCATAGGAGGAAAGGGACAGAAATCAATGAAGAGAAGATTTCAGGTGAAGTCTCAGCCTCATCCTGATCCCATGGGGACCTCTGGATCATAAAATACACCACAGAATTTGACTCGCCTTGAAGCAAGAGAGTTGGGCTTTGACATTTTATTCCTAGTCAGTCACTGGTTACAGGTCACCAGGAAGTTGTAACCTCCAAGCATTTCAGCCCATGGTACCTGTTGTAGCCAGTCCCCAAAGGTGGCCCCCAATGATTCCTGTCTTTTGGTAATCAAACTTTTGTGCAGTCCCCTCCTAATGCTGTTTCATGTTTGGTCTGTGTAGCCAATAAAATACAGCAGAAGTGTATGTCACTTCTGAGATTAAGATATAAAAGACTAAGGCTTTCACCCTGGATTCTCTCTTTCTTGAAACACTGCCTCTGGGGGAGGCAAGGTCTCATTTTAGGAGCAGTCCTATGAAGAGGCCCATGAAAGAGACTCTCATAACAAGGAACGAAGGCCTCCAGCCCACAGCCAGCCATATGAGTAGGCTGGAATGCAGAGTGCCCAGCCCCACTCAAGCCTTGAGATGTCTGCAACCTCAAATGAATGGTTTTACTGTACTCTCATGAGATACCACGGACCAGAACCACCCAGCTATTTTGCTCTTGGATTCATCACCTTCAGAAATTATGTAGGATAATAAATATTTGTCAGTTTGGGGCTCCTCAGTGGCTTAGTCAGTTACACACCTGCCTTCAGCTCAGGTCATCATCTTTAGGTCTTGAGATAAAGCCCCGCATTGGGCTCCCTGCTCAGCATGGCGTCTGTCTCTCTGTCCCTCCCCCCTGCTCATGCTCTCTCTCTCTCTCTCAAATAAATAAATAAAATCTTAAAAATAATAATAAATGTTTACATCTAAGTTGCCAAGGTGTTTCTTTTTTAAGATTTTATTTATTTATTTGACAGAGAGAAACACAGCCAGAGAGGGAACACAAGCAGGGGGAGTGAGAGAGGGAGAAGCAGGCTTCCCGTTGAGCAGGGAGTCCGATATGGGGCTCGATCCCGGGATTCCAGGATCATGACCTGAACCGAAGGCAGTTGCTTAACCAACTGAGCCACCCAGGCGCCCCTAAGTTGCCAAGTTTTTGAAAAATTTGTTATGCAGCAACATATAAATAATAGAAATATATTAGGCTAATGTATCTCCAGTAGCGGAAAAGTAGTTTTCTGAAGAGCCACAGGGAACATTCTTTAAGACAAAAGCACAAAGACACTGAGAAATGGGCAGAACCAGCAAAAGACACCCAAGGGGATGCTGGCAGAGCATCAGTCATGCCTGCTATCATTCTAAAACAAATGTTTTATGAAACAACATTTATCCTTATTACAAGCAATGCACTTCGATGATCTCTATTTTATTATATTCTTATGTGCTTTATTAAATGACAGAAGCCCTTAAACTGATTTCAAAATCCACTAAGAGGTGGTGAACTGCAGTTGAAAAACAATGAATTTAATCATCTTTGAAGTCTCTTTTAGATCTAAACTTTCATAACTTAGAAGGCACTGCAATGTTCTCACAATGACAACTAACTTTATTGAGCATCCACTGTGTCAGAACTATTTTAAACACTTCACATATACTGCTTCATATAAAGACAATAAGGTAGGTACTATTAATATCCCCATTTTACAGATGTGAAGACTGGTGAATGGCAGAGGCCAGAAGGAAAACCAGGCAGCCTGAATTCATGGTTCAGGCTCCTACACCACACTGCTTGGGTCCAAATCCTGATGCCAACAGTTGATCGGTACATGTTTTTAATTGTGACCACAAAATAAGCCAATTATTAGAAGCCAGCAGCTTACTGATGGGGATAATTCTAACAAAAAATGTTTACAACTCGGGTTACACACGTCAACTGAATTCAGAGGTTAACTCCTTGAAGAGCAGCTCACTGTTCTGCTCCGTTTAGCAATGCTGGCCCAGTCGCCACCTGTACATTAAATAAGATGGGGCTCTGGCCTCAGCTATAGAACATCTGCATGCTTGATTACCTAAAGTACAGATGTGGGCACCTGGATGGCTCGATCATTAAGCATCTGCCTTCAGTTCAGGTCATGATCCCAGGGTCCTAGGATCGAGCCCAATGTAGGCTCCCTGCTCAGCAGGAATTCTGCTCCTCCCTCTACCTCTGCTGCTCCCTCTGCTTGTGCTCTCTTTCTCTCTCTTGCTGTCTCTCTGCATCAAATAAATAAATAAATAAAATCGTTAAAAAGGTAAAACAATTTTTAAAAAAGTACATATCAAAAAAAGTACATATCACTATGACTAGATAGAAGGAATTTCAACGGACTCATTTTTATATATTGGTTTATTAAGGTGCAATCAAAGATAATTCTCTAATAAATGAATCTAAATTAAAATAGATTAATCACCATTATATAGAAAATAGTCCTATAGGAGTCAATGAACACTAATCTTTGGATTTCAAAAATGGGGCCCAATAAACAGTATGATATAGATGACTAAAAATGGTAAACAACAACAACAACAACAAAAATCAATAGCAGAGAACCTGGATACCCAGAACTATCATCTTTTTGGCTGAATTCTTCTGGGCCAATTTCCATCAATTATACCTTTTATGTCACAGGAACACAGTATTTATCATAAGTACTGGGGTCAGTGCAAGAGCATGAAATCTTTTTAATAAAAGATTATCAATAACCAAGATTCATATATCTGCTGAGTGAATTATCTAGAGTTGGACACATCTAGGGGATACATGTCAAGAGGATGTTTCAGCAGCTGCTATGTGGTGACATGACTTTGAATATTTAGGAAAAGGACAGAAAGAAAAAAATGGTTTTTGTCCCACTTGAGATGCTACTGTAGGATTATGGGTTATAGAGCAACAGAAGTGACTGCAACCTAGCTTGAAATACTGTTATCAGAGGTAAGACACTGGCTTCTTGTCACTTATTTTAAAAAAAAAAGTCATTTTGAATATATTGCTAGAGAGGGCATTACAGAAGGTATCATGGCTCCCCCAAGCCAAATATCAATCTCGATGTCCTGAAAAATTAACAACGTGAATTTTTTTCTAATTAAAAACACATGCTTTCACCAGACATTTAGTAAATGCAGAAAATGGAAAAAAATAAAAGAAAAAAATTACAAAATGTAAAGATCAGATCATGAGGTAATAATTAGCAGTGTGTGTGTGTGTGCGTGCGTGCGCGTGTATGTCTCCAACTTGGCATCATACTATATATACTTTTTATAATTTCTTCTCTTTTTTCCACCAAAAACATACTGTGGGAATTTCCCTGTATCAAAGTATTGTACTACAACATTAATTTGATGCCTGCATAGGATTCCATTCTACAGTTATTTAGCATTTATAATAGTATCTAGTCAAGCAAACAGAAATTATTAGCATTAAGTTGTTAAGAAATAACTTAAGTTTCTTAACAACTTAATGCTAATGATTTGCCACAAATTTATAAAAAGTGCTTATAAAAAAGGGAAAAGATGTGTATCAGTTAGCTATTGCTATGTAACAAACCACTGCAGACTTACAGGTGTAAAACCAGTTATTTAAGAAAAACTTCTGTGGTCAATGATTTACGCTGGGCTCCTCTAGGCAGTTCTCTGGTCTCACTTGAGGTTTGTAATATATCTGTGGTTGGTTGTGGGTTGGCTTTGCTGATCTTCCCTGGGCTCCCTTACAGACTTGAGTCCTTAGCTGGAACAGGAGGGCTGGCTAGACTCTGATACACATGGTTTCTCATTCTCTAGCAGGATAGCATGGGCTTATTCCATTAGCAGTTGTGAGGCTCCAGAGAGTGAGCAGAAGGATGAGTTCCCCTGAGGTCTAAGCTTGGGACCATCATAATGCTATTCTCTCTGCATTCTATTGTTCAAAGTAAGGAACAAGGCCAGATCAGATTCAAAGAGCAGAGAAAAAGATTCCCCTTTTTTATGGGAAGAGCTTCAAAATTACATGGCCAAAGGGCATGGGAATAGGAAGAGAAAGAATTCTGTCCAGTTTTACAAAGAAATGATCACACTGCATCTTACCTAGGGGGCCAGAAAGCAGTTACTGCTCTTCAGTTTGAGGCCACAAGCTCACACTTGATGCTTACCTGTGTGAGGAATTATTGCCACCACTTTTAGAGGCCCTGCTACCGCTGAATAGAAACTCAGCCGTCTATAACCTTACTAACGCCATTAAAAGAGCACATGAAACATTCTCCAGGATGGATCACATGTGAGGCCACAGAACAAGTCTCAATAAATTTAGGAAGACTAAGATCACATCACACATTTTTTCCAACTACAGTATGTAACTAGAAATCAATTACACAGGAAAAAATACTAGAAGAAACACAAACATGTGGTGGCTAAACAACATGCTACGAAGCAACCAATGGGTCAGTGAAGAAATCAAAGAGGAAGTTAATAAAAAATGGAAACAAATGAAAATGAAAACACAACAGTCCAAAATCTTTGGCATGCAGTGAAAGCAGTTCTAAGAGGGAATTTATAGCAATACAGGCTTAACTCAAGAAACAAGAAAAATTTCAAACGATGTAACCTTACACCAAAAGGAGCTAGAAAAAGAAGAATGAGGCCCAAAGTTAATAGAAGGAAGACAAGAATAAAGACCAGAAAATTAAACAGAGACTTAAAGAAATAAAAATAGAGACGATCAATGGAACAAAGAGCTGGTTCTCTGAATAAGTAAACAAAACTGATAAACCTTAAAGCAGATTTGTCAAGCAAAAAGAGAGGACCCAAATAAATAAAATCAGAAATGAAAGAGGAGAACTAAAAAGCAATACCACAGAACTACAAAGGATAATAAGAAACTACTATGAAAAATTATATGTCAACAAATTGGACAAATTAGAAGGAAGGGATAAATTCCTAGAACCATACAGTCTTTGAAAACTGAATCGGAAAGAAATAGAAAATCTGAAGAGATCAGTTTCTAGCAGTGAAATTTAATCAGTAATCAAAACTCCCAAAAGAATTCTGAGGGCAGAAGGATTCGCAGGTGAATTCTACAAAACATCTAAAAAAGAGATACTACCTCTTCTCCTCAAACTATTCCACAAAATAGAAGAGGAAGGAAGCTTCCAAATACATTCTACAAGGCCAGCATTACCTTGATACCAAAACCAAAGACAATACAAAAAAAGAAAACTACAGGACAATATTCCTCATGAACATAGATACAAAAATCCTCAACAAAATATTAGTGCACACATATGCACACAACATAATATATTGTTGAATAGTATTCAACAATATATTAAAAGGATCATTTACTACAATCAAGAGGAATTTATTCCAGGGATGCAAGGATGGTTGAATATCTGCAAACCATCAGTGTGAATACCAAGTTAACTAAATGAAGGATAAAAATATGATCATCTTAATAGATGCAGAGAACACATTGATAAAATCCAACATCCATTCATGATAAAAACTCTCAACAAAGTGGGTTTATAAGGAACATACCTCAACTTACTGAGGCAATATATGAGAAACTCACAGGTAGCATCATGTACAATGATGAAAAAACTGGGAGCTTTTCCTCTAAGATCAGGAACAAAACAAGGATGTCCACGCTCACCACTTTTATTCAACATAGGACTGGAATTCCTAGTCACAGCAGTCAGGCGAGAAAAATAAATAAATGGCATCCAAATTGCTAAGGAAGTAGTAAAATTGCCATTATTTGCAGATGACAAAGAAAATCTTAAAGACTCAACCAAAAAACTATTAGAATAAATTCAGTGAAGTTTCAGTACACAAAATTAATATACAGAAATCTGTTGCATTTCTATGCATCAATAATGAAGTACCACAAAGAGAAATTAAAGAAAATAATTCCATTTACAATATCACCAAAAGGAATAAAATGCCCAAGAATAAGCTTAACCAAAGTGGTGAAAGACCTGGGCTCTAAAAACTATAAAACACTAATGAAAGAAACTGAGGTTGATGCAACAAATGGAAAGATAAATCATGCTCATGGATTGGAAGAATTAATATTGTTAAAACGTCCATACTACCTAAAGCAATCCCTACTAAAATACAAATAACATTTTTCACAGAAATAGAATAAACCCAAAATTTGTATAGAGCCACAAAAAAAACAAATATCAAAAAAAATCTTGAGGAAGAATAACAAAGCTAAAGGTATCACAATCCTAGATTTTAAGATATACTACAAAGCTATAAAAAAGCAATACGGTACTGGCACAAAATATACACATAGGTCCACAGAACAAAACAGAAATTCCAAAGGAAACCCAGCTATATGTTCTACTAGTCTATGACAAAGGAGACAAAAATATATAATGGGAAAAAGACATTATTTTCAATAAACTGTGCTGGGAAAACTGGACAGCTACATGCAGATGAATGAAACTGGACCAATTTCTTATACTAGACACAAAAATAAACTTAAAATGCATTAAACCCCTAAATGTGAGATGTGAAACCATAAAACTCATAAAAGAAAACATAAATAATAATGTCTTTAACAT
Source organism: Spilogale gracilis (assembly GCA_004023965.1). Taxonomy (NCBI): domain Eukaryota; kingdom Metazoa; phylum Chordata; class Mammalia; order Carnivora; family Mephitidae; genus Spilogale; species Spilogale gracilis. The sequence continues at coordinate 170,216 of PITA01000010.1, forward strand.
TGGCATTAGTAACATTTTTCTAGATATGTCTCCTCAGGCAAGGGAAACAAAAACAAAGCAGGCTACTAGGACTACAGCAAAATAAACAGGGTTTGTACATGAAGAAAACCACCAACAAAATGAAAAGGCAACCTACTAAATGGGAGAACATATCTGAAAATGATATATCTGATAAGTGTTTAATATCCAAAATACATAAAGAACTTCTACAACTCAACACCAAAAAAAAAAAATCCTGAACAATCCAGTTAAAAAAATTGGCAGAAGACCTCAATAAACATTTTTACAAAAAAAACATACAGATGGCCAACAGACACATGAAAAAATGCTCAACATCACTCATGATCAGGGAAATGCAAATCAAAACTACAATGAGCTATCACCTCACACCAGTCTAAATGGCTATTATCAAAAAGACAAGATATAACAAGTTTGAGCAAGGATACGGAGAAAAAGAAATGCTTGTGCACTCTTGGTGGGAATGCAAATTGGTCCAGCTACTATGGAAAACAGTATAAAGGTTCCCCCCCAAAATTAAAAAGAGAATTACCATATAATTTGGTAACTCCACTACTGAGTATTTACCTGAAGAAAATGAAAACACTAATTCAAAAAGCTATATGCACCCCAATGTTTATTGAAGCATTATTTACAACAGCCAAAATATGAAAGCAACACAAGTATCCACCTATAGATATTATATGTATTCCCATTTGGTCGAGATCTGAAGGGATTATTCCTGAATCATAATTATACATTTTTGTATTATATCCCCCAAATACACAGAAGTTATATCTGCATTTCCCTATGTCCGATAGCTGCAGGATAAATATGAGATCCCAAAAACAATTTTTTAAAACATTTCTAGGGTTTAGCCTCTATACACAGTGTTTCCTTTTAATGATTTATTATTTAAATATAATATTGCTTGCAAAAAATCAAATGAAACTTTTAAGTGGTGAAATTCCACTGTAATAGAACTCACTGCTCATAGACTGTCACGTATTTTCATCATGATTTTTTCATATGAATAATACACTTTATCTTTGTATTTATAGAAGGCTATAAATTCTCTTCTATAACTTGTTTTTATAAGTAAAAAATAATATATTATGTATTATATCTTGAATGACCTTTTATTTTAATACAGCTTAATGTATATAGTATTAAGAACCTATATCATAGGGGCGCCTGGGTGGCTCAGTTGGTTAAGAGACTGCCTTCGGCTCAGGTCATGATCCCGGAGACCCGGGATCAAGCCCTGCATCAGGCTCCCTGCTCAGCAGGAAGCCTGCTTCTCCCTCTCTCACTCCCCCTGCTTGTGTTCCCTCTCTGGCTGTGTTTCTCTCTGTCAAATAAATAAAATCTTAAAAAAAAGAACCTATATCATAGAATTCTATAGTATAGATATGTTAAAAATTTTTTATGGTTCATCTTCCCCAGTAGCAGCACACTCCCTGAGGACAGGGACCTGGTTTAGTTTGGTCATAGCTATATCCCCAGTGCTTAGAAAAGTGCCCGGCAAATAGCAGATTCTCAAAAATTTTGGAGACTAAGTGACCAAGTGGCAAAACACTATTGGTGAATATTTGTACTGTTTCCATTTTTTAGTCTTCCAATAATGAATTTGCAATAGTAATCCTATTGGTATATTTTGTTCACCTATTTATTTTTGTAGGGCAAAATCCTTGAGAAGGAATTGCTAAGTCAAAAAAAACCCAAAAAACCTCAAACTGAAGAACTTTAACCCCTCTCTAATTCCTCCCAACATGTTCAGAAAGTCCCCAAGTGTAAAGGGAGGTGGCACTTGAATTTATAAATATGGTCTTCCTATCACTTAGCGCTGCTACTATAGCCTCAGAAATGTAGTCCTGCTACTAAGTGACATTGACGTTTTCCTTCGTTTTAGCTTGTGCTGTCTGAGGAAGTTGTCTGAAGGTCTTATGTTTCCACCCCATGTTCTGCCGGTCTGTTGAAACGAGAACAGTACCCTTTCTCCTTGCTAATTTTTTGTTCAGCAGGCTACATTGGCTACAAAACTTAGTGCTCCCAATTATCTTTATGAAATTTTTTTCTCATTTAGGTTTTTTTTTTTTACATGTGCTCCCCCCCCCCCCCGGCTCAGGGGTAAATCCGTATGAGGTAAAGGCATCATTTGTTCCACATCCTCATCCATGTCCTATGGAGTTGTCCTCAGAACAAAGCTATACCCTCTGATGCTTATGAAGGCTCCTTAAACCAAATTTGCAAACTTCAGTTCTCTCCTCTCTTTTGGTTGAGTGCTTTCCCGAGTGGCTTTTGCAAACATACCTTTAGCAGGGGCCGAGTTGGTCTTGCAGATATTTCTAATACCCAGGGTAAAAGTCATCTTTGTGTTCAAGTAGGGAGAGACCCTGGAAACACACAAATTTGGATGAATGCACACACACCCAGATTTCACCTCGGCAAGTTTTCAAACAACTCAAGATTTTCCCCCCATTAAGTCCTACAACTTTAGTGTTTTAATATTTTGGGAGGGCTTCCTTTATAAATCTTCTCTTTTCCTATTATAAATGTTATATATGCTCATTTCAAAATTCTAGGAAAGATAGTAAATATAAAAAAGAAAGAGAAAATAAAATCACTCGTAACCCCACCATCCCGAGCTACTGGTGTGAAAACTTTATACATATTTTTAAAATGCAATCTCTATGCCTAATATGGGGCTTGAACTCACGACCCAAAATTGAGTAACATGCTCTAACTACCTACTGAGTCAGCCAGTGCCCCAATTTCATACACATTTTCTTCTGATTTCTTTTCTATATGTTCTCACATAGTTGAGGTCAAATTGCATATTTTTCTGACTTTTTTCTTATTAAAACAAAAATTTCCTGGGGTAGCTCAGTTGGCTAAGCATCTGCCTTTGGTTCAGGTCATGATCCCAGGGTCCTGCAGTGGAGCCCCCCATCCAGCTTCCTGATCAGCAGAGAGTCTGTTTCTCCCTCTCCCCGCCCCTCACCCTGTTCATGATCATGCACACGTCTTCTCTAACAAATAAATCTTAAAAACCAAAAAACCAAAAATTTCCCTTTGTGACCAAAAAGTTCCTCATAACATACTTCGTAATAACTGTAAGCCAGTCCCTGTCTTGGATGTACCATATTTTGGGATTATGCATTTTAAAAGCTGCCCTCCAAGTTTACTCAGACTAAAAGTCATATTCAGTTCCTCCTTTTCCTTCATTACCCAGATCCACTCAGTCCTGAGGGCTGATCTATTTTTTTTAGCCAGGGGCAGGGCAGAGGCAGAGGGAGAGAATCTTTCCAATATTAGTATATGTGCTGCCGAAATGAGCATGAGAGGGAGAGAATCTTAAGCTGGTTCCATGCGCAGCACGGAGTATGACATAGGGCCCAATCTTAGGACCCTGAGATCATGACCTGGGCCAAAATTGAGAGTTGGATGCTTCACCGACTGAGCCACCCAGGTGCCTCTTGTCTGTTTCTAAACAGTATATTTTATCTGTCCCTGGACTTTTAATCCCAGCTAGAGCCTCTGTGGAGCTTTTAAAAAATACTGATTCCTATGGCCTTACCACAGACCGAGTCAATCAGAATCTCTGGGGGATGGAGTCCAGGCATCTGAGAGCCCACAATCTCTCTAGCAGATTTTTATGTAGCTGGAGTTGAAATGTACCACTCATCCAGCCTCGCTGCCACTTCTGAGGTCCAGCCCTCATTAACGCCCAGGCAGGTGACTGCAGTTACCTTCTAACTCTAAAATTACCTCCCTGGAAACACAGGTCGGATCATGTCACTACCACTGAGAAACCTTTCGCTGTTCTCTACTGCCTACACAAGAGAGTGTTACTTGGCCTGAGCAAGGCCCTGCCCCGTCACAGCCCCGCCTTTCTGCATCCTTTCCCACTCTAGGGCCTCTGGTGCACCTGACCACTCTTCTGAGTAAGCATTCTGTTTTTGTTCATGCTGTGACCTAGCCTATAATGATGTCCTTCTCTTTCCCCAAACAATGCCATTCTCTTATTCGTACTTCAAGGTCCATTTCAAATATCTCACCCTTCTTCAATTGGTCTACAATTATCTACTGAGTGACTACTACGTACCATCTATTTGGTCGTTTTCTGATTTGCTACTGCATCTAGGTGGGGGGGGGATACAACAGTGAATACAACAGACAAAAACACCTGCAATGTGGAGCTTGGTGGGAGAGGTAGACAACAAATCAAAAACACGAATGAGAAAATGGTAGGTAAGTGCAATGTAGGAAATTAGAGCATATAGTGACTACATTGGCTATTTTGGACTGGATGGCTATTTTCATCTGAAATGGGTCTTTCTGAGGTGGTGATTTGAATGGAAGGAAGGAAGGGAGCAAGCTAGAATCTAATGATAGGACCAGCCAGCATGAAGGTTTTCAGATGGAACAAAGTCTGACTGAAGAACAAAAAGAAGGCCAGAGCAGCTGAAGAACAGGGGTAAAGGGAAAATAATGGGAGGAGACATGAGAGCCAGCTCCTGGATGCTTGCTAAGTCAGGGTTGAAATTTGATTCCTTATGGAATGATAGGAAGCCATTGGAGGGTTTTTTTTTTTAAGATTTTATTTATTTGACAGAGAGAAACACAGCCAGAGAGGGAACACAAGCAGGGGGAGTGAGAGAGGGAGAAGCAGGCTTCCCGCTGAGCAGGAGCCCAATGTGGGACTCGATCCCGGGTCTCCAGGATCATGACCTGAGCCGAAGGCAGTCGTTTAACCAACTGAGCCTCCCAGGCGCCCCGCCATTGGAGGGTTTTAAGCAAGAGAGTGCCATGATATAGTTTGTGTTTGAACAAGATCACTTTGGTGGTCCTGTGAACGACAGACTGAGGGGGTGATGGTAGCAAGGACCAGGTAGGTGCTTTGGTGGCAGTCCAGTTCTCCTTGAAGTACTGCTGAATTTAAGGCAAATAAAAATCAAAAGCTCCCCTTACTTTAGACAAAATACTAAAATTTTTATTATTATCTAATAGGACCTGGATGGCCTGACTCTCTCTAGCCTCCTATATATCATCTTTGTCCCTGCTATGAAGCATCGCTGACTTTGTCAGCTCCCCAGATGAAGCATTCCTTCAGGTCTCAGGGCCTTTGGACTTGCTGTGGTTATTTGTGTGATAAAACACACACGAAGTTTACTATTTTAATTATTTTAAAGAGTACGACTCAGTGGCATTAAGTACATTCACAATGTTGTTCAACCATAACCACCATCTAGCTCCAGGACTTTGTCACCACCTCGAGAGAAATGCCTGGAACTACCCTGCAGTCATTTCCCATTAACCCTCCCCCCTGTCCCAGGCAACCACTAATCTGCTTTCTATCTCTATGGACTTGCCTGTTCTGAATGGTTCATACAAAGGTAATAATACAGTATATCGGCTGTGTGTCTGGCTTCTTTCACTCAGTATATTTTCAAGGTTCATCCGTGTTGTAGCATGTGTTGGCACTTCATTACTTTTTATGACTGAATAGTATTCTATTGTATGGAGACACCACATTTTGTTGATCTGTTTGTCAGCTGGTAGACATTGAGGTTGTTTCCACCTTTCAGCTACTGTGACCAGTGCTGGTGTGAACATTCATGTACAAGTTTTTGTACACCTGTTTGCAATTCTTTGGGTATCTACCTGGCAGCAGAATTGCTGGGTGATATGGTTGCTGTGGTTTTATTTAGAGCAACCAGACATCAGTGACTCTTAGGCATGTTATTCATCTCCTGTGGCTGCTCTAACAAAGTACCACAAAATGGGTTGCAGGACAGAAATTTATTCTCTCACAGTTCTTGGAGGCCAGAAGTCTGAAATCAAGGCATCAGCAGGGCCATGGTCCCTCTGAGACTGGGGAGAATTGTTTCTTGCCTCTTCTACTCCTTGGCGTTCCTCAGCTTGCTTGCAGCTGTGTCATTCTGATTGGCCACATGCCCTTCCCCTGTGTGTCTCTGTGTCTTCACATGGATCGCTCCTCATGTTTCTTCTTTTCTTAAGAACATCAGTCATACTAGATTAAGGGTCCACCCTCCTCCAGTATGGCCTCATCTCAGCTTAAATAATTGCATCTGCAACAACCCTGTTTCCAAGTAGGGTCACATTCTGAGGTACTGAAGGTAGGATTTCAACAGATCTTTTGAGGGGACACAATTCAATCCATGACAAACTGACAGACATTACTGTGCATCTGAATCCCATAAGGATCTTGTTAACATAGGCTTGGGGTGGAGCCCGAGGTTCTACATTTTCAACAAGCTCTCCCAGTAGATGCCAGGATCAGGGATAGGGTGACTGACTTGTTCTGGTTTGCCAAGGACCTTCTTGGCTTTAGCAATGAAAAAACAGAGTGCAAGGAAACCCCACAGCCGGGACGATTTGTCACCCTATGATATCACCCAGACCACAATTTGAGTAGCAAGGATTTAGCAATGAGCTATGTAAATTTACCAACTATATTATTGAATATTCGTATTTATCTTTACATTTAAATAATCTATTTTTGCTAGAACAGTCCAAGTTTTCAAGAATCTGGACCTAAAAGTTATCCCCAGAAAGCTCCAAACTGTGAAATAGTTGAGCTGATGGGCACCATCTGTGGGTATCATTCCTTAACTCATAAAATTATCTATGATGCTCATCAGTGTCCTTGTTAGGTTGAAAATGGAGATTTCTGACTCCTTTACAGGGTAATCATGTATGGGCAAGACCTTTTGAGGCTAAGCATGGCCACTGTGTTTGAAGTGTGCAGTATCCTTTTCTTGCTGCTTCCTGGGACTATGAAAATGTAGGAGAGAGCTCCTTTCATAAGTTGGGTTTAAGCTAGGAACAGTATACTTCAACTCTTGATTCTTATTGGGACCACCTAAAGAACTTAGAAACTGCTGAGACCAAATGATTCAGGCTACCTGGGATTGGGCACAGGCAGTCATAGGTTTTTGCTTTTTTAAAATAAGCTCTCCAGGTGATCCAAATGAATAACCAGCATTGAGAATAATTGTGCAGGAACTTCCTTTAAAACAGAAATCTTGCCAATCTGTTCCTAATCTTTTTTCACCTGTACCCATATTCCTCTCCACACCCCTCTATGCCCATATATCCTTTTGTTATGGTTGATCATTTCCTTAAGCAAGTTCTCCTCTTCCTCCTGTTTGTGTCCTGTTTATACAATGACCTCGCTGACCTGGGACCATGTACAACTTACTGGAGGTAATAATTATTCCTGCAACAACTGACCTTGGCAGGCTTTCCTCAAGCCTATTGACTGGTTTTTACTCTTTCACAAAAAGTGTCCTTAACATCATGCACGACAGAGTTAGCCTGTGACAATGTTGCTATTTTGACTGCAGCAATCTCCCAGGAATCAAGCTAAATCTCCCACAGAATCTGTACTCCCTGTTCCTCTACAAACCAGCCACAGGAAACCTGGGTGGAGTGTACATTATTCTTTTATTGGGATGTAATTCACATGCCATAAAAGCCGCCCTTCTAATGTGTACAATTCAGTGGTTTTTAGTAGGTTCACAAAACTGTGCAACCATTACCACACTGAATTCCAGAATATTTTTGTCACTCCAAAAAGAAACCCCCTACTCATCAAGTCACTCCATATCCCTGTCACCCCTTCCCCTCTATTTCTGTCTCTGTGGATCCCTCTGTCCTGGAACTTGCCTATAAATGGATCATTCAACACTGGTCTTTTGTGTCTAGTTTACTTCATTCACTCAGCAGATTTTCAAGGTTCACACATGCAGCATGTCTAAGCACTTCATTCTTTTTTGTGGCCAACTAATTTTCCATTGTATGGATTTATTATATTATGTTTATCCATGCATAACTGGTGAACGTTAAAGTTGTTCCCGCTTTTGGGCTAGGACAAATAATGCTATGAACATTCCTGTACAAGCTTTTGTGTGAACATGTTTTCTAATCTCTTGTGTAGAGAAGTAGGAGAATTGCTGGGTCATGGTATCTCTCTGTTTAGCTTCTTGAGGAACTTCTGAATTGTTTTTGAACATTACTTTTTGGCCTCAATACAGCTCTCTTTCCTGGGTGTGAGGTGGTTTGAACTTGTTTGGTTGGGAAAAAGGGTTCACGGGCACTTTAAACGTTTTTTTCTGTTATCTGCTAAACATTTTACTTGCAGAAAGAAGGGTACCTTCATACAGAAACTGGTCGTTTGGCATCATTTCAAAATGTGAGGACCTCTAAAAAATGGCGTTCCTGCGGTGGCGAGGGTTTGGGGTGTCTTAACTCCCAGGATTCTGACCATCCCTCCCGCTGTGCCTCCGGCCACCTGTCACAGTCTGTTCCTGGCACCAGACAAGGCCGACTTGTTCCAAGGACACGTCTGTTGGGCCACTTCCATCCGAGAAGGCCTGGTGGGGTGCCTAAATGCAGAAACGTGACTGCTTTTCGGGGATACCAATAAAGCTCGTGTCGCCAGATGCAGACAGCCCTGCAAAGGTAAAGCCCTACTGTGCATCAAGCAGAAACTTACGTGGCTATGGCCGCCTGGAAGAGGTTGCGCGGACCTCCGATCCCACCCCCAGGTTCTTCCATTCCCTCCCCGCGGCCCTGCCCAGCTCTTGGCCTGGGGGCTCTGAGCCTGCGCGGGTTTGCCTGCGCCGGCGGCCTTCTCAGCATGCGCAGTCGCAGCCCGCCCGACTCCTTAAATCGGCGCCCCGCGGAGCGCGCGCTCACGTACGCGCACGGCCTCGTCTGCGCGTGCACGGGGCCTCTCGCGGCACGCGCCCCCGCCCCGCCCCGCCTCCTCCCCCCTCCCGCGCGCCCGCCCGCCGCCCGCCGCCGCAGCCGCCGCCGGAGCTCTGTAGTATGGCATCGAGGAGAATGGAGACCAAACCTGTGATAACCTGTCTCAAAACCCTCCTCATCATCTACTCCTTCGTCTTCTGGGTGAGTGGCCACGCCGAGCGGGTGGCCGGGCCTCCGGCCGTCAATCCTTGTAGTGATGCTCTGAGAAAGGAAGAGAAGGGGAAAAACCCAAGCCAAAAATCTCATCTCGGTCCCCTCCTTAAGGAGACAGGCTGGGGCTGCAGGATGGCGGGGTGCAAGCTTGGGGCTGTTGGGACTCTAGACCCCTCCCGGTGCAGGCTGCAAGGGGTTGCGTGGTGGCGGTGACTGCAGGTTGTCGACCTTTCACAAATTTGTTTTAATGCACTGATTTATTTTCTTAAACTCGCGGGATAGGGTCAGCCTCTAGGGAAAGTTGCGGGTTTATTCGTCTATTTCCCTCTCTGGACACCCCTCTCCGGCCTCCCTTACCAGCCTGTTCGCGGTGTCTCTAGGAGCTAACCTGGCTGGGAGAAGGCGCGGGAGCTCTGGGTTTGATCCCGGATTCCCGGTTATTCCCAATGCCGCGGGACTGCGAGAGGGAGGTGCCAGGAGTCCTGTGCCTGCCTGGCTGGGCAAGGGGGACCAGAGCCCCCCAAGCGCACTGATAGGGAGAGGGAGCTGCCGTCGCGCGGAGACGCACTGAAGGGAGAGGTGTCTTACATAAACTAGCGGCATCTTTGAGATTTCCCCAGGGATCCAAAATGTGGTTCTTATGACCCTTTTACCACTCCGCTCCACCCCTCCGCTCTTCACCTGGTCTTTCTGTTATTACGCGAACCCAATCCGCAGAGTCCTGGGGGAAGACCCCGCCAGTTGGTGACAGCAATAGCGCCCCAACTCTACCCCCCATCTAACCAGTGCTGCTCCCAGTCCTTGAAGCTCAATGCAGAAGGGTGACGTCAGCCCCTCAGCTGAGGCCTCGGGGGGCTGCGTGGTGCACCTCGCGGAGGGATGCGCCCTTCTGTGCGCGGGGGTAGCTAGAGGATGGGGGGGCAAGGCTTGTGCCTTACCTCATCCTGTTTGGCAATTCGTGGAATCAGTGAAGGGCAGACACTGCAGTGATTCACTTGGAGGGGTGGGTGGTACCTAAAGACCGTTCCCTGTTGTTTCTCTTTCCATGTAGAAACCCCCTCCCCAAGTTCCCCATTTTCACACCAAGCCACAGCTGCCCAGCAGGAGAATGAATGTCTGTTACCACCTCCCCCCCGCGCCCATAATTTGGGTCATTTTACCTTTGAAGGCAGTCGTTTTGAAACCTGAGGCTCTGTAGAAAAAGCGAATCCAGCCTTTGGCTGTTTTTCTCTGTGCCACCCCCCCACCCCAATTAGGCCTAATTTTGGCTTGAAACCAGGCACAGTACTGTGTGAGGTACCCAGACTTGTGTTGATGGTGAACTAGGCTGTTTGAAATGACCAGCTGTTTGTAATGACCAAGGCAGGAGCTGAGATTTATTAAAGTTGAAAAAAAAAATCCTAATGCACGCCCCCGTCCCCCCCCCTCACCCCCGCCGCTGCCATTTGGCATTTCCTTGTCACTGGCCTTGGTGATTCTTCAGGCCAGGGGACTGTGGGCTCTGGGGACCCGACATTCCAAGAGCTGGGCATTGAGATAGGATTAGATTAACTGGGTATATCACACAAGGCAGACACAGAAACTGACTTTATTTGGACTGAGAATGACACAGGTTGAATATTTTTGCCTGAAGTTTCCAGTAGCCATTCTTGGGAACTGGTTTAGTTTTTTAATTTATTTCCTTAGATTTCTGTTTGGCACTTTAGTATTTACTTGACTTCCTATTTGTTTCTAGAGTAAATCATATGGATGATTATTTTTAGCTTCCTGAAAAATAAGATTTACAGTATATATGAGTGCTGTTCTTCCAGCATCATCACAGGCTGGTGAATAAAGGAGTCTTCCAGACAGAGTCTTTTCATCTGATCTCTTTAACACTTCTTGCTTACCTCCAGCCCCCACCCAGAGCATATAATTGTTTAATGCCCCCCAATACACCTTAAACAAGCACTGCATTTTATGTCCTCTGAAGTTCTGGATGCCTGTGTTCTAATTTTTTTATCATCTTAAATGTTTACCTGGAGCATTTTCAGCAGTTTAGCATTCAATAATAATCATTTCACTACCAAAGGAATGTGATTTCTCCGGATTCGAGGGTATTTTAACTAAGATACTATCATTAATAAAGTGTTGTCCAAATGTCCTGTTTTCCATTGTACTTTTTTAATATAAAAGATTTTATTTATTTATTTGACAGAGAGAGAGACAGCAAGAGAGGGAACACAAGCAGGGAGTGGGAGAGGGAGAAGCAGGCTTCCCACAGAGCAGGGAGCCTGACGCTGGGCTGGATCCCAAGACCCTGGGATCATGACCTGAGCTGAAGACAGATGCTTAATGACTGAGCCACCCAGGCGCCCCTCCATTGTACTTAAATGGTGGTTGCTTTTTTTAAAAAAACAACTTTATTGAAATATAATTCATATACCATATAATTCATCCTTTTAAGAATGTACAATCAGTGGTTTTTAGTATATTCACAGATACGGGCAACCATTACCATAGTCAATTTTAGAATATTTTCATTCCCTAAAAAAGAAACTCCATACCATTTAGCTCTCATACCCCCAATCTCCTCCCCTCCCCAGGCAATCACTAATCTACTTTCTGTTTCTGTAGATTTCCCTATTCTGGACATTTCATATAAATCATATAATATGTGGTCTTTTGTGAATGGTTTCTTTCACTTAATGTAATATTTTCAAGACTCCTCCATGTTCCTTCTTTTTATTGCCAAATAATACTCCATTGAAGGACCATATCGCATTTCTTTCATCCGTTTTTCTGTTGCTGGGCATTGGGGTTGTTTCTACCTTTTGGATATTGTGAGTAAAACTGCTATAAATGTTCACTACAAATGTTTGTGTAAAGTGTATTGTCAGTTCTCTTTGCAGGAAATTGCTGGGTCATATATTAACTCTATGTTTAATTGTTTGAAGACCTGCCATACTGTTTTCCAAAGTGACTGCACTATTTTTTATTCCCCCCACTCCCAGCAGTGTATGGGGGTTTTGATTTCTCCACATTGTTGCCAACATTTGTTATTATCAGACTTTGTGATTCTGGCCATCTGCATAGGTGTCTCATTGTGGTTTTGAATTAAATTTCCCTGATGATTAATGACATTGAGCATCTTTTTATGTGCTTCTTGGTCATTTGTGTATCTTTCTGGCAGAAATGTCTATTCATATCCTTGTTCATTTTTTATTTGGGTTAATTATTATTGAGTTGCAAGTGTCCTTTATATATTTTTGATTCAAGGCTCCTATTGGCTATATCATTTACAAATATTTTCTCCTATTCCGTGTGTTGCCTTTTCACTTTCTTGATGGTGTTTTTTGAAGTATAAATGTTTATTTTGATAAAGCCCAGTTTACCTGTTTTTCTTTTGTTGCTTGCATTTTCAGTGTCATATCTAGGAATCCTTTGCCAAATCCAAGACCATGAAGAAAATGCTGTTTATTAGAGTGATCTATCAGTTCAGTAAATACAGTTGAGAAGTTTATCTTTTACTGGCACCTAGAACTATGTCTGGCACATAGTAGGTACTCCAATATCTGTCAAAACTTCTGGGATTAGATTAGGTAAATAACAAAAAAGATGACCCTGGTGTACTTTTAAGTGGAAGATGGAGGGAAGATTAGACAGAATTGTTTCCTTTGGGCTCTTTGTGCATTGTTTTAACAGGACCATCTCTCTTCCTTTCCTTCAGTTTAGACTTAGGACCAGAAGACGTTTGAGGTTAAAATGGTGGTAGACCAGTAGCATCAAGAGGTGGACGTAACTGAGCATTTACTAAAGCAGAAGTCTAATGTTAGCGAAGAGATCTTTGTTTTATCTGGCCGCCTCTTCTATCTACAATCACGCTCCCCTTCTGAGGTGTTCCTCTAAAGCAGTGGTTCTCAACAGGTGACCTTATTACCCACCCATTTCCTGATATTTGGTGATATCTGGAGACCTTTTGAGTCCCAGCTGGGGATGGAGTGCTATTGGCATCTAGTGGGTAGAGGCCACAGGTGCTGCTGAACATCCCATAAAGCATAAGACAGGCCCTCGCAGCAAAGAATTATCTGGCTCAAAATGTTAACAGTGCCTGCAGCTTCTACACTATCCCAAGTGAGAAGACAAACAATCTCCGTGGTGTACTGTAATTCTTTTTTGAAGATGAAAGGTAGGTAGTTCTTTATATAATAGTGTCTAAATGGATAAGATGATTTGTCTGCTAGTACGTGACATATCCTGAATTCTAGGTAAATGGGTCCTTTATTTTTCCAGATTTATGTGTTTCCTTTTCAGATTTATAGACAGGGAGGAAAAAAAAACACACCTAGGAATAAGTTATCCTATGCTTTAAAGACTAGCAAACGGTGCCTGGCACATAATGTGTTTACTCAGGAAGTATTTACTAAATGAATAAATGAATAAATAAATGAAATTTTATTGACTACTCTAAGGCTCGTTTATTTATGTCAATTTTCCTTAATTGAGAGGCTTTTAAAAACAGTGTTCTTTTCAGTCTACCTGCGGTGATTTAATGTGTTCCTGACATTGATAGATACAAACATGGATCGAGGACTTTTTAAAGAATTGCTTATCCTAATGATAGTTCAGTTGCTACATTTTTATGATCAGCTAGTTTGCCAGACATTTCAGTTATCTAAAATCTAAAATTGGAATTGGAATTTAACTTGTTCAACTTGAATAAAAAAGATACCTATTTTATCCTAATACAAAACAAAATATCCCTTCTTTACAACAAATATAATTATTTCAACAACCAGCAGGACAACTTTATAAATATGCCACTTGTTAGGTAAATTCTGTTTTGATTTATAACTTTAATGCATTTTAAACACTTATGTGAATTCTAAATCCACTGCATCTAAATCCACTAAATAATGTGTGAAGAGAAATATCCTTTGCTTCATTACAGCATATATTGGATTTGATTTCTTCTTTGAATATCCAAGGGCCTACTTAGCTCATCAATAGTGTTATCAAATTCTCTTATGGTGAAATATGAGTGATTCTTTTTTCATCTGGTAAGCATCACCAGCATTTCTTGGGGAGGACTGAAAAGAATAATAGTCGAACTGTTTTTCTTTTCTCTTTTGTTATCCACAAATTTTAGGTCCTTGGGTTAAATGGAGGACAAAAATATCTTAAAGAGCATTCCCTAACATTTTACCAAGTGTTTGAATCTTGGCACATACTAAAGTTTATGCTTACTATTTTGCATATCATTGTAAGCCAATAAACATTCATTAAATGGCTTTTATATGCCAAGTATCTCAATAGAATGTTTACCAACTTTTGTTAGCTGCTGCTTCATTTTTAAGTAATACACTTGTTCTACTACTTCTCAGCTTTTTTTTAAAAGATTTTATTTATTTATTTGACAGAGAGAAACACAGCTAGAGAGGGAACACAAGCAGGGGGAGTGAGAGAGGGTGAAGCAGGCCTCCCGCCGAGCAGGGAGCCCGATGTGGGGCTCAATCCCAGGCTTCCCGGATTGTGACCTGAGCCGAAGGCAGTCGCCCAACCAACTGAGCCACCCAGGCGCCCCTACTTCTCAGCTTTTTGTTGTTAGGTGTTATATGCTGTCTTCCCACTATGGAAGATGAAGATTTAGCTCTCTCACACTCACATACTTTCTTTATTGGGGTAGACTCCAATGTATCATTTATCATTACCATATATTGTTTTGGTTAGAGCACTAGTTGGTGGTTACATTAATGTAAGCCTACTCACTAGGTAAGCCTACTCACAATTGAGCCATTTAATGTGTATATTATGATTGTTTACACAGCTTTTTGTTTTCCCTGTAGTTAAAAATTGTCTGGTTTTATATCCTTTGCTTATATCCTTTTCCATGTTTGCCCCTATTTTATCCCCATACTCTCCCCAAGAGCTGTGTATCTTCACTCAGTATGTTCAAACACTTCATGAATCCTATCAGTTCCCATTGGAGACATTTCTCCTAGGTCATTCTGACCTTCGATTTGGACTACTGTTCTCTGAGCCTTTGAAAGAGCCAATATCATTTTAATCTCCCTTTACCATTGTCCTGGGGAATCCAGTCTCCTTTTATGTTGGATCCTCAGTTTTCTATATGTCCTGTTTCTTTCTTGATTTGTTCTTTCATTTTGGCGGAGCAAATCTTTAGTAACTTCCTGGAAAAGGATGCATAGTACATTTATATTTTGAGGCCTTGCAGGTGTGAAAATCTTGTTTTGCTCTTGTATTTATTTTGATAGTTTGGCTGAGTATAGAATTCTAGTCTGTAAATCATTTACCCTCAGGATGTTGCTGTCTCCTCCCCTCCTCCTAGTGTTCTTGTTCTTGTTACTGTTGAGAAATCAAATCTTACTCTAATTCTACTTAAATTCTGCTTTTCCTTCTCTGAAAGCTTTTAGAAACTCTTTCTGGTTTTTGGTGCTCTGAAGTTTCACCAAAATATGTCTTGTTATATGTTTATTTCTTTCCTGTAGATCCTTTCAATCTGGTAACTGAGGTCTTTCAGCTTGGGGACATTTTCTTGAAATTTTTTTTATTACTTTTCTTTCATTTTTCCTATTCTCCCTTTCAATGTTGCACTTCCTAGATTCTCTAATTTTCTTTCCTATTTTTTACCTCTTCATCTTTTATTTAAGATTCTACTTTTAAGTAATCTCTATACCCAACAGGGAATGCTAACTCACAACCCCAAAATCAAGGGTCACGTGTTCCACTGACTGAGCCAGCCAGGAACCCCTACCTCTTCATCTTTTTGGCTCTACTTTATAGGACATCTCTGCCACTTGATTTTGCCTGTTGTGGCATTTGTCATTTATTTTATATGTTGATTTCTAGGAGCTCCTTTTTGAGATATGAATATTCCTTTTCCTAGCATCTTGCTCTTGTTTCAAAAATGTAATCTCTATTTATAATCCCTGTGGCAATATTACTGATTTTTTAAGTTTGCTTTCTCTGTATAGTTTCCTTCAAACTTCTCTGTTTTCTGGCATATCACAGACCTCCAATTTCTGATAAACTCTTGTTCTTTGTTCTGTACTTGTTTAAGAGTACAGCATGAAAAATATGATTGGAAGCTCCTATTATGTGAAGTGGGAGCTTGTCGATTTCAAATTGGGTGATTTGGCTGTTCCAAAATTGAGTTTTGGAACCAAGGTCAATATCTTTAAGTCTTTTCCCTTGCTCTGATCACATTTCCTATAGAAGCATCTTCTAATCCTCTCTTTCAATGAAAAAGTTGGGAATTTGGATGTCTTCACATGCAATATATAAACCTTGGTTAAGCTCCTATTTGAGGTATAGAATCTATGTCCACTGTTGCTTTTGTTTCATGGTTCCTCCACGGAAAAGAAATCTGAGCCTATGCTAGAATGGAAAAAGGCCAGAGACAGAAGAGGGAGGGGATCTAATTACTTTGTCAAAAAAGACCTTTTTTTTTTTTTACCAGCTCCTCCTTATTTTAGCCCCTTTTTATCCCCATTACCAGGTGTGCATGAAGCTGCCTTTTGAGGGTGCTTGCATGCAAATATTTCATTTTTGGCTTTTCTCATAGCTGCCATAAGACCTGGCCTTTTCTCAGCTTCCAAAATGTCACTGCTTTTGTCTCCTCTTCCATTCTCTTTGTTATTGTGGGTTTTAAAAATCCTTTCAGTGTCATTTCAGTGGAGTTTTGGGAGATAGCCAAGGCAAATGGATGTGTTCAATCCATCATCTTTAACTGAGAGTCCTTTATATTTGTATCTCTTCATTGCATGCTACTAATTAAATACGTAGTTGTTTGTGAGTGACTGAATAGAGCATCTAAAATGGCAATAGTTGGGCTGTTCTGGTAGATATTGGTATCTACTTTCCAATTTATAAAAAAAGCTTTTGGATGTCAAGGGGAGTGTTCGAGGTTGGAACAGTCTATCTACGGCACAGCCTCTTTAAGGTCACATGGCCATCAGGGACCAGAGTTGGATAAATGAGAATGAAGCTCTGACGGTTGCTGCTGCTTTTTTTGCTCTTCTAATTTCTTCCCACCAGGTGAAGGCCCATGTGCTTTTTGACCTAATTCAGACCTTGCTGTATTAATTTAATGTGAAAGCACCAGAGTTCAAAGTATGATGTTAAATGGGTTATTGCTCTGCCGTTTTTATGTTACTACAATGATAAGCCTTCATGTTTATTATAGGACTTGTATAATTGTAATCTGAACAGTCTTTTCTTAATCAACTTTCCTTCCCATATGCAATGTGTAGTTAAGATATGTGCACTACCTTTTATAGCATTTGGGGAACATTAAGTCTTTTCCACTTAGTAGTTGCTTAGAAACTAGCTGAATTTTTGTCCAATTAGAATGAAATACTTTCCTCAATTTTAATTATAGCCAGAGTTCTTGATTTGACCCGACCATGAGCTACATTACATATGATTCATTGACTCTTCAGCATTATATACTGTTTCAAGTAAGCACCTCAGGAGGTACTGAGAATTGAAAGTCATCTCTGACTGTGTTTCTTTGTTTAAATGTATTAAACCCTTGACATGAATGACTAATGCACGGCTAAACCAATCTGAAGCACACTTTAAAATATATTCATATGTCTTTTCCTTCTTTGTTCCCATTACAGCAGCCTCTAAATTTTGGGTTTTCTCCTCATGGCAAGCAGATTTTTGGATTATTGCTCTTAAGTTTCTTTTTGGGGGTGGGGGAGTGCTTGGGTCACACAGTTGCTTAAGTGGCTCAAGTCGTGATTTTGGGGTTGAGATTAAGCCCCAAACTGGGCTCCTTGCTTAGCACGGAGTCTGCATAAAATGCTACCCCCACCTCTAAAATATATAAATCTTAAAAAAATTTTTCTTTTTTTAGCTGTCATTCCCCTTGCCACAACAGAAGGCTTTTCATTCTTGGCTCAACATTTTTGGCCTCTTTTATATAGAGCCCAATATTCATCAAGAAAAGGACATAGGAGGGAAAGATAGAGGGTTTTTCTTGGTTTTCCCTTTTCATTATTTGATCAGTTGAACATAAAAACATGTTAAATAGGTTGGTGGTAAAATCAAGAATCAGTTCTATTGTGGAAGATTTTCGTTAGTGCTTTCTGTAAGACATAGTGGGTATTTTCATCATCTGTTTTAGAAGAAATTACAGGTGTCTTTTACTAAAAGATGGAATGGGTCAGGTACAGATACTAATTGAGCAGTCTAGTGATTCTCAACCCTGTGTGCCTGTGAGGATTGCCTAAGGAAACCTAAAATATATACTTAGGCTCCACTCTAAGAGATTCTGAATCAGCTGGTCTGGAGTTGGATAAAAGCATTTCTATCTTTTAAATTATCTCCCAGGTGATTCAGCTATTCAAATAAGACTGAGAACCACTGATTCCAAGAGAACTCAATATATCATAGCAGGCCTGGTCTACCTTGAGTCTCCTGGATCTGGAGATTGCTAGGGAATAGATATCTGGCTGTTGAGTATCTAGTGGTAACTTATTGATTTGTTCTGCTTTCCTCCAAAGTCTGAAGCTACCTAGCTTTCCAGTATCTCTTAGTAAATCAAAGTGTCCTTGTCACTCTTAGGAGAACTTGCTAGTCATTTCTAACTATAGGCATGCCCATCAGAATCACTGAGGGACTTTTAAAAAGATGTGTGGTGCTGTCTCCTGAAGTTTTGATTTTAACTGATCTGGAGAACAGCCTGGGTGTGTATTTTTTTTTAAACCATTCACAAGGTGATTCTGATTCCTGGGGTGTGATTCTGCGGTCCGTGTTGCAGTTTGTTATAAATAACTTCTTATCATATGAATGCTTTCCTGTGATATGATCTGTGGTACCATAAAGCTACTTTGAGAAGATTCTATAAGCAAGATGTAGCCCATCTAGTATTTTTCTCATCCACTGAACTGGTCTCTGGCAAGGGTCTCCAATTGAACTCTTGGAGTTTGGAGTAGTTTCTTTTCCTCAAGGTGAATCTATTTCTGTTCACAGTTGCACTTAGAAGTTAAGAAGAGTCATGGTTTGCTCTTTGTCAAAAGATTCGACTATTATCCAATATATAAAACAAAAAGCAAAAATATGAGAGAGGGAAATTTATGAGTAAAGTAGATTTCTGATCTTTTTGGGAAGTGTGGTCTTGTTTGGGGGTTGCTGTGGCTACAGAGAGATGAATGGTTGACCTTGGCCTTTGAACCATTTGGGTGAGACTGTCATTGGTTGACTCTGCTGCTGCTGCTTGGTTGACCTTGAATTGTGTGAGACTGCCATTGTAATTGACATTCAGAAGTACGTTCCCTGACACAAGTTGAGTTGTCATTGATAATTAGACTGAGGTGAATTGCAATTGATCAAATAGGTTTAAAAATGGGTGCTGGTAGCTACTAGTTACCATGCCTATTGGTTAATCAATTTTCCTCTCCTCAGAAGTATAGAGACTTTTATTCTTGCCTTAGACTACCAGTTCTTGCTTCTCTGTGAAATGAAGTCGCTTCCACACTTGAGTTCCCATTCTCCAAACCTCATCATGGTGATAAACAGAATTCCTGGGTCAGTTAATTGTCCCAGTCATCCCACAACAATTCTTTGAGAATTTGTGATTTCTGGGGATTGTTCCAGGACTTCCCTAAGGTAGACCCTGGTGCACTGAAAGGGAATCTAAACCTCGATGAGTCTGGGTCGTAAATGTTCCTTGTACATCCACATCACTTCTTCTGTTCATTTTCTATTTCTGATGAAATTTTTGAGGATTTCTCCCATCACTCGATTTCTATTTCAGATTCTAAACTGTATCAGTCACTTGATATTCTTTTAACTATTGCCCTTTCTTGTAGGGAATTCAAAATCAGTCCTATGTGAAATCTTGATCACACACATTTGCTGTGTGACCTTTGGCAAGTCACCTACGTGTCTCCGAGCCTCAGTTCCCTCTTCAGAATTGAGATCTGCACTTACCCAGCTTAGTAAGGTGTTTCAAAGTTAAATGACATTCAAGTGCTTTGTAAAGTGTGACACCCACACATTTTGACAACATTATTCCCTATGGTGTAGAGTGTTGCTTTTTTTCTTAATATCTTGCACATGGGAGGTACTATGTCTATTTGTTAAATGAGTAAATTGATCACAACACCCTATCCTGAAAATCAAAGATGATTAACATTTTGGATTTTATAGTTTGCTACCAAAAAGAGCTGGGATTGCAAAAGGGCTTGAATAGGAACTAAAGATATAATGACTTTGGTCACTGAGTTTAGCTCTGTCATCGAAATAAGAGTATTCTGAAGTAGGATAAAAATAAATATAAATCTGTCACTTAACATTAAATGAAGTATTGATGACTTGCCTTCTTATTTTTCAATAAACTTTTAATTTTAGAACAGTTTTAAATTTATAGAAAAATTGTGGAGATAGTACATAATTTCCATATACTGTGTAACCAGTTTTTCCCATTATTAACATCTTGTATTAGTATAGTGCATTTGTTACACTTAGTGAACCAGGATTGATACATGATTAACAAAAGTCCACACTTCATTCAGATTTTTCTGAGTTTTTACTTAATATCCAATTTAGGTTACTATATTACATTTAGTAGTATTATATTTAGACTTCTTTTGACTATGACAGTTTCTCAGACCTTCCTTGTTTTTGATGACTGAAAATTTTTGAGAAGCAAGAGTCGTATATTTTGTACAGTGGCCCTCTGTTGGGATCTGTCTAATGTTTTTCTCATGGCAACTAGGGTAATGTGTTTTGGGGAAAGAAGACCACAGAGGTTAAGTGCCATTTTCATGACATCATATGAAGGGTGCATACTATCAAGATGACTTATTGCTGTTGATATTGACCTTAATTACCTGCTGAGATAGTAAAGTTAGTCTCTTTCCACCTTCTCATGTTGTATTCTTTGGAAGAAAGTCACTATGCCTAGCTCACACTTAAGGAGTGGGAAGTTATGTACCACTTCCTTGAGGGTACACTATCTAGCATTATTCTTTTATTAACAGAGATGATTTCCACTCAACAAATGTTAAAACCAATAGTATTTGTTTTAAAAATAATAAAATATTAAAACACTTGAGTCTGTTGGGGACTAGACAAGGATTCTTTCTTACTATGATTATTTATGGTTTGGGTTTATCAAGCCAATGAAATAAAACAAAAAAAAATAAAAACCCTATATGTTGGATCTTTTTGCAGATAGACTTGTTCTATACTAAGAAACCCAATAGGGGCACCTGGATGGCTCAGTTGGTTAAGTGTCTGCCTTTGGGGAGCCTGGGTGGCTCAGTTGGTTGGGCGACTGCCTTCAGCTCAGGTCATGATCCCGGAGACCCAGGATCGAGTCCCACATCGGGCTTCCTGCTCGGCGGGAGGCCTGCTTCTCCCTCTCTCACTCCCCCTGCTTGTGTTCCCTCTCTGGCTGTAGTTCTCTCTGTCAAATAAATAATTTTTTTAAGTATTAAAAAAAAAGAAACCCAATAGATTCTAGTTAAAAAAAAAATGAGAGAATTTGGTGAAGTGACCAGTTGGAAACAAGGTAAAAATACAAAAATTATGCTTTTCATTATTTTAGCACAAGTCTTAGAAAAAGAGAGAAAAAAAAATTCCAGGCTCGTAGCAACAGATATCATAACTATTTTAAATCTAATAAGAAAGGTAAGGCTCTTATATGAAGAAAACAGAAGTTTTATTGAAGGTTGTAAAATAAAATATAAACAGATTAAAGGACACTGTGTAGTTGAGTGGGGAGATTTTAAATCATAAAAATACCAGTTTTCTAAAAATGTGGTTAGTGCCATTCCAAAGAGAATCCCAATAGAACTTTTTTTGAGGGGTCGGGGTGATACTTGATAAAATAATAATGTTTGTATAGAAGAACAAATACCTGAAAATCAAGAGAAATTGGGGTGAAAAAGAAAGTATGTGCCCCACCAGTTATCAATATACTCTTGTGGCAGACAGACTATAAGATGGCTACCCTGACCCCCACTTCCTGGTGTTCATGCCCTCGTCTAACCTCCTCCACTTGGGTCTGAGCAGTACCTATTACTTCTAATTGAATACAACAAAGATGTTCAAATGCATGTGAATACATGTTTGTGATTACATCAGATAAGACTGTAATGTCTGTCCTCCTGAGAGACTCCTTCCCTGGCTGGCTTTGACGAAGTAAGTTTCCATATTGTGATCTGCCCTATGGAGAGGGAAACGTGGCAAGGAACGGAGGGAAGCACTGGCTGACTGTCAGCAAGAAACTGAGGACCCCAGTTTGGCAGCCTGCAAGCAATAGAATGACACCAATAATCAAGTGATCTTGGAAGCAGATCCTTCCCCATGTAGGCCTTGGATGAAACTCAGCCACCTGACCCCTTGATGGAAGCTTTGTGAGACTCTGAAACAGAAGACCCAGTTAAGCTGTGCCCAGACTCCTGACACTGCAGAAACTGTGAGGTAATAATTGCATGCTGTTTTATGCCTCTACATTTGTGGTAACACATAACTAATACAGCAACAAAGTCACTAATTGATTCAATCTCATATTGACTTAGAAACAGACAAATAGGTTACTGGAACAATAGAGAATGAAAAAGAAATTCTAGTGCATATGGTTTACTATATGAAAAAGAACATTCATCTTAGAGAAAGATGCTACTGGATATACGGAAGAAAGTGAAGTTGGAGCCCTTACTTAAATAATATTAATACTTCTAGTTGGTTTAAGTGCATAAATATAAAATGAAAACCAAATCCTGTAAGAAAATACAGAGATTATATGCACGACATGAGTCAGAGAGATTGCCTTAACCCAGCTAAAGACTCAGAAGCAATTAAAAAATGATTGTCTTTGCTTATAAAATTTTTTAAATTGTATGGCAAAAGGTACAATAAAGTCAATTAAATAAATGGTCACAGTGAGATAAGGAGCTAGTGTCAGGCCATTAATTAATATACTGTTTTCTTCTTTAAGAAAGTCCTGTTACAAAAAAAATCACATATTCTGATGCAAGCTTCTTCTCAACTTGAACTGATAACAGTTTGCTCATCAGTGCTGGCCCACTGACCACACTTTGGGAATCACTACTCCAGGGAAGGGGTCGGCAAACCATTTCTATAAAGGAACAGATAATAAATAATTTAGGCTCTGTGAGCCTTATGGTCCCAGTTGCAAATACTCACCTTTGCCATTGTCATGTGAAATCAGCATAGACAAATGTAAACAAAGAAGCAAAGCTATCTTCAAATAAAACTTTATTGACAGAAAAAGGTGGGCAGCCCTTTTGTCCCATGGACTATTGTTTTCTGACTTGTGCTCTAGGGTATAGATACATAAGGAAGGAATAATCCTTAGCCTCGAGAATTAAAGCTGATAGTTTAAATGGGAAGGACACCTGGGTGGCTCAGTTGGTTGAACATCTGCCTTCTGCTCAGGTCATAATCCCGGGGTCCTAGGATTGAGCCCCGCATCAGGCTCCCTGCGTCTCCCTCTACCTCTGCCTGCTGCTCCCCCTACTTGTGCTCGCTTGCTCTCTGTCAAATAGATAAAATAAATTTTAAAAGACATAAATAAAGTTTACATGGGCATATAGGCGTGAGAGTGAAGCAAGCCTCCCAGTTTGGGGCTTGAAAGAGCTAGTCATCCACTATCCAATGAAGCAGCCACTTGAGCACTTCAGATGTGGATGGTCCAAATGGAGATGTGCTCAAGTTTAAAATACATACATGCTGAATATTTAATATGAAAAAATCTCTCTGTTTTTATATTGTGTGCTGAAATGTTAGTATTTTGGACATATTAAGTTAAATAAAATATTAGTAATTTTACCTGTTTCTTTTTCAGTGTGGCTACTAGAGAATTTCAAGTTAAGTATGCAGTTCACCAATAGATAGATCTCTGTTGGACAGCTCTGGACTAGAAGTACTAGAAGTTTAAATTAAGTGCTGTGGAGTCAAGGGAGAGAGCTCATATAGCTGGGGAATTTGGGAAGTCAAAGGGACAGAATCCACCTTGGAGAATGATGGGATTTTGACAACTAGTGCCCTGGGAGGATCATGAAGGCTCTCAGATGGAGGAAGTGGCATAAGTAGACGTTTGTAGAAGGCAGAATGGTTTCTGTGTTTGAGACAGGAGTGAGTTTAGCTATAATAAGGGACCAAATGTGGCACATCTAGGTAAGTAAGCATAGGCCTTCTGGTGGGTTGACTGCACAGGTTAGGGCTTTGGATTTATTTTTGCTGGAGGGGGAGGTGGGAAAACCAGACCATACTTCCAAGCAGGGAGTGGTAGCATTGGAAGCTGTTTACAGGTCTAACCTAGAAACAGTAAGTTGGTTGGGTTGGAATAAGAAAAGCAAGAAGTGGTGAGACCTGGTGAACCAGGAAAGCATAGTCTTCTCTAGGGTGACAATGAGAATGAAGAATAGAGGATGGTGGACAGCCACTTTATGATATGCTAAGGATATTTGTGAATGAGGGAGAACCCCAGTGTTATGTGCTTGAAGAACCTGGATGATGGTGATGCCCCCATGGAAATGCAGACCTTAGAAGCTGGTTTGAGGTTAATAGGATGGGCTCCATTTTGCATGTGTTTAGTTGGAAACACCCAAGGATTTAAGAACTAGGCCAGCTCTCAGAAGCTTACTCACTTGTGTTCTTTGCTGACAAAAGTGGCCCTGTTTACTTTTTTACATTTGGCCATCTCTGTACTTCCTGGCCCTTTCCACTGTCCACCATGAACACAGTGAGTTGAGCAGGAGAAAGGATCTGACCCTTGGCTATTTGCTTATTGGCTGCTCAGCAGAACTTAAGGTAAGCAGACTTCTGAGATCTGGATGGAGCAGTTCTTTCAGAGGTACTTGAACTCAAGGCACAAGAGACATGGCTGGTGTAGGGAAGTATGGATGTATGGTCTGGTTTTCCCACCTCTCCCTCCAGCAAAAAGAGAGGGTGCCTGGGTGGCTCAGTGGTTAAGCATCTGCCTTCGGCTCAGGTCATGATCCCGGAGTCCCAGGATTGAGCCCTGCATCGGGCTCCCTGCTCGGCAGGAAGCCTGCTTCTCCCTCTCTCACTCCCCCTTCTTGTGTTCTCCCTCTAGCTGTGTTTCTCTCTGTCAAATACATAAATAAAATCTTTAAAAAAAAAAGGAGAAAGAGACATAGGAACAAGTAGCAGAGAAAGGAAAAATGTCACTGAGTGGACCCAGTGGACTCCTGGCCACTAGACTCTGCAGGCTTCCACCCGTAGGTCTGCAGCAGCCCTCACCTTTCCCTCTGGCCTGGAAGAATGGCTTTTCATGATTGTGGTGAGGTATGGCCAAACAGGTGTCATTCCTAGCCTCCTTATTTTCTCCATTCTCCGAATAGTGAAGCTCCTTGGCTGACTGAGTTTCAGTAAATCTCGCTTAATGGATGAAGGTTCTGCTACGGGGTAGAAGCAAGGTATTGGAACAAGTTACTTATTTCAGCATCAGCTGCGCTGTTGTGACATGAAGCTGGCCATTGTTTATATCCTTCAGAGATGTTTTGAGAACAAACAAGTCAATGCTTTGTAGGTTGTATTTCTCATGAGATCATCGTGGTCTGCAGAGGTAGCTAGCCTGATGGTTTTTGTAAATGGCTTAGAACAGGCAGCTCTGAATCGTGGCTCAGTGAGTGCTTTGGGGGCCTTTGATTTGGTCTAGATGACACCTGGAGGTGAAATGCACTTCTCTACATTGTTGGAAACTTAGATCAAAGTCTTTTAAACCAAGGTGTCAGGAGTCAATTCTATCTAGCATGTGAATTCTTTTGAGATAAAAATCCGGGAAAAGAGAGGTACATAAATCAATAAATGTTCTAATGAAAATCTGTTCAAATAAGCTGTCTACAAAATACTGCATGTTACAGATCCTCGACGGGGACCCATATCAGAATGTTTACAGTTATAGCTGGGTGCTAAGATAATTTATGCGTTACTTTTTTTCCTGTGCTTTATTTTCTGAGGCTTCTTTTCTCCCCTTACAGAGATCATGAATTACATTTGTAATTAAGAAAACAGTAAATGCTGTTTTAAAAACAAAAATTTGGGGGCACCTGCCTGGATCAGTCAGTAGAGCATGCAACTCTTGATCTCTGGGTTGCAAGTTCAAGCCCCATTTGTGGAGTAGAGTTTAATTAAAATAAAAAATACACACACACACACACACATACACACATATATAAAGTTTCTGTGCCTTTTATAATATGGTTTTCCTTTGTTTCTAAAGGATAGAATGCCTATTTTGTATATCATCAGATCATTTATAATGCAGTATTTTTTTGACCCAGTCCATTTTAGCCACTGTATTAAGTTAATGCGGAGCAAAAACATTTAACTTGATTTTTAAGCCTTGTCTCTTCAAATTAAAATGCCTGCTTCTATTAAACAATAAAAATGCTTTTCACAATGCATTTCAAATATAATATTAATATTAATATTGTATATATAATATAATAATTATAAAATTAATATGATAATTTTATTATCTGACACCCAGGTTTATCAGATCTTGGCATTATGCCTCTTTTGCTTTGGATATTTAGTTTTTTTAAGATTTTATTTATTTATTTGACAGAGAGAAACACAGCGAGAGAGGGAACACAAGCATGGGAATGAGAGAGGGAGAAGCAGGCTTCCCGCTGAGCAGCAAGCCCAATGCGGGGCTCCATCCCAGACTCCGGGATCATGACCTGAGCTGAAGGCAGTCGCTTAACCCACAGAGCTACCCAGGCGCCCCAGGATATTTAGGGTTTTTTTTGTTTTGTTTTGTTTTGTTTTAGTTTTTAAAGAAAAATTTAAAAATTACTGTTGATTCCTATACATCACTCTATCATAAATTGAGAGTTTATAAGTTGAGTAAATGTAAATTTTATACATTTACTAATACATGCATATCTATAATGATTATAAAGTACCAGATTTTTAAATTTTGTATAAATGAGCCACACTACGGATCTAGTTTTGAAACTTGCATTTTTTTGCTCATCATTGTTTGACATGCTGCCACACTGATAAACGCAGCTCAAGTTTAGGCACTGACAAAGTATGGCCCATGGGCCAAATCTATCTAGCCACCCCTTTTTGTACCTAAGCTAGGGCTGCTTTCACACCATGACAGAGTTAAGCAGTTGCACCTCAACTACTGAGACTGGATTTCTGGGCCCAGAAAGCCCATAAGATTTACTGTCTACTGAAAAGATTTTACAGAAAATAGTAAATATTTACTGTTTACAGAAAGTTTACTGACCTCTGATCCCGTTCATTCTTTGTGTGGATATATCGTTATTAATCTATTTTCCTGCCCAATGGTGGCACTTCTTTCCTGTTTCTTTCTAAGAAGGGATGCTTTGATGAACATTGGTGTGTGTGTGTGTGTGTGTGTGTGTGTGTAAAATCTTCCTACCAGATGAGTGAGAGAATTTCCAGTGTAGCATGTCAATCATGAAACAATTAAGGTTTTTATAGCTTTTGGTCCTGTTTTCCATACTTAGCAAAAAAAAAAAAAATCCATGCGATACTTTGGGAATTATCACAGTTAAAAATCCATTGGAACATTTCATAAAAATTTAATTTACTAGATAATAGAGTTAGTTTTATTTTTGTATTGTAATTCTTATGTAATCATCCATATTTTGAGAATTTGAAAATTAATAAAATTTGAATATGGTGAATATATAGTACTTATATTTGATCCTGACAGATATAATGATGATGTAGAATGTGGATTAATAAAGGAGTATAACAATTAAAAAAAAAATCCAAAACAGACAGTGATGCTGATAGCCGATAAGTATGTTATTTAGTGGTTTGAGGTAGAGAAAATATTTTTATTGTTGATTTAAATGCCTTTTTTCAAAGTGGATTTTTTTTAAAAAAGTTTTTATTTATTCATTTGAAAGAGAGAGAGAGAGATCACAAGTAGGCAGAGAGGCAGGCAGAGAGAGAGGAGGAAGACGCAGGCCTTGATCCCAGGACTCTGAGCTCATGACCTGAGCCGAAGGCAGAGGCTTTAACCCACTGAGCCACCCAGGTGCCCCAAAGTGGATTTTTCTTGCTGAAGAGGGAAAAGTGCTGAGTGATGGATATGTTCCTGTCAGCAGCAAGGGGGACCCCCTGTAAACAGTTAACTCTGTTAGGTCATGGTGATGTTGTCAGTATTTAGAGCTGCCATTTGATTACTGAGCATTTATTGAAGGACAAGGATACTTTTTTAAAAGATTTTTATTATTTTTATTTAGTTGAGAGAGAGTGAGAGAGGGGGAGAACACAAGCAGAGGGGAGATACAGGCAGAGGAAGAGAGAAACAGACTCCCCACTGAGCAGGGAGCCTGGTGTAGGGCTCGGTCCCAAGACTCTGGTTTCATGACCTGAGCCACAGGCAGATGCTGAACTGACTGAGCCACCAAGGCGCCCCAGACAAGGATAGTATTAAATGCTTCCTGTGCATTATCTTCCTGAACTCTCATAATAACCTGTTGAAGTAGTAATTATTGTTCCTCATTTTGAGAGGACGCTGCTGGGGTTTATCCAGAGTTTGGCCCAAGGTCATGTTTAAGTGAGGCTTCAGTTTGGACCTCTCCACCAGTACTGGGCCTTGTGATGGTCCAGCAGGGTCTCATTCTCCATGGTAGACCTTTGAAGATGGGATAGAGGGTACTCTGAGCATTTACACTGCTCTGAGGCACAAGTGCTCATCAGCGCCAGGCTTGGCTCCTGTAAGCTAGCCATGGCTTCGTGCACAAAGAAGCAGCCTTGGTTTTCCAGAAAGGTCAACGTTTACAGCTTCAGTGGAAGTCATTACTTTCTATGGTACCTTTGTAGTAAACTGAGGTCAGCACCATCTTTTCTCATGTTTTCCTGTCCTCTCAGCTCAAAACTCCCAGTTTCTCAAGTGGGCATTATACTGCTCTCTAGGTAGGTGGGTGGTGGAAGCCTAAGACTGTGAGGGATCCCAATGTCAGGCGCAGAGCTCTTCCTGAGCAGCTCAGCAACTGCCTAATTTGCTTCTCAAGCTCTGAATCTTTAAATGTCTTTGTCCCTCTTCAGTTTATGGCTGGGGTGGACAACACATTAGAGATCCTGAAAACTTTCATGGGGATAGTCTTGCTACTCATCAAACAAACAAACATATGCCTACAATACTAAATTACTGACATCTGTCTCGCTGCTGTGAAATATGGTAAGGATGTGAGTTTTTCTCTTATGGCATAAGCTCCCTACCATTTTGAACAAGACAGAAGTCAAGTCCTGAAAAGCTGCTGGAGATGCAGTTTTTTTTTTCTTTGCTTTAAAGAAACAAAGCTGAGAGTAGCAGGAATCATCAGGCATTTTCCTATGGAACTTAAACTAGCTTAAACACAGTTGTCTAATCCACAGGTTAAGCTCATTGGCACAATTGCCAAGTCAAAGTTTGTCAGCGGCAGTGAACTTACTACCTCCTTGAGCTTGCCTTCAAGCCATAATCTGACCGGTCATTTATACCTCCAATGAATGGCAAGAAAATGACAGTACCCTACTTTATAATGACAAGAAAAACTTTTTGCCATGAAATATAGTTGTCAACCAAAATTTTTCCGTGGCTGATGAGTATCAGTTGTGCAACCAGCCAATGTGTAGCCGTGCACAATCTTAATTCTCTCAAATCTGCCTCATATGTTTGCCTACTGAAGATGCCTATCGAACATCAATTCAGGGATTTGGGGTTATTCTAAACTCATTGTCAGTTGGACTTATTTTTGCATATTAATTTTTGACATCACCAGCTCTAAACTTAATCTATCGTGTGGCAACAGCCAACTGGTTTTCAAAGTTATGAACCTGAGCACGCCAACAGGAAAAGCCCTTGATGAACATGACTTGATCACATCACTTCCAATTAGCCTGTGGGCTTTGTCATTGTATCTTCACCTCTGTGCCATTGTAATCATCCTAAATACGCACTGCTGCTTTTTCTAGTTAATGTGATTTCACATGTGGACTGCATCTGCACGAGTTGAAATGGTTGTATTACATTGTGTTTGAAAAATTAAGCCTTTATGTTATGGGAAGACCATAAAGGAGTGAGAAAACATGTATAGCTTAAAGAATAATTAAAAAGCAAACACTCATCTAGTTATCCCTCAAGGTTAAGACTAGAACATTGTAAGTACCCCTCCATAGCCTCCCAAGTGACCCTCTCTACCATATTTTCCTCTGTAGGAAAACGCTACAGACTTATTTATCATCCATCCCCTTGTTTTTGGTAGTTATACCATATATGAATGAACCCTTAAATAGCCTAATACTTCTTTCTTTTGTTTTTATCTATCTTTGAACATTAGGTACATTGAGTATTACTCCGTATGTTCTGTAACTTCTTTCACGTAACGTATAAGATCTATCTATGCTGTTACTTGGGGCTAGGTTTATTCTTTTTCATTGATTTATAATACTTCAGTATATGACTGTACCACAAATTATTCTGTTATTGGACATTTGGGTGGTCCTCACTTTGCTCTTATGAATAATGCTGCTATGAATATTCTTTTGTTTCCTGTTGAACATCTGTGAAGATGTAGGTGCATCTTTAATTTAAAAGATGCTGCTGAACTCTTTTTTTCTACTGGTTATGGATTGGTGAGAATTCTAGTTGTTTCACATCTTCTCCAGCACTTGACCTTATTAAACTTCTCAGTGTTTTTCTAATTCAGTGGATGTTTAACAGTATTATGGTGCTTTTTAAAATTTTTTTAAAGATTGTATTTATTTATTTGACGGAGAGAAACACAGCCAGAGAGGGAACACAAGCAGAGGGAGTGAGAGAGGGAGAAGCAGGTTTCCTGCCCAGCAGGGAACCCGATGCGGGGCTCGATCCCGGGACTCTGGGATCATGACCTGAGCCGAAGGCAATCGCTTAACCAACTGAGCCACCCAGGCGCCCCTATTATGGTGCTTTTAATTTGTGTTCCTCTGGTTAATAACAAGGAAGTATATACTTCCATTTATTTGTTGCCATTCTTATAATCAATTTGGGGGCCATAGTTTATTGTCCCACGAAAAGACACCTTATTTTTCCCTAACTCCTATGATTTGAAAGATTTAAATTAAAAAAAAATGTTTGACGGCTAACAGACACATGAAAAAATGTTCAGCGTCACTAACTATCAGGGAAATTCAAATCAAAACCACACTGAGATACCACCTTACACCAGTCAGAATGGCCAAAATTAACAAGACAGGAAACAACAAGTGTTGGAGAGGCTGCGGAGAAAGGGGAACCCTCTTACACTGTTGGTGGGAATGCAAGTTGGTGCGGCCCCTTTGGAAAACAGTGTGGAGATTCCTCAAAAAATTAAAGATAGAGCTACCCTATGACCCTGCAATTGCACTACTGGGCACTTACCCCAAAGATACAGATGTAGTGAAAAGAAGGGCCATATGTACACCAATGTTCATCGTAGCAATGGCCACAATCGCCAAACTGTGGAAAGAGCCAAGGTGCCCATCAACAGATGAATGGATAAAGAAGATGTGGTCCATATATACAATGGAATACTATGCCTCCATCAGAAAGGATGAATATCCAACTTTTGTAGCAACATGGACTGGACTGGAAGAGATTATGCTGAGTGAAATAAGCCAAGAAGAGAAAGTTAAGTATCGCATGGTTTCACTTACTTGCGGTGCATGAGGGGTAACCTGGAGGACAGTGGGAGAAGGAAAGTAAAGGGGAACTAGGGTAATCCAGGGAGAGAAACGAAACAACAGAGACTTTGGACACAGAAGCAAACTGAGGGACTTGAAGGGAGGGGGATGGAGGGATGGGAGAGCCTGGTGGTGGGTACTGGGGACACCTAAAGCGTGGAGCACTGGGTGTGGGGAATGGGGGGGAATGAATCTTGGAACACTGGAAAAAAAATTTAAGTAACAATAAAAAAAAGAAAAAAAAAAGAAAAATTTATGAAAGCAAAAAAAAAATGTTTGAGTATAGTTGGCACACAATGTTACATTAGTCTCAGGTATACCACATAGTGATTCACCTTCTTTATACATTATGCTGTGCTTCACCACAAGGGTAGCTACCTTCTGACATCATACAATGCCCCCTCAATGCCGAGAAAAAGGAACCTTCCCGTGGTATTGATGGGAATACAAATTGGCGCAGCCACTGTGGAAAACAGTATGGAAGGTCCTCCAAAAATTAAAAATAGAACTACCATATGATCCAGTAATTCTCCTACTGGGTATTTACCCAAAGAAAATGAAAACACTAATTTGAAAGATTTTTGATTAATAAATTGCATTTTAAGGATATTTTAAAAATGTAATTGCTAATATGTGAATGTAATATATTTGTATATGATTTTGGAAAACAATTTATACACAATACAAACATATGTAATTATTAATCGGGTCATTTATTCCTCTGTGTGTGTTCCTTATTCTAAACCTTGCAGCTGAGCACTGCTACCTGGGGTCTTGACTTAGACACTTTTTTAAAAAAGTTCTGAAAGTACCCAGTGGGCCCTTTTTACTACCTTCAGTAGTTCCCCTTCGTGGTCTGGAGACCAGACATTGGTCTAGAAACTCAGATTTCTTTCAACCATCATCTGTGTGTCTGATAAAGCATACATATCCATTGCTTTGCCTCCGTTTGCAGATTTGGGAGCTGTGTAATATTTAATATTGGGAATGCTTTGAATATTTTTAATCTAATTTCTTTTGGGAGATATTTTCTTGGAATAGATTTCCAAATATGGAATTAGTAATAAATATCTTATTTCTGTTAATCTGATATCTCATACGTTAGGAGGAAAACAGATCACACTAGCCATTGACCCACAGTGTGTCTCATGGCCTTATTTCATGTGCATTTTGTTAGTTTAGTTAGTAAACAGACATGATATAGATTTCTCTTTTAATTTGACTCAACACTGAACTTAGGGACTTGATTTTTAAAAAGCCAATCCCTTGACAAATCATTTATTGAAAGTCCAGTGTATGTTTGTATCCTGTCCTCAGAGTAAATAATCAGTGCTTTAATTTCTCTATGTTCTACTGGAACAGATGGCCACTTCGTGATGTTATTGAGTGGGTCAGTGGGGATGATTTATGGCTATGAAACCTAACATATAAGTTAAAGATGACTCTTAGAAAAAATGTGCTTGAGGGCGCCTGGGTGGCTCAGTGGGTTAAAGCCTCTGCCTTCAGCTCAGGTCATGATCTCAGGGTCCTGGGATCAAGGCCTGCATTGGGCTCTCTGCTCTGCAGGGAGCCTGCTTCCTCCTCTCTCTCTGCCTGCCTCTCTGCCTACTTGTGATCTCTCTCTCTCTCTGTCAAATAAATAAATAAAAATCTTAAAAAGAGGGGCGCCTAGGTGGCTCAGTGGTTAAGCCTCTGCCTTCAGCTCAGGTCATGATCCCGGAGACCCGGGATCGAGCCCCACATCGGGCTGCCTGCTCGGCGGGAAGCCTGCTTCGCCCTCTCTCACTCCCGCTGCTTGTGTTCCCTCTCTGGCTGTGTTTTTCTCTGTCAAATAAATAAAAAAAAATCTTAAAAAAAATCTTAAAAAGAAAAAAGAAAAATGTGCTTGAGATGTTTCCAGATTTATCTGTGCTTATTAGCTGTGGAGGAAGGCATTGATAGTATTGATTGCCTGTATTTGAAATTGTCCTAACTAGAGTGTTGAAGGACCATATTTTACCCCCGAAACAAATAAAACATTGTATGTTAACTTACAAGAATTAAAAGAAAAACTTAAAAATAAGTAAATGTTTGGTAGAGTTCACCTATTTAAAAAAAAGAAGAAAGTGTCCAAAATAACTGGGACATCTTTAACATTCTCCAATTTTTTTCTTTCTCTGAGACTGTTACTGATCATCACTGACTTTTACTGAATTTCCATAATAAATCCTGACATAATAGATCTTTGCTATAAGGATATAATGCAGAGGTTCTCAGCAGGAGGGGGGATGTTTGCCCCCAGGGGAACATTTGGTAGTGTCTATAAACATTTTTGGTTGTCACAACTAAAATGGGAAGTTGAGGCTGAGAAACCCCACTCTAGGCTAAGCAAGTTTCTTTCCCTCGATTTCCTTCCCAGTCACTGTTGGTTCCATGTTTTATGAGTGAATTATCCGTTCCCAGTTATGTTCCATTTATATGCAGTGCAATTTGCCAATTTTAAGCATGTGATTTGATGAATTTTGACAAAAGCATACCATTGTGCAACCACATTGTACTCATGTTTAATATGTTTAAATTTTAATTCTGTAGCTTCAAATATGTATTCATTAAACAATACTATA
This sequence comes from Spilogale gracilis, assembly GCA_004023965.1. Taxonomy (NCBI): domain Eukaryota; kingdom Metazoa; phylum Chordata; class Mammalia; order Carnivora; family Mephitidae; genus Spilogale; species Spilogale gracilis. The sequence goes on from PITA01000010.1 coordinate 204,454, forward strand.
TTAAGGGGCAGAAAGAAACTTCAAGTAATTCAGGGACTCATGAGTAGCTTGTGACTGATAGGCAGAATATATATGGTAATCCATGAAGGACGCTGCTGTTGATCTGAGTTCTGAGTTCTACTCCATTTTAATGTGAATCTGGTGGGTGCTTCATTTTACTTGGACAGTCATGTTTAGTCCTCTGAATGATTGGCTTAGGGGAGAATTGCTAAAGTGTAACATTGGATACCTGTATTAGCCTCTATTAAAGTACCAAGTTTTTGGGGCACCTGGGTGGCTCAGTTGGTTAAGTGACTGCCTTCGGCTCAGGTCATGATCCCGGAGACCCAGGATCGAGTCCCACATTGGGCTCTGCTCGGCGGGAAGCCTGCTTCTCCCTCTCTCACTCCCCCTGCTTGTGTTCCCTCTCTGGCTGTGTTTCTCTCTGTCAAATAAATAAAATCTTTAAAAAAAAATAAAGTACCAAGTTTTAGGTCCACAAATTTCTGGATTCCTTCGTGTTTTCTGGGTTTTGTTGTTGTTGTTGTTGTTGTTGTTTTGTCCAGGTTAAAATAAAACTGGGTGTTTGAAAGCAAACCCAGAATATATACTACTGTCCTAGAGGATAATTTCCAGAATGTTGGCTACTTTGGTGGTTAAATTTAACCTCGGTAAGTAGTAGCAGTTGTCTGCGGTCAAGTGAATGGAAACCCTTGCTTACATTGCTGAACCACATTCTTAGAGGGGAAGATTTGCCTTGACCACTAACTGCTGTAACTGGAGCTTGGGAGATGATTTGAGAGGAGAATTGGACTTGCACGTGAGTCTGAGGGCTTGGCAGATGCTTTCTCTTTTCCCCTTTAGTTCCCTTTCCAGTCAAGGTGGTATTCATATTCCAGGTTTCATAGGGAGTTTGTTAGTGTGTCTGAAGGAGAAACACAGAAAAGTTGGTGGGAATATGGTCAATAGTTGCTGTCGATTTGTGTTCATATTACTGTGTTGTAATGAGAATGTAATGATTCTTATATAATAGCAAAAATGAGGTAAGGTTTGGAGCATTCCAACATTTAGAGGCATTTAACTACATTTTAATACTCTACGTTATGGCTCCGAATAACTATAGGAATCTTGCTGGGGTTTTTTTGTGGATATAATTTAGGCTAACTATCAACAGTAACAAAATGATACTCTGTGAAAAGGAAAAAAAATGTACCCACAAATTGAAAATGCTGTGTTTGCTGGTTTTCATTTCTTGGCCTCATGCACCATTCAAGAATGGCTGGAGAAAGAAGTCACGTTGAACCATTCTGCCAGTTCCACCATGTAATCTTGGGATGATTTGTGTCACCCTTCATGGTAACCTGAGTATTTCGGAACACTCATGATGAATAGAGTCTTCCAACTTGAGAAAATCAGGATTCTTTTAGAACAACATTTCAAATGCTAAGAAAAGATTTTTCAGTATGGATGTTTGTCCTCAGTCCCTTTTTCCATGGCCTCTTAGTCCAGGATGCCATCTTACTGGCAATCGAGTTCCCAGAGTGTCTTGTCCAGAAGAAGTGATATTTTTGAGTGGCTTATCTGTGTTTTGAAAGAAGACATTCATAGAACAATCCCAGTTTATTTTTGATAATGGACTAGAATAGGGACAAAAATCTCAGGCATTTAAATTCCCCATTTGCCCTGCTTCTCTTCACTGCTTACTTACCCTTCTCTAACACCTACTTTCCCTAGCCCTCTTGACAAGGAGGGTGTTATGCTAATGGATATGTGGTTATTTAACTCCCAGGCCGAGGCTAGGTTAGTGTTAGAGGGTGGATTGCATTTTCTGAGTTTAGAATTTCTGTTTGATGGTGCTCAAGCCTTTTTAGTTGGTTAGCCTCATGATTGGCACTGAGCCCTAAGAGATAACAATTTGGTGAAAGTGCTTAAAGAGCAGTGTAAAACTTTTTTTTAAAAAATCTGGAGGAGTGCCACAGATTTGGAATCCTGCTGTACTAGACAGATTGTGTCCTGATCTTTTTCATTCAACTAGAATTTTCCCATGTCTTTAAAAATTCTTTAAAAATAACATTAAACTGTCATGTAGTTTTCTACGCTGAGGTTCATTTGTTTAGCAGCTTTTCTGCTGCACCATATATAGGTGTTTCTAGTTTTTCACTAATATAAGGTTGTGATTAGTAGCTTTGAACTTAAGTCTTTGGCTTTGCATTTCATTATTTGCCTAAGCTAACTTCCTTATGGAAGGATTAACTATGAATGTTTTTAGATATTGAAAATTTTTGCCAGAAAACAACTTTCAGCAAGGATGTTTGCCAATATCCTCCTGCTAATTGCCCAAGAAAATGTTAATTACAGCACACTCCTGCCATTGACAAAGATTTAAAAATATTTTGGAATTCATAGTTTTAAAAGATGAGTATATATGTGTGTGTATTATAAGGTGAAATTTAAAAATGTGTTTGTATTTTATGAATTGTCTTTTCTTTTACTCTGGCCATTTTTCTGCTAGTGGTGTTTTACTGTTTTGTTAGAGTATTTATACATGAAATCTATATATCCATTATTTTGTGTGTGTTGCACATTACCTAATATGTCCTTCCTCTTATAATTTATGAGCTAAGAGCTATATAAATTATGAATTTGATAAAATAAAGAGTGAACTAATATATAGCTGTAATGCTATAGAAAAGGTTGGTATTAATGCTTCTTTTCTTCTCCGTAAGGACCTGACTGGGCATAAGCCTCAAGGCACTGTGGCTGAGAATTTGTGATCCGATCAGGATTCAGTTTTTCTCTAGCACTTTTATGACCCCTCTGCCCCTTTTTTCTTAATTGCCTCACACCTTGTGGGCTGGGTTGGTGTGTTACTTAATTGTACTAAGGTCCTCACTCCTAATTTCAGGAAGTTGTCAGTCTTTGCTACTTATGACCTTGATCAAAGTTTCCTAATACTTTCTTTTAATTTCTAAGAAGCTTTCTCAGTTGTGCAATGTCATGGGTATTTTTATTGGGAATAGCTCATGTCTGTTAATGTGGCCCCGAATGCTTCGGATAGTCGTTGTTCTCAAGGAGTTTAAATTCCAGTGGTGGGGAGCATGTAGTGAACGTACAAAGCAAAGGCAGGATTTTGCCACGCATATTCATTTGCTTGCTTGATGATTTTTAACAACTTTATTGAGGTGTAATTGACATACATAAACTGAACCTTTTTAAAGTGTACAATTGAAATTTTGTCATATGTATGTACCTGGGAAACTATCACCCCCATTAAGAAAGTGGGGGGAAAAAAGGCTTCCTGTGCTCTTGGTAATCTACCATCACGCCACTTCCCATTTCCCACTCCCAGGCCACTACTGATGTGCTTTCCATCATCACAGTTTGGATTTTCTAGAATTTTATAGACCTGCAATCATACAGTACATACTCTTTTCATCCGGCTTTTTCGCTCAGCACCATTATTTTGAGATTCGTCCACATCATAATGTATGCTTATTTCATTTCCTTTTTTCATTTCAAATGTCTTCATTCTTACTGCCGAGTAGTTTTTCATTAAATGGATGTGTCTCTGTGTGTTTACCCATTGATTTGCTGATGGACAGACATTTATGTTTTCTCCAGTTTCTGGCAATTAGCAATAAAGCTGTTATGTATATTTACGTACAAGTGTTTCTATGGACATATGCTTTCATTTCTCTTGGATAAATACCTAGGACTGCAATGGCTGAATCATATGGTAGGTCTCTGTTTAACTTTTCTAGAAACTGCCAAACTAGTCTTTAAACTGGTTGTACTGTTTTACATTCATATTCACAGTTGCAGTTTCTCCATAGCCTCACCAACACTTAGCATGATAAGTTTTTGAAATTTTATTTATTTTCATAGATGTGCAGAAGTATCTTGTTGCAGTTTTAGTTTGTATTTCCTTGATGATTAATGATGTTGGGCATTTTTTGCTCTTATCCATTTTTATTTCATTGTGATAAAATACATATCATATGAAATTTACCATCTTAATCATTTTTAAGGATTCATTTTATTGACATGAAGTACATTCACACTGTCACATAATCACCACCACTGTCTATCCATAGAGCTCTTTCCATTTTGCAGGACGGAAACTCTCTACCCATTAAACAACAACACCCTCTTCCTCCCTTCCCCAACTCCTGGCAACCACCATTTTACTTTTTCTTTCATGAGTTGGACTACTCTACGGACCTCATATAAGTAGAATCATACAGTATTTGTCCTATTGTTTATTTCACTTAGCACAGTATTCTCAAGGTTTATCCATGTTGTAGCATTTGTCAGAATTTCCTTCTTTTTTAAGGCTGAATAACATTCCCTTGTTTGTATATATCACATTTTTTTCATGTGGTTATTTACATCTGCATATATTCTTTGGCTAAGTGTCTGTTTGAATCTTGCCCATTATTTTTTGGAAGGTTATTTTCATATAATTTTGTGTTAAGAGGTCTTTATATTTTTTGGATACAAGCCCTTTATTGGATACATGAATTACAGATATTTTCTTCCGGTCTGTGTCTTGCTTTTCATTCTCTTAACAGTGTCTTTAAAAGAGCTAATGTTTTTAACTTTGGTAAAGTCCAATTTATTAATTTCTTCCTCTAAGGATCATGCTTGTGGTTTCATATCTAAGAAATCTTTGCCTAACTAAAAGGTTACAAGCATTTTATCCTACATTTTCTTCTAAAAGTTTTATGCTTTTATGTCTACATTCAGGCTTAAATACATTTTCTTTTGATTTTTGGATCAAAGTTCATTTTTGGGGCATATGGACATCCAGTTTTTCCAGCACCATTTGTTAAAAAGACTTTTCTGCTAAATTGCCTTTGCACCCTTGTTGAAAATCAGTTGTCTATATTTGTGCGAATCTATGTCTACAATCTCTGTTTTGATCCATCTATTTGTACTTTAGCACCAAATTGCCTTGACTGCAGAAGATTTATAATAATTCTTGGAATCAAGCATCGTTAATACTCCAACTTTGTTCTTCTTCTTTCTTCCATTTTCTGCAAGTGATTTATAGAATTAGCATTGATTCTTCCTTAAATATTTAGTTGATTTCACCAGTGCAGCCATCTGGGTCTTGAGTTTTCTTTGTGGAAAGTTTTTAACCATAAATTTAGTTTCTTCAATAGATATATGTCTATTTCAGCTTTTCAAGTTTTTGAGTGAGCTGTGGTAGTATGTGTCTTTCAAGAAATTAGTCCATTTCCTCTAGGTTATCAAATTTATTGGCTTGAAGTTTTTAGTAATATTCCTTGATTATGCTTTCAGTATTTGAAGAATCTGTAGTGATTTTTCCCCCAAAATTTTTCATTGTAATTTGTGTTTTCTCTGTTTTTCCGGATCAGTCCAGCTAGAGGCTCATCAATTTTATTGATGTTCTCGAAGAGCAAGTTTCTGGTTCCATTGATTTTTTTTTCTGTGTTTTTTTTAAATCTTAGTGACTTTGGCTCTGCTGTTATGTCTTTTATCCTACTGACTTTGGGTTCAATTTTCTTTTGCTTTTCCAGGTTCTTAAACAAGAAGCTGAAGTCATGGATTTGAGACGTTTCTTCTTTTCTAATATAAGCATTCAGTGCTATACATTATCCCCTAAGTACTATTTTAGCTGCCTTTAAATTTTTAGTACATTGTCATTTCATTTTCATTCAGTTCAAAATTCTTGCCAGAATGTGGTCTTGGCAAATCTTCCATGTGTTCTAGAAAAGAAGATATATTTTGTTCTTGTTGGATAGAATGTTCTCTTTATATCAACACTGATAATGTTCAACATTTCTATATCCTTAACTAATTTTATCAATGTTTATTTTATCAATTGTAACAGTCTTTTGAAATATCCAGCTATAGTTCTAGACTTGTCAAATTCTCCTTGAAGTTCTGTCAGTTTTGTTTCATGTATTCTGAAAGCTCTGTTCTTATGTGCCCTTGTGATAAACTGAGCCCTTTTTCATTATGAAATGATCTTCTTTTTTATAATAATTTATTTTGGTTTTTTTTTCAGTGTTCCAAGAATCATTGTTTATGCCCCACACCCAGTGCTCCATGCAATACGTGCCCTCCTTAATACCCACCACCAGGCTCACCCATCCCCCTACCCTCTCCCTTCCAAAACCTTCAGTTTGTTTCTCAGAGTCCAAAGTCTCTCATGCTTCATCTCCCTCTCTGATTTACCCCAGTTCACATTTCCTTTCCTTCTCCTGATGTCCTCCATGTTACTCCTTATGCTCCACAAGTAAGTGAAAGCATATGATACTTGACTTTCTCTGCTTGGATTAATGAAATGATCTTCTTTACCCCTAGTAATATTCTGTGCTCTGAAATGTACTTTGTTTAATGTTAATAGAGCTAGTCCAGTTCTCTTTTGACTAGTTGTTAGTATGATATATTTTTTTCTATCCTTTTAGTCATAACCTGTTTGTGCCTTTTTATGTAAAGTGTGTTTTGGGTGCCTAGTGGCTCAGTTGGTTAAGCAACTGCCTTCCACTCAGGTCATGATCCCGGGGTCCGGGATCAAGCCCTGCATCAGGCTCACTGCTCAACAGGGAGCCTGCTTCTCCCCCTGCCCCTCCCCCTGCTTTTTTGCTTTCTCTGTCTCTCTCTCCCTCTCTCTCTCTCTCTCATTCATTCTCTCAAATAAATAAATAAAATCTTAAAAAAATAAAGTGTGTTTCTTGTATTCAGGTATAAGTGGGTCCTGTTTTATTTTTTTCAATTTGACAATCTCTGCCTTTTAACTGGGTGTTTAGATCACTTAAATTTATTTATTTTTTAAAGATTTTATTTATTTGAGAGAGAAAGCATGCATGGAGGGGTGGGGCAGAGGGAGAAACCAGATGTTGACTCCATCCCAGCATCCTGAGATCATGACCTGAGTTAGAGGCAGATGCTTAACCACCTGAGCCACCCAGGTGCCCCTAGACCACTTACACTTAATATGACTATTCATATGGTTAGGTTTAAATCTATTGTTTTGCAGTGCTTTCTATTTGTCGCACTTCTTTATTCCTCTTTTGTGTCTTATTTTTTTATGATTTTTTTTTTTTTAAATTTTGGGGACTCTTTTTTTTTTTTTTTTAAAGATTTTATTTATTTATTTGACAGAGAGAAATACAGCCAGAGAGGGAACACAAGCAAGGGGAGTGAGAGAGGGAGAAGCAGGCCTCCTGCCGAGCAGGGATCCCAATGTGGGGCTCGATCCCGGGTCTCCGGGATCATGACCTGAGCTGAAGGCAGTCGCTTAACCAACTGAGCCACTCAGGCGCCCCTTTTTTATGATTTTTATGTTGGCCTATAAGCTATAATTCTTTGTTTTGTGATTTGTATTGGTTGTTTTAGAGTTAGTAGTATATATTTCTAACTTATTTCAAGTTCAGCTGGGATAATATACCACCTCACTATTATTGTAAGAGTCTTATAATAGTATATAGTACTTCCATTTCTCCATTTCTAGACTTTCTTCTTTTGCTTTATGCATTTTGTTTTTTGTATGCTTTGAATACCACACTACATTGTTACTTTTGATTAAATAGTCCTATTTTAAAGACATTTAAAGAATAAGAGGAAATCATAGTCAGTATTTATTTCTAATACTCTTCATTTCTTTATGAAGATCCATATTTCCATCTGGTATCATTTTCTTTCTAAAGTACTTATTGCAACATTTTTCTTGGTATAATTTTGCTGATGATGAATTCTTCCAGCTTTTGTGTATCTGAAAAATTATTTCACCTTTGTTTTTGAAAGATATCTTTGCTGCTATAGAATTCTAGGTTGATAGTTTTTAAATTCCTGTCTTTTAAAGATGTTGCTCCTTTGTCTTCTTGCTTGTACTGTTTCTAATGAGAAATATATCATTCTTTTCTTTTTTAAGATTTTATTTATTTGACAGAAAGAAACACAGCCAGAGAGGGAACACAAGCAGTGGGAGTGAGAGAGGGGGAAGCAGTCTTCCCGCCATGCAGGGAGCCCGATATGGGACTCGATCCCGGGTCTCTGGGATCATGACCCAAGCCGAAGTCAGTCGCTTAACCAACTGAGCCACCCAGGCGCCCAGAAATATGTCATTCTTATCTTCATTCCTCTATATGTAATATTTCTGTTTTCTCTGGCAGCATTTAAGATTTTTTCATCATTAGTTTTGAGCAATTTAATTATAATATGCTTTGGTGTGTACTTTTCCTCATGTTTTGCTTGGGGTTGAACTTGTTGAATATGTAGGTTTAATGATTGCACAAAATTTGGGAAATGCAAGCTAATATTTCCACAAATCTTTTTTCTGCCCCTCCCTTTCTTGGTTTCTTTTATTGCAGAATGCATTTAGAAATTAGGGCCTCTGGGCACCTGGGTGGCTCAGTGGGTTAAAGCCTCTGCCTTCGGCTCAGGTCATCATCTCAGGGTCCTGGGATCGAGGCCCGCATCAGGCTCTCTGCTCAGCAGGGATCCTGCTTCTTCCTCTCTCTCTTACTACTTGTGATCTCTCTCTCTGTCAAATAAATAAATAAAATCTTAAAAAAGAAAATAAACAAAAAAAAATTATAGAAATTAGGGCCTCTGCCTTAGGGGCGCTCATGGTACTGGGATGTCATTCTTTCTAGGCCTTCCCAGTGGTTAGGACATACATGTGAACATATACTAACTATGCAAACACATATATCAATATCTTGTCTCTTTTCATTCTTTCGTCTTTCTTCCTTTCTGTCTTTCTGCCATCTATTTATTTGTCTATCAAGTAATGAGCTCATGCTGAACCTCTGATTCTAATCCAACACCGCATATTTCATTCCAGTCTTCTTTCTCTAACGGTGAGAAACCTGGCTCTTGTTATCTGTAATATATGTAAATATATTTACTTCTTTAATCCTAGCATACACTAAAGTAGAATCAGAATTCCTAACCCAAACCCTTGTGAGAAACACATTTACGGGCTAGAGTACAGTTCTCGGTACAGTTTTTTTGTTTTTTGGTCTTTTTTTTTTAAAAAAAGCTTTTATTTATTGAGAGAGGGAGAGTACAAGCAAGCACACGAGTGAGGTGTAGGGCAGAGGGAAAAGGAAAACTTCCCCCTGAGCAGGGAGCACAACGTGGCTCCCGATCCCAGCACTCTAGGACCATGACCTAAGCTAAAGGCAGATGGTTTACCTGACTGAGGCACCCAGGCGCCCCAGTTCTTTTTTTGACGTAAATCACAATATTGTTTTCCACAATTACTAAGCCTAGTTCTTTTCTTCCCCATTCCATTCAGTGTGGTTACTTATTCACTTGTGATACAATTGGGATGTTTTGTTAGTGTTTATATTTTATTTTGCTCTCTTCCCTTAAAACACACACCTCTTGGTTAATTGTAACTATTTATATTGTTCATATGTGAAGCGTTGCTCTGGTTCTACGAAAAGGTATACTTGCAAGTGTCACTCCCTCTTCATCCCTCCTATCCCTTTCCATTGTGTTCCATTCTTTCCCATCCACCCCGTTAGATAACCAATTTTAGTTTCTGGTTCAATTTTTATAGTTTCCAGTTTACGCTCACTGCTTTCTTTTGCACAAATGAGAAGATACATGAATGTTTTCTTATATTCCCATTTTTCTTAAATGAAGGTTAGCATACAAGAGATACATTTTTTGCACTTTGTGTTTTTCGCTTAACAGCTTATCCCACAAATTGTTCCTTAGATGTTGCTCAGTGTTGGGGCTGATAAATTTCTTGAGTAGTCTTGTTAATCAAAGCCTGTGCAGCATTGGTATCATATGGGATTAGTTGGGAATGAAAAATCCTCAGGTTTTACCGCAGACCTCTTGAATCAATTTCCATTGATCACAAGATCCCTAGGGATTCATGAGAACAGTAAAGTTTGAGACTCATTAACCTAGAAGATGGGCATTTTGTGGGGCGCCTGGGTGGCTCAGTTGGTTAAGCGACTGCCTTCTGCTCAGGTCATGATCCCGGAGACCTGGGATCGAGTCCCACATCGGGCTCCCTGCTCGACGGGAAGCCTGCTTCTCCCTCTCTCACTCCCCCTGCTTGTGTTCCTGCTCTGGCTGTGTTTCTCTCTGTCAAATAAATAAAATCTTAAAAAAAAAAAGATGGGCATTTTGTTTGGGAATCAAGACATCTGGAATTTAATACTGGTCCTTTTCATTTTTTTTTAAAACAGGAATATCTTTCTTAATTCTCTAAAGCTTTGATTTTTCTCACATTTAAAAACTGATTTTAACTGTGTTTTTCCAGGCTCACAGGAGAGGAGCAGAGGGGTCATTTGCATATGATGTCTGAAGAGACACTTTTGAACTCCTCAGGGAAAAGCACATAACTAAAGATTTGGCATTGTTAGTGACTCACTCTCCCTACCTACTAAAGTACATTTTGATAACTTCAGACAAGGAAGGATATAGTGATATAGTCAATCCTCATTATTCATGGATTCTGTATTTGCACATTTGCCTACTTCCTAAAATCCATTTGTAACCCCCAAAGCAGTACTGCCTTTGCAGTCATGCACAGAGTTGCAAAAAAATTGAGTCACCTGATACACACATTCCCAGTTAAATGTTGAACATGGCAATGCTCTGCCATCTTTTTTAAATGCTCATACTGCAAAGTGTCCTTTCCATGATCTATTTAGTGTCATAATATTCCCATTTCTGTGCTTTTGATTGCTGATTCTAGTATTTAAAATGGCCCCCAAATGTAGTGCTCAAGGGCTGGCTAGTGTTGCCAAGGGTAAGAAGGCTGTATGTGATATGCCTTGTGGAGAAAATGCGTATGTTAGATAAACTTAAGCTTGAGTTATAGTGATTTCGGCCATGAGTTTGTGTTAATGAACCAACAATATATATTCAATGGGGAACTCTCAACAGAAACACACATAAAGGAAGGTTACATGTTGACTGGTTGACAAAATTGTGTGGCCCAAGGTTCTCAGGAATTTAACTGTGTATTTCCACTAGGAGCAATAGGTCTGTGTCAGTTCAATGTTTGTGGTGACTTTATAGAACATAAGTGCTGTGACTAATGAGAAGCAACCGTATGGGGATTTTGGAGGGTTTTTTTGTTGTTAAAGATTTTATTTATTTATTTTAGAGGCAGCATGTGAGCAAGCTGGCATGGAGGGTGCGGGAGAGCTGAGGAGAAGGGAGAGAGAATCTAAAGCAAACTCTCCGCTGAGTGTGGAGCCCAATGTGGGACTTGATCCCACAACTGTGAGATCATGACTTGAGCCCAAACCAAGAGTCAGACGCTTAAGTGAGTGAGTCACCCAGGCACCCCTCAACTGTATGTTTAAAAAACAATTAAACTAGCATCCCAACTGGGCATCATTGTCTTCTTTATGGATGATGGGGAGACTAGTTACATGGAATTTAGTTGTCCCTGGGAGGTGAATCCAGATCCCTGCCTCTGGCTCCATGCTCAGCATGGAGTCTGCTTAAGAATTTTTCTCCCTCGACGTTGGACTCAGAAACAAACTGAGGGTCTTGGAGGGGAGGGGGGGAATGGGAGAGCCTGGTGGTGGGTACTGAGGGCACGTATTGCATGGAGCAGTGGGTGTAGGGCATAAACAATGAATCTTGGAACACTTAAAAAATAAAATAATATTTTAAAAAAAGAATTTCTCTTCCTCTACCTCAGCCCCTCCCACTGGAACTTACTCCCTCTCTCTCGCACACTCACTCTCTCCGGCCCCCCCAAACAAATAAATCTTAAAAAAATAGTTTTACGCTGTGAGCACAAATTTAAATAGAGATACCTGGTAAGTTATATTTTTTTAAAAAAAGGTACTTTATCAATATTTGGAGGCTTTCTTGGAATTGAAACAATATAATGGGGAGGGTTTTCTCTTCTTCTAGGCGAGGCTGCATTTTTTTTTAAGTGTAGCATGTGAAATAATTGTATTCCAGTTGCTTTTGGACCATCAATTTGTGTGTTAAGCTTATTTTCTTTTGGCTCTGTGTCTTCTTTTTCAATTAACTTTGCTGCATAAATAATACTGCTCTCCCATCCCTGTGCCTTTGAATGATCAGTCTTTCTGCTTCCCTTTTGTCATCTACCAAGCAGTCACCTCTAGGTCTAAGATGCTGAAAATTACCTTTTGTATTGGAATTGTAGATTTAAAAAAATTGTTTCCTCCATCCATTAGGTAGTGAGAACCTTGATGGAAAGGAATGGTTTTGTTCAGTTTGGTGTGACTAGTGCCTTTTATAGAAGTGTGTGGCCATGAGGTCACTGGACATATTGAGTAAATGAGAATTTAGGGGTGACTCTGATCTGATTAGTGTCATAATACACTGGTTTTGTATCAATAGCCCTCATCTTTGCCAGTTCTGATATAACTAATCTTCAGGAAAATCCAGTGTAGAATATATATTGAGCATTTAATCCTGGAAAATACCAAAAAAATTGAGGGTGAGGAGATTAGTTATGAAGTACAATAGCAACTTGTTTTATGTGGTCAATTGTTTTAAAACAAGTGAGTGATGCTTACGGAGTGTGGCATTTGTTAAGAAATAAACGACATAGGGGCACCTGGGTGGCTCAGTTGATTAAGCAACTGCCTTTGGCTCAGGTCATGATCCCGGAGACCCAGGATCGAGTCCCGCATTGGGCTCCCTGCTTGGCAGGAAGCCTGCTTCTCCCTCTCTCACTCCCCCTGCTTGTGTTCCCTCTCTGGCTGTGTTTCTCTCTGTCAAATAAATAAAATCTTAAAAAAAAAAGAAAGAAAGGACATAGAATGAATTAATGCAATAAAATATTGAAACCCTAGATTTTAATTCCTCCTTTTCTTGATTCATACACTAAGTGTTCTTCATTGCAATAGTTCATTTATTTTGACCGCTACATATGACATATATGACATATTGTATGAACAAGGGTGAATCTTTTTTTTAAGATTTTATTTATTTATTTGACAGAGAGATCACAAGTAGGCAGAGAGGCAGGCAGAGAGAGAGGAAGAAGCAGGCTCCCTGCTGAGCAGAGAGTCCAATGTGGGCCTCGATCCCAGGACCCTGAGATCATGACCTGAGCCAAAGGCAGAGGATTTAACCCACTGAGCCACCCAGAGCCCAAGGGTGAATCTTATTAATGTAACAAATGAATGTAGATCACCCAAGATTATGTGATAGGTGTATATTGATGGTCAACACCATACAGTGGTTACCTTGGGAGCAGGGAGGCAGGGGAATGGGATGGGGATAACCACATTAATCACACCGAGAGATTGTTCATATTCTAGCTTCTGTGTTGTGTTGTTATGTTTATATAATAACCACAAACAAGGCAGTGAAGAGTGGTCATGAACCAAAGATTTCGATTAATATGACTTACCCAATTCCCTTTACCTTAGTTCCACACTTTTTAAAAAAACCCATATTTGGAGATGTTAGGGGAACCTCTACCCCTTTATTCTCTCTTAAAGTGAAGCCAAGCACATATGTAAGAATCCTTAAGTATTCCATATGCAGAAGAAAGTGAACAAAATGACCAAACATACAATATAATATTAATGGTAAATTCAAAGACTGGAGGCATTATGAAAATGAGAAAATAATGGGAACAGTGCACAAATTGCCCATCTTGTTTGAGTCAGTTGAGTACTGGAGATGTGGAGATGAATTGCAATCAGCTTTAATGGAGTCCCCCATTTTGTGCTGCTTGTATTAGCTTGTCCTACATTTTCTTGGCAGCAGGAAGAAAGCACGGGGCATTATTGAAAGAAAAGCAACTCTGTGAGGCCCGTGAGAAAAATATGCATCCTATCTCTTCCCTGTGGCACACCATAGAAAAAGACCCTTGTCTTCCAGTTTTATGAGAAATGCCCTCTGTTGGAAAATGATTTTGTTTTACATTTCTCCCAAGAACACTCACTCGCATGCTCGATTCCCCATTAATCATGCCTTCCCTTTTCTGCTAGAATCCTTGAGATCACTTTCTAGTAGCAGTTGGTGCAAAACAATGTGCATTTATTTAGGTGGCAGCCTTTTCTAGTTTTCATGCCAGAATGTCTGCCTTCACAATGAGCTAGTTTAAAGGCACTTTAGATTTTCACTGATTCCCAGTATCAGACATGAACAGACCAAATTCTATGTGAATCCCCTCTTGGCAAGAGTTTCAGTTACCCTCTTGGTGGAGTCCAGAGAAAGGAGTCGAAGGTTGCTTGGATTCTTAAGTCTTTTAAAAACAAAAAACAAGACAACTCTATCATGAGGGTCTCCTGGTCTCCTTGGTGATGTGTGACCATTTTCCTCCTAGAAGAGCTATTCCACATATTTCTAGGAACAGCAGGAAAGGATTGATATTTGGGTGAGCTGTGTACCCAGCTGGAAAGCCTAAGTACATAAAGGCTCTTAAACTTCCCTTGATCTAGTTTTGTTTTGTTTTATTTTTTCGCTCTCCCCAACCCCCTACTTTCTTGTTTTGTAAAGCAGGGAAATGGAAGACCCACTTGTGAAAACCTTACTTAAGGCTCAAGCCCACTCCCCCCCTTTTGTGGCCCTTTGTTTCTTCCAACAGCAAGAGAAACTCTTTTTTTTAAGATTTTATTTATTTATTTGACAGAGAGAGACACAGTGAGAGGGAACACAAGCGGGGCCAGTGGGAGAGGGAGAAGCAGGCTTTCCGCCAAGTAGGGAGCCTGACGCCGGGCTGGATCCCAGGATCCTGGGAACATGACCTGAGCTGAAGGGAGATGCTTAATGATTGAGCCACCCAGGCACCCCTGCAAGGGAAACTCTTAAGCTCTGCCTACTGTTTGTCACTTCTACAGATACAATGCTGTTTCTGTCACGTCTGTCCAACCTCGCCAAGAGTGGCATCTTACTGTTTGATGACCATAGGAGGCCTAAGTATAATTTAACCATGTTTGTGTGTTTCCCCAGACCTGTGCCTTTTGTCTCTGCAGCTAGCAAGTGTCAGATACTTATTAACTGAATGAATTTGGGGGATTTTGAGCTAAAAGTGATATTATTTTTGCCCATTTAACAGGAAACCTAATTATGCTTTGTGTGCTTTCTAATAGCAATAGGTATTATCTCCCATCTCCCAGGCCAGCTTGGGTTTTTCACATCTTAGCAGTAGAGTTCCCAGAAGGGGCACACGTGCATGCCTCATGCCTTTGTCTCCAGGATGTTGGCGAGAGTCCCACTAGTCAAAAGCAGTCACATCACCAAGCCCAGAGTCGTTGTGAGACAGGACACAGCACAAGGGCTTGCGGAGGAGGTATGACTTTACCAGGGCTGTTACTGTAATAGTCTCCCACAGTGGACTGTTGAGTTGCCAGATGCTTTCAGTAAAATGGAAGCAGAGCTGCTGTTGCTGGGATGCAGGAAGAGAGCTAAGGATGGAGGAAAACCCAGTTTCTGTACTGCGATGATGAATGGGCTTTGTGAATGGGAAATTGTATACAGACCGGCAAAGGGATTTTTATGAAAAGTGTTTTTAGTATTAAATCCCATTCACTTGTGAATCCTTAAGACGAGAAGGCACCAAAGGCAGTTAATAAATGTAAAGACTAATAGATAAGTCTACATAAAAATGAAGAACCCTTATATAGCAAACACTGTGAATGAACAAGGAAAACACAGCTGGGGAAATTATTGATAGTACACAAAGGGGAAGTATTCCTAAAAATTAATAAAGACAAATCTGCCAATGGGAAAATCAGCAAAGGTCACATAGGGGATATTTACAAAAGAAGAAATATCAGTATCCACATGGCTGCCAATAAACATTTAAGAAAGCATTTGTTTTATCTAGTAATCAAAAAAAGGTAAACAAATATAAATTTCTGACAAATGTCAACTGCTGGTATATTTTCATAGCACTTCTAGAAGAAAAGGGTAAGGGAAGGGAGAGATGGATAGAGGGAGTTACAGTTCTAGAGAGGGCCTCTCTGGGGTGGTGCCATTGGAGCAGAAGCCAGATGAAGTGAGAGCACAGGCCACATGCCCTAGAAGTATTCCAGGCTAGGGTAAGAGCAAAGGTGAGGTCCTGAGGTAGAAGGAAGCAGTGGGAAAGGCAGCTATTTTGTGGCAGGAGCCACTTGAGTGGGGGAGTAGTAGAGAAGATGTTGATCTATCAATCAATCGATCGATCGACAGATTTAATGACACAATCAGATGCATTGTGGGATAAATTTAAAAAATACAAATGTCAGGGCCTACAAAACAGGAGAAATTTTTGCAAAGCATCTAAAATGGGACCTCTATCACGAACATATGAATAACTCTTTGAAGTCAACAGTAAAAAGGCAAGTAATACAATTAAAAAATGGGCAAAGGGCCTGAATAGACATTTCTCCAAAGTAGATACCCAAAAGGCCAATAAGTACATGAAAAAGGCTTGATATAATTAGTCATTAGGAAAATGCAAATGAAAATAACACTGAGATACCATTTCCCACCCACTAGAATGTCTATAATAAAAAAGACAGAAATACCAAATGTTGGCAAGGATGTAGAGAAATTAGAATCCTCCTATATTGCTGGTAAAAATGTAAAATGGTGCAGCCACTTTGGAAAACAGTCTGGCAGTTCCTTCAACAGTTAAACATGGAGTTACCATGTGATCAGGCAAGTCCACTCATATATGAACACCTAAGAGACATGAAAATGTACTTTCAGGGCACCTGGGTGCCTTTGTTGGTTAAGTGTCTGACTCTTGGCTTCAGCTGAGGTCATGATCTCATGGGTTATGGGATTTAGCCCCATGTGGGGCTCCTCACTCAGTGGAGAGTCTGCTTGAAAGATTCTCTCCCTCTGCCCCTCCCCCTGCTCACATTCCCTCGTGTCTCACCATCTCTCTCTAAAAATAAATAAACCTTTAAAAAAAAGAAAATGTACTTCCACACAAAAACTTGTGCAAGAACATTCACAGCAGCATCATGCATGATAACCAAACAGGGGAAACACCCCCAGTGTTTATCAACTGATGGATGGATAAGTCAGATGTGATATAGGCATGCAATGGAATATTAGTTGGAAGTTAAAAGGAATAAAGAACTGATTTATGGTACAACAGAGATGAACCTTGAAAACATTATGCTAAGTGAAGAAAGCCGTAAAAGACCATATATTATATGATTCCATTTATATAAAATATCCAAAACAGGCAAATCTATAAATACAGATGGTAGATTAGTGTTTGCCTAGAATTGGAAGGATGGGGAGATTTGGGGGCAACAGCTAAGGGCTGTGGGGTTTCTTTAAGTTTGCTTTAAAAACATCCATATCTTTTTTTTTTTTTTAAAGATTTTATTTATTTGATAGAGAGAAACACAGCGAGAGAGGGAACACAAGCAGGGGTAGTGAGAGAGGGAGAAGCAGGCTTCCTGCCAAGCAGGAAGCCCGATGTGGGACTCGATCCCGGGTCTCCGGGATCATGACCTGAGCCGAAGGCAGTCGCCTAACCAACTGAGCCACCCAGGCATCCCTAAAAACATCCATATCTTATGCATGTAAATGAATCTTTTAAAAAAGGAAACATAAAGAGACGAATGTTTTAGAAAAATCAGTGATAAATGGAGAATAGAATTCCAAAGAGGCAACACCTAGTTCAGCTGAAGAAGGGTAGTCAGAAAATGTGCAAGATAAAGCATTAGTTGATTTTTTAGTTTTGGTACCTATAAGAGTCAGAGTTACAGCCTTCTGCAAGGTTATTAGTTGGGAGCTTTTAGGTAGATCTTTTGGACTAGGAATCTTGAATCCAATGTCCATGATATTGGAAGTCTACAACCTAGAGATGGTGAATGCAGAAAAAGACATCTGCCCCCAATATTTCTTCGTCACAAGAGAACACCTCTTTGTGAAGATGCACCTAAATTTAGAGCTTGGAATATGGTTTTTTGCTTTTTGTGGTTTTGTTTTGTGTGTGTGTGTGTGTGTGTGTGTGTGTGTGTGTTTGGCTAGTGGAAGCATTTGTTTTTTATTTTTATTGAAATTCAACTGAGTTAACATATAGTGTATTATTAGCTATAGGGATAGAGTTTAGTGATTCATCACTTGCCTATAACAGCCAGTGCTCATTCCATCAAGTGCCCTCCTTAATGCCTATCACCCAGTTACCCCATCTCTCCCCCCACCTCCCCTCCAGCAGTCCCCAGTTTGTTGCCTATAGTTAATCGTCTCTTGTGGTTTGCCTCCCCCTCTTTTTATTTTATTTTTCCTTCCCTTCCCCTGTGTTCATCTGTTTTGTTTCTTAAATTCCACATATGAGTGAAAATTTTAAATTATGAAGTTTTTCATACTATCAGTTTTATTGTAAATCTATTGTGATTATACATCTAAGGCCATTTATAACATTGTATGAGGAAGTGTGTCCAGGTTTCCAATAGATGATTTGGGATTTTGGGGAAGCCAGCTTTTTTTTATGAGATAGAACTGCCTACAGTTCAGAGCTCCTCTCTGAGTCTTGGTGTGGATATAGGTAAGAACAGCCTGAGAAAATAAGATAAGGAGCTCCAGCTCTTCTTGTAGATTCATGCATAGTCAAATTCCTATTCTAGCGTTTGCCGTTCCAATGTTCTGGGAGCTACGGTCAAAGTCTGCCCTTTAGCTTGTTAAATGTGATTTGCATGCAGTTCCCATCTCAGGACTGTCATGATGAATTTCATTAATCCAGTGATTTGCAAAAAGACTCTGAATTAAACCCTTCTTCATGCTCCAGAGACTGTATTGGTTGCCACGGTTTCTCCAAGTGTAGCCATGTAAAAAGAAAAAGACAGCTAGGAATGAAAGATAATCCAGAGACCAGAAGTAACAATATTGCCGATCTTGAAACAGGGAGAAGATTAATTTGCTTTATTTCGATATCTCACTTAGAATAACTGCTTTTTTTCTTCTAGTTTTGTGAAGACAGACTCTCACGCACTTCAGTTTCTTATTAAGTTTTCACTTAGTTTGTTGGCCTTACGTGTCTGGAGAGCTCATAAAACTGCAGATACCTGGTTCCCACCCCTAGAGCTTCTGGGTCAGTACCCATAGGCTGGGGCCAGAGAATCTGCATTTCTAGCAAGCACCCATGCAATGCCGCTGAGCAACCACACTATAAATAGCATTCATCTTTAAAACTTAGAAAGCTACTTCCAACTCTAATATTCTGCAATTCTGTGATTTCATGTTCTGACATCTAAGGCATATGCTTAGGACCAGAAGTGAGCACTGATCCTTGAACTGCAAGTCTTTAAGGACTCACTTTCTTCCTGAGCCTCCCTGCAGAAACCAGATCCAAGCTGTGCTTAGTGTCTACAAAAAGACTGGTTTTGGCTCTAATTTTAGTTTTGAAAGAAAAAGGTGGGGAAGAGAAGCCAATTGTGAACTGGAACAAAGATTACCAAGTGAGTCTCAAATGGCTTCAAACTCGATCTTTTTGCTTCATAAGTATCACCAACCTCTGGCATCTCCTGAATCTTCACTGACTTGTCCTGCCTGTCCCTGGTGGGGAAGGATCTCAGCCTCTAGGAAATTCAGGAGAACTAGAGGAATAAAGCAAAGGGAGGAAAGATGAAAAGGCCAGAGGATTCTAAGAAATAAGTCAAAGTAAATTGGAGACACCAAGCTCTTAGTTCCTTTAAACATTTGTTCCTTATAGGCAGTTCACAGTTTCAGGAAAGTTCTAGAGATGCCACTTAGAACAAATAGTGTCTCAAAAATCTACCATTGCAAAATAACTTGACTGCTGTGATGGCAGGGTCCATTGTAGGCAGCCCTTACTGGAGAAGACAGTATTTGGTTTTAAAATGTTCAGTCCTATTGCCCTTGTTTTCTGGCCATTTCTTAGTAGATAAAGAGCTGTATGATAGTTTCCTTTCCTAGGTGTTACTCCTGAAGTTTGTTATAGGCAGCTCTCAAGGAAAGGGGGAAAAGTTAAAAAGTGGTCTGCTCTCTTTTTTATTATATATATTTTATTATTTATGATGTCTTTATTGCATTTTAGTTTTGAATTTTTTCATATTTCATTCATTATTTGAATTGTACCAGCCATACATAATTAAATAATTAGAAATTATTTCTCCAGGGGCGCCTGGGTGGCTCAGTTGGTTAAGCGACTGCCTTCGGCTCAAGTCATGATCCCAGAGACCTGGGATCAAGTCCCACATCGGGCTCCCTGCTCGGCAGGAAGCCTGCTTCTCCCTCTCTCAGTCCCCCTGCTTGTGTTCCCTCTCTGGCTGTGTTTCTCTCTGTCAAATAAATAAAATTAAAAAAAAAAAAAGAAATTACTTCTCCATAGAAAAATCCCCACAATCCCATTAATCAGAGATAAATTCCTTTAACTTGATATAGACTTCCATGCATTTTTCTAATATTAGTATCCGTGCATTTTTCTAATATTAGTATTCTTATATTCTACACAGATGGAGTCTCACTACCCAAATAATGTAACCACCTTTTTAAAATTAACATATAATGTATTATTTGCTTCATGGGTACAGGTCTGTGAATCATCAGTCTTAAACAACTCACAGCACTCACCATAGCACATTCCCTTCCCAGTGTCTATAACCCAGCCACCCCATCCCTCCCACCTCCCATCCCCCTAGCAACCCTCAGTTTGTTTCCTGAGATTAAGAGTCTCTTATGGTTTGTCTCCCTCTGGATACCAACTTGTTTCATTTTTTTCCATCCCTACCCCCGACAACCCCCTGCCACTAACTTTATTGTAGATACTTTTCCATTTCATTCGATTCATGCCGTAGGACTCCGTTGCATGAATATACCATCCTCTAGGGAAGCAGTGCTCCATGATACCTTTGTTCCCTTTTTTTGGCCTTTAAACAATGTGATGACCTTTCTTGTGTGCACGTTTTTGCCTGTGTGTCCAGTTAATTTCCAAGAATAAATCCTTAGAAGCGGAGTCCTAGGTCAGAGGATATACACTCTGTGAATGTTTTGATACCCACGGAGAAGTGTTGGGCCTGTTTACACACTCTCTCAGCAGTGTCTGATTAGTAATCTGCATGTTTCAAAATGAGTTTTTATTCTTTCTAAGAGGCTACTTCAGGGCATTAGAGAATTTAAGTGGGGGTTTTTGAATGAAAGCATTAGCAAGCGGAACATATTTGAAGTGTTGCTGGTGAAAATTATTTAGAGCTCTCCCGACACAACTGTCTTTAGGAGTTGCACGTATGAAAATATCTTTCCTCAAATGCTAGTTGATGTTTATTCTTGCACTTGAAAAGCTCATGCAGCCAAATATCTATTCACACATATATTTCAAGATTATATTCAGTTTTGGTCTCCCAGTTTAAACATCTTTTAGACTTAATGGATTTCTGTGCTTGGTGCTTGGCATAGAGCTTTTTTTTTTTTTGATTAGAAAAAATTCAGGGACCTCTGTTTCTAACAATGGGACAGAGAACCCTCCTTTATCTTCTGAGAGGAGGCAGGGATATGTTCCTCGGAAAGGAAAAACTTGGAATTCTAAAGCCGTTCTTGCCAAGTCCTGCAAATTCAGCCCTCAGACTTCACACCAGGTTATTAACAGAGACACGGATGTCTGAAATGATGGAGAGATGGGTGGACGCAGCAAGAAAGAATGTTGCTGTGTCATGTTAAATTTCCCTCTCAGACCTCAAAAATGCCCCTTTGCCAGAACTGGATAAAGTTCCATTATAAAAATAAAAGGCAGTGCAGAAAATTTGAGGGATGTGTGTCCCCAAAAATATGCAACTGGCATCGTGAAGAAAGTTTTATCTGAATCTGAATTATTTTAGTTCATATGATTGCCAATGTCTTTTTTAGCTTCTCTTTGGAGCTTTTATAGAAATTGGTTCAATGTTTTAACATTTCTGAGGCATGTTCTGTGTCATAGCCATTGTTGTAAGCATCCTATAAATATCAACTGATTTAATACCCACCATCCTATCTTGTAAGGTATGGGTACTAATAGGAGCCCATTTCACAAATGAGCAAACCGGGACACAGGTCGGGTATATAAATTGTCCAGTACTCATCCAGCAAGGGACAAAGCTCTTAATCACTTAGCTGTGCTGCCTGATGTCTGAAAGCTTTGATATAGTGGTGGTGGGTTTTAGGAAATGTTAAGTTTTATTTTTGACAGGAAGGAACTAGTCACTGTCATTTGCTGATAGACCATCATTCTCACCCTTGGCTGCACAGCAGAACCACTTGGGAAGGTCATTAAGCTTACAGAGCCTCTGGCCCAGTAAATCAGTGAGCTCCAGGCATCAGCAGTTTTGAAAGCTGCTCAGGTGATTCCAGTGTGTGGCCAAGGTTGAGGAGCTGAGACCCAGGAGAAGTACATTACAGATGGCCATTACTTGATATTGATGAAAAAGAGCTCTGTGACCACATCTTGCTTCCCTTCACTGAGTCTTCTAAGTGGCGAACTTACAAAGGAGCACTCTTGTCTCAAGTAGAGGCAGTGGAAGTGGGGGGGAGAAGGATTCCTTCTGAAGATTCTGGTTCTGACAATGTTGTAGAAAAGTCGAGGCTGTGTATCCATTTGTGTTAATATCGTTGCACTTTATTGCTTGGATGAGTGGAATACATGCCCCCACTCAAGTCACAGCGCAGTTGCTTTGATCCTGGACACCTGCCCCTCCAGGAGGGTGAACCCCAAAAGAGGTGACAGAAGATCATTAGCAGTGGACAAAGGAGGCTGTGTCTCAGCTAGATGGCTGGGCAGTGGCCAGAGGTTTGGGCTCTGGCGTCGTGAGTCTTACATGAGAGCTGCAGTATTCTTGTTCTTTCTTTCTTTGATGGGAACGTGGAGCACAGGAGAATTTGGAGACACTTTTTCTGATAGAGTAGCTTTGTGAAATTGAACAGTAAAACACCTTTCCAGGAAAAGCAATTTGTAGTCATGGTGCCCTGAGCATTTAAGGAAATCTATGAAACACGGGTCAGCAGTTAATGGTAAACATTTCTCCTGTTTTCTTCTGCATCATGCTGGGAAAGTGAATCGGTTGTTGGGGGTACTTATCTTGAAATTGCCAGTCTGTCTGAAGAAGAGTGAAGCATGCCAGGGAGATGGTGAACACAATCTCTCCTGACTAGCCACTTCAGTTTGTCTCAGAAGCCTGTCAGTGGTAGGAATCCCACTCATAGAGGGGCACTAGGGTGTTCCTCCTCATGGCTGTACCCAAAAGCTAATTATACAGGGTCCTGCTTCTGCTTGTTCTGTTGTAAAGTGTCTCGTAGAATTGCATTGCGGTGACTGCTGTCTTGGGGCACATAAAAAGGAATGTGATGACCGGAATAGAGTCTGTCCCCTGCTGTTTTGGGGGACAACAGAGACAAATGGTACAGAGTGTATGGAATGTGTCATGTAATCTGTGACCCAAATAATTTTTTTTCTTTGAAAAATGTGTCCAAAATACAGAAGAGTGTTTCGTAGCTATAATACAGCATATAGAATATTAAAACACCTGTGTGTCCACCCTCCAATTTAAGAAATAGGGCAGTAGCTCCTGAACCACCTTTCCCCCTGCCCCTTCTTCCATTTGTGTGAAATTCCTTCCCCCAGAGATAACCACTACTTTACCTTCTATATTCTGTTGCCCATTTTCTCTTCTTTTTAATGTCCTCACTTACGTGTCTCCCTACACAATATATTACTTTGCAAACAACCCATTAGTAAGTGCAAACCTTGCTGTGTAAGGAAGAGGAGGCATGGCTTCTACTCAGCAAAGGTCCCAAGAGAAGGTACTGTAAGCCAAGTGTCTGGGAGTAGCGTGGCTGCAGGTCCCATGAGGTTGTTCTGGGCAAGTGGAGGGACAAGGGAAGACTGGGCTCTCCACTCTCAGGGCGTGGGATGGTGCTGGAGGGTACTGCCAGGTACTCGAGGCCTAGCAGGGAGATGGTCGGGGGGCAAGGGCAAGTGTATTTCCTGCTTCTCAACTCCCCGGGCCTGCCTCCAGCTCTCAGAAATAGGTCAAGGCAGAATGCTCCTGTGGAGTGAACTGCGAGTCCTCTGCCGATATAGAGAGTGTGCTAAGGAGAACCGCCAGCAGCCCATGGTCGGGAATAGCAACCTGGGAAGGACTTAGGCCTTGCGGGCCTGGTCGTTCTGTCCACCAGGTCGGTGGCAGCAGGCATCTTGTGGGGACAGCCCACTGCGTGCGCATCTCTGCAGGGTCCCTTCGCTCCAGCCTGGATTGGCTGCCCTCTTCTTTCAGTGCCCAGCCCTCATCCCAGGGCTGACCTTCAGCCTCATCCAGGCTGTTCCTTGACCCCTCTCCTCTGTCTTCCTCTTGGCCTGTTTTGGTGATCTGTCCTCCAGCAATTTTGTGGGAAAGGCTACAAGGGAAGGAAATTGTTGGAGGCCTTGTTTGCCGGAAAAATGTCTATTCTGTCACACTTGAGTGGCAGTTGGGGCATAAAATGCCAAGTTCAAAATCAAAGTTCTGAATTAGCACATTGCTCCCTTGTCCTCAATTTCTACTATTGCTGTTGAGACATGTGAAGCCATTGTGATTCCTGATAGGCTGCTTGTGACCTGATTTTTTTTTCCCCTCTCTGGAAGCTCATAAAGTCTTTTTTTGTCCCCGAGGATCTGAAATGTGCCACTAACGGCCGGGGCATGGATTTGTTTTTATTCACTGTGCCAGGTAGAGCACTGATACCTCAACTCCTTTGGTTTGGGACATGTTTCTAGAAGATTCTTTTCATTTCTCCATTTTCCCCTTCTTCTCCCACAGCTTGCATTTGTGGATGATACCTTCTAGCACTTCTATTGTTCTTCATGTCTCCTGAATATTTTTTGGATTCTGAGAATGTTGGTTTTGGCTTCTTCATTGGGGGGAGGTTGTTTTTTTACCTTTTCTTATTTCATAGATACAGTATGTTATCCCTCCAAGGATATTGCTGATAGATATTTGCCTAAGTTTTCTGTGAACTCCATAGTCTCTGTTCCCACCAAGTTATGCTTACTTGTTTTCACCTCCGTCACCTTTGGTAGAGACTTTGCACAGACGTCTGGTCATCCTGGATTGCATGAGGGACCAGAAAGCTGTCGGGAAGTTCTGATTAGGTGG
The DNA here is from genome assembly GCA_004023965.1 of Spilogale gracilis. Taxonomy (NCBI): domain Eukaryota; kingdom Metazoa; phylum Chordata; class Mammalia; order Carnivora; family Mephitidae; genus Spilogale; species Spilogale gracilis. The sequence continues at coordinate 229,449 of PITA01000010.1, forward strand.
GTAGAGATCTGGGTTGGGCATTTTTGAGAAGACCCCAATGTCTGATATCTTGAAGTCTTTCCCCCTGAGTTGCTTAGATGCCCCCCCCTGCAGAAGCCTTGTGGTCTGGAAGGGGTGGGTCTGCTGCTCGGCCTAGCAGCTCCGGAGGGAAGAGCACTGGTGTGTGGGGGGTGCTGTCTCTGCATTCAGGGCTCAGCGCCTCTTTATCTGGTCACTTAATTTCCCTGCTCGCCCAAGAGGACCCATGGTCCAACTATGGTTCTCAAGCCACAAGCCCTGTTTTCCCGTCTTTAGGAACTAAGCCTCTGGATGTTTGCCGGAGTGGGGAAGGGACAGTGGAATGGAGCAAGGAGCTAGTAAGAACAGCTTCTAAGGCTGCTTTCTTTCCATCGTCATCATTATCTGCCCCCTCAACCCCAACTCCACCTTGCAGAGGAGCCTGAGGCCCCTTGTCAGCTTTCCTCTGTGCTGGTTTGAGATCAAGACATCCCCCCCCCCGCCCCCCATCTGCCGAGTTGATTACCGCTCTCAACTGTTTTGCAGCTTCTACATTGTCCTTGTTGTTACCCTCTCCCCTTTTCTCCTGGGTTTGTCTTTTTAAAAAACAACTCCTTTCTGTGATCTTCGTGGGTTACAAGACAGTGGCATGAGATGCATGTCTTTAGTCCACCAGCTTAACCTAAAGCTGGACTTTCTTTCCTTTTTTTTTTTTCTTACACTATTGGATCCAGCACATTTTTTACTATTCTAAGCCAAAGGCCAAATCCAGTAATAAGGTGATGTGGAAATGTTGGGGTTTGGAGTTGACAGCCAAGAAAAGAATTCTTGAGACGTCTTCAGTGCCAGAAGGTATTTTTATTAAAGCACAGGGACCCAGGGACCAGACGGTGGGCAGAGAGAGCGACTGCCCTGGGATCCTGAGGAGCAACTGATTATGGACTATGGAGTTAGGGGACCTAAAGACAGGGGAAGTTTCCAAAAGGACTTTCATATGCCAAAGAAGACTCAGGGCTACTGCAGGCCTTGCTATTGTCAAGCTAAGGGTTTTGTTTTTTTTGTTTCATTTCTGTTTTGTTTTTCCCTCTAGTAAGGCATTAACATTAAGACTGGGAGGACAGTGGGAGAAGGAAAGTAAATGGGAACTAGGGTAATCTAGGGAGAGAAACGAAACAACAGAGACTTTGGACACAGAAACAAACTGAGGGACTTGGAGGGAAGGGGGTGGAGGGATGGGAGAGCCTGGTGGTGGGTACTGGGGACACCTAAAGCGTGGAGCACTGGGTGTGGGGAATGGGGAATGAATCTTGGAACACTGGAAAAAAAATTTTAGTAAAAATTAAAAAAAAAAAGACTGGGAGTTCCTGGAGGAAACTTCTACTCTGCCTGCCTCAGGTATTTGTCAATGAGCTCCAGTTTTTAAGGACAGTTAATTTTATCTACATTTCTTTTGCTGTTGTTCCCCACGTCAGAGTTTTCTGTCCATTTATGGAACACCTTGTGCCAGGTGCTGGTAAGCCCTTTGCCTGTACAAAAGACCAAACTGACACTCAGATTAAGCAGGGCACCCAAGATCACTGCTCAAAAGTGACAGCGCTGGCATCTGAATCCAGTCCAAGATCTGGGTTTGAAAGCCTGTGAATGCTAGACCAGGAGCTGATTTGAACTAATGCCTCCGAATTCTATGAGGATCTCTGAGTTAATTGGACTTTGAAGGAGAAAAAAAATATTCTGGCATGTACTGGGTTGAGTAACCTTGCCTGGGCTTTTGAAAAGTGAATGGGGCCCCCACAAAGCGTGAGAAGCACCTGCTTTCCCCAGCTGCAGCGCCTCCCGCCTCCCTGTTAGCTTGGTGTGTGGCTGAAGGTCATTCAGACACCCTGTTGTGCTGGCTGTCCATAGAACAAAGCATGCATGCTTCTCTAGCCCACCCAGTAGAATGTGTGCCCTACTGGGGAGATGTTGCTGTAATAAAGGACTTACTTTCTGTGCGGCCACGAAGCTAGGTAACTTACTGCCCATTCACTCTCATGAGCAGCGGCATTTCATTTCCTTATTGGCAGTTTTGCCTTTTGCTGCAATCATATGAAGCCACTGATTTGCAGAATAAATATAGCCATAAATGAGAGCTTTAGAATCTTGACAGATTTAATTATAATGATGATAGTTTTGCAAACCTTTTTCAGACCATATTACATATCCAAAACAAAAACAAAACAAAACAAAACAAAAAAATGTGCTTCAAACCTAAAAAGTTGCCTGTAGCTTTAAGTATGCACTAAGTAGATTTGAATATTCGAGGACTGGAAATATTGGTAAACAAGGAGACCTTTTTTCCTGAATGTTGAGAGTGTTATCATTCTTATAATAGGTTTCAGCTTCAGCGAGCTTTCTAAGCATGGCTGCTGGCTTGTTACGAATAAGGTTCTGTTTATATTCTTGCCCATAGCTGTAGCTAGTCCTTTGCTTAGAAGAATGTAATATAAACCACTTACGAATAATTGAATATAAGATTTCTAAAAGTGCAAAGTAGTATCAACCTGCCTCTGCCTATGGACCCTTGAAATTAGCTCAGCTTCCATTTAAATACAGTGTTTCGAGCCAAATTATTTTTAGTCTCTCCAGAGAGAACCCTTTTCATTTAAAGGGATTTAAAGAGTGCTGGAGCTCTTTCAGCTGCTTTAAAATGCATATTCGGGGCCCTTTTCTGTTCCAGCAAGTTCTGAAGAAAAGACTATGCTAAGGACACTTTGTAAACTGCTTACACTGTTGGCTTTCATATTTAATTAGACTTTTACCCAGGAGAGCAAAGGATGGGTAACATATGCCTTGCATATTTTATTTGAGAGAAATAGAGGGCCTTACCTTATATTTTATTTTTTAACAATTTTCGTGAGGGGAATATCGTCTCTTTCATTCTTATTACTGAAGGGAAAATATTTAGGTGTCTCATATCACAAAAACCTGTTATACCAAGCCAGATTTTGAGTCCGAAGATAAGTTCAGAAAACCTTGGCAACACAGACCTGTAGTCCCGAGGTCATCATCCCTTTAGACCTTGTGTGAGGGGGGTCAATGCTGGAAAAAGCCTGGACTTTGGAGTCGGACGTGGGTTTCAATTCTGTGCATACCTTGCATTCTTGGAAAAGCCGTTTGACCTCTCCAGGCTTATTTCTGCTTCAGTAAAATGAGGATAAATCCCAACTTGTCTGGTTCTTGTAAGCTTTAGAGAGGGTACGTGTAGGGGCGGGGCTTACTGCTGCAACCAGTATAGCACTGGGGGTCCTGGTTATGGTCTAGCATGAATTGACAATGTTTACTACCTGCCAGCCTCTGTTCTCAGGGCTTTATGTGTATTAACTCTCAATGACAACCTTCTAAGATTGGCACCATGTTAACATCCCCATTTTACAGATGAGAAAACTGAGACTTGAGAGTTTTCACGTGCTCAGAGTTCTACCGCGAGTAAGTGGTGAGGTCAGGCTTCACACCCAGGCCATCTAACTCCAGAGCCTCCCGTCTTAACTGCCACGTAGTGGTGGCTGCAGTCATAAATTGGGCAGAGTGGCCATCTCTTTCAGTGGTTGCTGAATGAGCTGATGAAGGAATTTCCCCAACTGACTGGGGTGGGCCAGTCTTGCTGCACAAAATGTGTCCTTCAGAGTCAGCCCACTCAATGTCCCTGAGCCCCGGTGTACCTCGTCTGACCTTGGGGTGCTGACACCAAACCTTCTGTCAGTGTTTCTGCTGAGCTTTCTACAGCATGGCTGACCTCCACCGGCCAAGCTGGCCCTAACGTCCCCAAAATGCCTCTGAAAAATGTGCCTGCCGCATATAGATGTTCGCAAGCCATTCCTCTAGGGCAGGAGTTGGCACAGTGTTCCGCTAAAGGGCCAGAGAGCAAATATTTTAGACTTCGCGGGCCATAGGGTTTCTGTCACAACTTCTTCACTGTAGCTCAGAAGCAGCCCCAGACAAGAAATAAATGCATGCATATGACCGAGCTCCAAGAAAACTTTATTTATCCAAAAAAGCTGGCCGGCTACATTTGGCCCGAGCGCTGTCTTAGGGTCAACTGGGCCACCAGAGTGCTGCTTTTCCCACTTTGCGTTGTGCTGAAGAATCACCTAGGGAATGCCTTTTTAAATAAAGATCCTGGGTGCTACCACTGTTAAAAGATAATATTCAGAAAAAGGTAAAGTCGTTTCTTTCATACACAGATAAAAATGAACACCTGTTAACCATTTCAGTTTATTCCTCTGAGGGAACCCGGCAGATGCTATAAGCAGTTCAAAGGGAAAAGGCAGAGAGCATAAATTTATCTTGAGTAAAGGAATGATACTGCAAATGGGGGCCAACCTGATTTTATTCGGCAGGGAGGAGGGAAACCCATTAAAATTGGACAATGACAGAGGGTTTTTTTTTTAATTCATTTTATTTTTAATTTTTTAAAATCTTTACTAATTTTATTTTGTCCATAAGCCAGCCACCTTATCTCTCCCCCCATCCCCCCCGCAACCCTCAGTTTGTTTCCTGAGATTAAGAGTCTCTTGTGGTTTGTCTCCCTCTCCGGTCCCATCCTGTTTCATTTTTTCCCTCCCTTCCCCCCATGACCCCCCATCGTGCTTCTGAAGTTCCTCATATCAGAGAGATCATATGATAATTGTCTTTCTCTGATTGACTTATTTCACTCAGCATAACACCCTCCAGTTCCATCCACGAATGACAGAGTTTTTATGTCACTCAGTCACCTATAACTCCAAGAAGGGGAAAATAGCTCCAAAGCAATGAAAGCCAGGAGGCTGATAATCTGGAAGGATGTGCTATATAAAGATAGAGACAAGGCAGTTTTCCTCTGAAACACATACTTTGAATGCCCCTGCGAGACTGGTTCCGTAGGTCTGACATTATACTCAGAACAGCTCTCCAAAACCTTGCTCAAGCAGGAACACTGTACACAAGTCCACTCGTCAGCATGCTCTTCTTTTTCCTAGGATTCCCCTTTCTGCTCATGAGGGTCACCCATCCATTTCGCCAGCTGGGCGACAAGTAGTCTCTCTGTTGTAGGGAGTGGTGTGAGGACAGGGAGACATTGCATATTGGGAAAAGCTCATCCTCCTCTTCTATTTTTGCCATTAGTTTGCAAAGGGACGGTGAGGAAGACTTACCCCAAACTGAACATAAAACTAGTTTACATGGACTAAGGAAACGGTGTCTGCAACAGAGAAAAAAGGAACTTCGAAAGCTCTCCGTACAGTCTCAGGAAGGAGGAGGAAGGGAAACCAGGAGAATGTACCCAGCCCTGGAGGGACAGTCGGGTGGGCACAGACCAGGAAAGCAGGAAACCCGACACACAACCAGCAGCACAGAGCCCTCAGTTAGCATGTTACGAAAGTCAGAACTTGTTTATTTGGCAATCCATTATGCATTGACTTTTTTGCAGATCTTTAACTGCCCACAGTTGTTCTGCTCTGTCAAAGGCTCTTCCTCCCTGGAAAGAACAACAAACCTGGCTTGTGCATTTCCGGAGGATGGGGAAGTTCAGAAAATCCCCAGACTGTCAGTCAGTTGACTTCCTTTTTACTAGGTTTTCTGTCTATGTGAAAAAAATAAAGGACACGCATTGGTGGGTGTCCTTGATACAAGGTTTCTGGAAATTACCGTCAAGTCACGGCAGTTGGGACATAATTTTCCTCTTTCTTGCTGCCGGTGGGAACTGTCTGCTGTATCTGAAGGGAGAGTGAGAACATAAGGAGGGTTTTTCACTCTAACAGCTCCAGCTTCTCAGACTACACCCCTGGTCACAGAGCTGCCTTGAAAATGGTACTATGTCGTGCTACTAGGAGGATGCCTGTCAATTCCGGCAAATCACCCTGCTCTTCTAGTTCCGCCATTGAAAGGGAAGACATGTTTCCATCATGTAGTTCTCTATGGCAGGTCCAGGGGCTTTGCGAGACTATGGACACAGATCCTGGCTGTGCGGGACTGAGAGTGGGTAGCCCATCATGTCTCTGTGGACAGTGGTAGGTGGGGAGGCATGCCAGATGACTCAGACTCTACCAGTCAGTTGTGTCGTACTGGGAGCTGGGGGGCTCCGCTTCCTGGCATTGTAACAGCAGAGTCTGCCCTGCTGGAACTTGGCGCTGCGTAGGCGAGCATGAACCTCACTCGGCTGCCCAGCCCCTGCCGTGTTCCCTCCGCTCGGAGCGCTTGATGCCTCCCCAAAGCACCCAGCCACAGTGTGTTCTTCTTGCAGGAGATATTCTTCCTGACCTCACCTCTTGTACGCTCTCAAGGGCACCTGTGATGGGAAAGGTCACCAGTGTGAATCAGCTCGGGCAGGAGCCTCAGGCCCGAGTCCCTCTCAGAAAGCTACCTAAAAAGGTCTTGACACTGTTTCTGAAATGACCCTTTGCCACATGTTTTTTAAAGGTACCCCCTGCAGCCTTAAGGGGGCTGGTAGCCGGGTGGCAGGCAGGAGCCTGTTTTCAGGCAGAGCATATTGTCATTTTAGATTCATAACCTCGAGTTCCTAATTTAAAGATTTTATTTATTTATTTGACAGACAGAGGGATCACAAACAGGCAAAGAGGCAGACAGAGAGAGAAGAGGAAGCAGGCTCCCTGCCGAGGAGAGAGCCCGATGCGGGCCTCCATCCCAGGACCCTGAGATCATGACCTGAGCCGAAGGCAGAGACTTAACCCTCTGAGCCACCCAGGCACCCCCGAGTTCCCAGTTTAGACTGGAAAGCTGAGCAGCACTGTGACCTCCACAGTATCGTCATGTCTATTTTGTAGTTGTGGGTTGCCAACACAGAGCCTGCTGAAGCTAAACTGCAGAATTCTGTGCAACTTAAGAATGGAATTTTAGGATTGTTTGGCATGCCTTCCTGAATTGTATGCAGAATTTTATTTGGGGGGGGAAGTTATATATAGTCATATATACAGAAGTTTTAAAAAATTACACTGGGAGAGGACACGAGAAAGAAAAATCTCGAAAGCAGCGAGCTCTCTGAAGCAAACATGAAGCCATTCATACCTTCCTAATATAAAGATAATATATGTTTCCCTTCTATTATCTGAGACCATTACGATCTTCCGTGCTACAGAAATGAGCGTGATGTATTTACTGCTATGCAGACCCATTTGGAAAATACTGACGGACAGGGCAGTGGTGGAGGGACCTGTCTGCCTGGGTAAAGGTGGGAGTCATGTTTTAGGAGAGAAATGATGGGACATGGAGGAAAGGCAGGTAGGGGAGCCATGAGTGGGGTAGGCTGACTTCAGCAAGAACACCGTTCTGACCTTCTCCGCACCCTTCGGTTGCAACTCAAGCCCATCAGTGATGGCAGGCCATCAGGAAAACCCTCTTACTGGGTCTCACTACCCTGAGCACCACCAAGTTAAGAATCCTCCTTTCCATGGAAACACATGGGGACGGCCAGACCTAGCTCTTGTCTTTGGTTTCCAGGCAAGGCCCTGCTTCAGTCTTTGAGGACCTTCCTGGGAGCTAGGCCCTGACTCTACAACACAGGATAATACATGGCATTTCAGAGGCCCCTCTTGGAGTCCTTGGCTTAGAAATTGCTTGCTTTTTTTGTTTGTCCTTGACAACCAGATTTTTCTTAATCCTGTGTCCCCAGTGAAGCAAGGAAGTTGTCCCCATGGAAAACTTGTGACTGGCCTCGTCCCATGGTGTTCCAAGCCCGCTGACTCACAGAGCGCAGGGCACGCACTTTTCATCACTCTCTTCCCGACACTGAGAGTGATGCCTGGCACACAGAAGCCCAGTAGACAGGTATTTAGAGCCTTCCAACATGAGGGAGGCTTTCTTTCTGGGTAGAGATTGGGACAGCCTCTAGATCTTGGAGGCATGATACAGGCAACCAAAGGTATTGGATTCTGTGGCAGAGCCTCAGCAAATAATTTATGGCTATATTCTAAGCAACAGACAAGTCTGATGCCAGAAGGCTTAAAATAAAAGGATTAGCTATCGGCAAGGATGGCAAAGGTTTCCAAAGACATTGACATGTTTTAATTTACCCTTAGAACAGACTACTTCACTGGTTTTAAAGCAAGATCGACCCACCCCATAGAATTTTACTTTTCATTTTTAAAGATAATACTCTTCTTTAAACTTTCATTTGACATGATAGTTTTATAAAAATCCTGGGTAGGTATACCTGGTTATTCTGTCATTGGTAGCCTTTTTAACTTTTAGGAAGTCATCCCAGAAAACCAGACCTGAGCCTCTGAATAAGATATTGTCTGCCATTACAGCTATATGGGAAAAATTGGTAGACCCTAGCTTTCCATGTATTTTTTGAGCGATATATCTTAAATGAACAAGATGATAGAAACACAGCTAGAGAAAGGACAGAAAGATTAAAGTAATAAGATCTAAGACTATAAGGAAAAGAATAGAAGGCCAGAGGAATTCTCATCAAAATATTTCAAACAAGGGTGGGCACTGGGTGGCTCAGTCAGTTAAGTGACTGCCTTCAGCTCAGGTCATGATCCTGGGGTCCTGGGATAGAACACCAGCTCCAGCTAAGGCTAGTCTGTTTCTCCCTCTCCCTCTGCCCCTCCCTCTACTAGTGTGCTCGTGCACTCTCTCTCTCTCTCAAATAAATAAATAAAGTCTTTAAAATATACATACTTCAAACAGTTCCCCTGGGCACAAACTAGTAATGGTGGTCGGCTCCAGGAAAGGGAGCAAGGAGCTTAGGGGTGGGTTCTGGGTAAAAGGCAGAGTCTCTTCACCACGGGATCCTTTTGTATCCTTTAAATTTTGTATGACATTCGTTTATGATCCTTCAGAAATTAATTGGTTAAAAACAAAATACGGCAGTTTTCTGTTGAGAAAAAGGGAATAATTGCTGTGTCATTTGACTTTTGGAAACCTAGAAGCCCTGCTCTGTTGGTGACCGTGCTGCCCCATCCCACTCGGTTTCGCTGATGTAATTACTTTTCAATCATGCTGGCTTCACAAACAGATGCAGATACAGATAGAGAATTTTAATCCTGGCTATGTCATATAAATAAGTAACCTCTGCATTTACAGTCTACCCTGTGGCTTTGTATAGCCAGTGGTCCACACGTTTGTAAATTTATAAAGGCAAAAAGAATTAATTTAATCATAGTACCCTGCTTTTGGATCCCTGAAGCTAGTCTGAAAATTTTCAGGTTGCCGGGCCTTGGCAAGACCTCAGGGTATTGATTATTGGTCTTACGATTCGTTCTTTAAAGGATTTGAAATTGTTCATGCTTAGGTCCAGGATCGAGGATCTAAGCTTCCTTTGATTTGACTGGGGCCAAAAGGTTCCAAGTCACTGAATGTCCTTGGTTCTGAAAGAAAAACTATAACGTTGTTTAAGACTCTGACTGGTATGTGGTGTCTGGCATTAGATCAGGTCCCGGTGCTCCTTGGATAGGTGGAGGGATCGAGAACCATGTTGGGTAAGTTCTTCTTCAGTTGGGGAGGCAGGGCAGTAGTAAGGTGAAGAAAAACAGGCCTATTTCACTGGCCTGTGATTTGGGTGCCCATAACTCATTCAGTTCAGACTGAGTTCTTTTCTTTCTTTCCCCAATGCAGAGTGTGTAATGGTGTGATCCCCAAAGAGGTGAGCAGATCTTAGTTGCGTAGCTATTTCTCTGTGTTTGGGACAGGACGCCCATGTCTGCTGAGGGTCAGAAGCTCGTTTTCTCCTCATTCACCATAACAAGTGATAGGAGGTGGAAGACAGAAGCAAAGATTTGCGGTCCAAAGAGTCAAATCCTCAGCTAGCTCCTCTACAACCTTCAATGGCTGCCAGCAAGTCCCAGTTGAGGTGTAGGGTTTTTTAATCTGCACTGTCGGGACCGCCCCCTCCTCCAGTCACAGGGAGGCTGTAGGGTTCCATGGAAGGAGAGCCCATGTGTGAGGCAGCACTTGGTAAACAGGGAAGTGTGATCATCGTCAGTTTTATTTATTCACGCTCGTAAGTGTTACTGGCAGACCCTATGATTTCTGAGAAACTTGGCTTTCCCTGGAGTGAGGAGACAAGCTGCTGAAGCTAATGTCATGTGGAAAGTAAGATCGAAGACCGTTCTGGAGTTTAGCTTCCATTCTTCCAGTTAAGCAAGAAGAGAATCAAATTTCAGTCTCCAAGGATTTTGAAGCTCACCATAAGTTCTAGGGATTTTTCTCCATCTGGTTTCCAGAGCACCCCATTCTCTTTGTTTTCCTTACAACTCGCTGGTTTTCTCAGCTCCTTTTACTAGTACTTCCTGTTTCTCTGTACTGACTCTCTTGGTGACCTCATCGCATCTCCTGGCTTTTTAAATACCACCAAAACCCCCAAAACTCCCAGACTCTCTCCTGATATCCAAACTCCTATCCCACAGACTTGGCTGCTTAGGATTCTCCAATAAATGTGTCCCCAATCTGAACTAATCTCCTCCTCTCACAGAAAACAAAGAACCAATTCCACCTACAGCCATACTCTTCCTTAAGCTCCCACCCACTCCTTTCTTTCCCAAATTATCTTCTAGATACATCTCTGAGCTCTTCCCCCTCCCCACCAAGTGCCTGTGGTAGAGTCACATAGAGGAGAAATAAGATCTGTTGGCACTGAATTACACTGTCATCCACTTTATTTATTTTCAAGCTGAGGATACAGGTCTAAGGTATCAACAGCCAAGTTTCATGGATTCTTGTTCTCTTGGCAAACAGGTACTATGAGTTTTGGGGTATGTTTTGTTTTGTTTTTGTTTGTTTGGGGTTTTTTTTTTGAGAGTCCTGAAGCATAGTTCTTTATAAAGATGGGTTAGCCCAGGCTGGTTCTAGGCTAGACATGTGACCAAATAATATATTAGCCATAATTTTCCATTCAGCATTTCTGGTTTCTACCCAGGAAGCCACAATACTCAGCCCTCAAGAGTGCTGTTATTAAAAACATTGGTCTTAAGGCTGTATGAAGCCTACCAGCTAGAAGAAATGTTTCTGCCAGATTGGTTCTGACCAGGCACATCTCTTGAGACCCTTAAAGCCAGATTCATGATGAAAGGTGTCATGGAAGGACAAATTATTGTATTTATTTTTAGGTTATTAAATTATTTATGCTAGTGGTGGAGTAACTTTTCTGCTTTTTGACTAATAAACGTTGACTTAGTAGGGTTTTAATAGGGCTTAGTAAGCTCACAGGCCCTTCAAAATAGGTTTCAGTTTTAGTTCTTCTTTACATTAAGAAATATTGCTTAGAAATAGTTCCCAGGGCCTAAAAGATTAAGGCAAGAAACAAAGCTGGGAGTACCACGTTGCCTGATTTCAAGCTATATTACAAAGCTGTGATCACCAAGACAGCATGGTACTGGCACAAAAACAGACACATAGATCAATGGAACAGAACAGAGAATCCAGATAGTGACCCTCAACTTTATGGTCAACTAATCTTCGACAAAGCAGGAAAAAATATCCAATGGAAAAGGACAGTCTCTTCAATAAATGGTGTTGGGAAAATTAGAGAGCCACACTTGGAAGAATGAAACTGGACCATTCCCTTACACCATACGCAAAGATAAACTCTAAATGGATGGAAGACCTCAATGTGAGACAGGAATCCATCAAAATCCTAGAGGAGAACATAGGCAGTAACCTCTTCAATGTTGGCCACAGCAACTTCTTTCAAGACACATCTCCAAAGGCAGAAACACTTCTCCAAAGGGGAAACAAAAGTGAAAATGAACTTTTGGGACATCATCAAGATAAAAAACTTCTGCCCAGCAAAGGAAACAGTCAACAAAACAAAGAGGCAACCTATGGAATTGGAGAAGATATTTGCAAATGACACTACAGACAAAGGGCTGTTATCCAAGACCTATAAAGAACTTCTCAATCTCAATACCCAAAAACCAAAAAACAAATAATCAAGTCAGAAAATGGGCAGAAGACATGAACAGACACTTCTTCAAAAGAAGACATATGAATGGCTAACAGCCACATGAAAAAATGCTCAACATCATTAGCCATCAGGGAAATACACATCAAAACCACATTGAGATACCACCTTACACCAGTTAGAATGGCAAAAATTGACAAGGCAAGAAACAACAAATACCGGAGAGGGTGTGGAGAAAGGGGACCCTCTTACACTGTTGGTGGGAATGCAAGTTGATACAGCCACTTTGGAAAACTGTGGAGATTCCTCAAAAAGTTAAAAATAGAGCTACCCTATGACCCAGCAATTATACCACTGGATATTTACCCCAAAGATAGATATGTAGTGAAAAGAAGGGCCACATGGACCCCAATGTTCATAGCAGCAATGTCCATAATAGCCAGATTGCGGAAGGAGCTGAGATGCCCTTCAGCCGATGAATGGATAAAGATGTGGTCCATATATATAATGGAATATTACTCAGCCATCAGAAAGGATGAATACCCACCATTTGCTTCAACATGAAAGGGACTGGAGGAGATTATGCTAAATGAAATAAGTCAAGCAGAGAAAGACAATTATCATATTGTATTAAATAAGGAATAGCATAGAGGACATTAGGAGAAGGAAGGAGAAAAGGAAGGGGTGTAATCAGAGGGGGAGATGAACCATGAGAGACTATGACTACAGAAAACTAACTGAAGGTTTCAGAGGGGAAGGGGGTAGGGGGATGGGTAAGCCCTAATATAGGAGGGCACATATTACATGGAGCATTGGATGTTATATGCAAACAATGAATCATGGAACACTATATCAAAAACTAATGACGTACTATATGGTCTAATGTAAGATAACAAAATTTTAAAAAAGAAACAAATGGTCAAGGCAGGATGATCTTGCCTGACTATAAGTAGTGTATTTAATATTTCTGTTTCTTGCTCAAATGAAAAAGAAAAAATAGAATATTGAATGCCCATTCTTCTAAAGCAATGGTTCTCAACCTTGGCTGCATATTGGTATCACCTGGAGTACTAAAAGAACATTGATGCCTGGTACCACCCCCAGAGATTCTAATTTAATTGGTCCTGGGTGTGGCCCAGGCATCAGGATTTTACAAAGCTCCACCAGATGATGCTAATGTGCAACCAAGAGTTGAGAATTCTTACAGTAGGGACTTAAATACTTTGCAGACATCTGTCCTAATTTTTTTGTTTTCTAGAAGAGACAAGAACTGTCTTGGAATTTTCCCTATCTTTTATTTATTTGTGGAAGACATGAAAGTGAACAACAGTTCCCCTTCGCCTTTAAACATTATATTTTTCTAGAATCGGGAGCACTAGCTACATGTAGCTAGTCAACAGGGCATGGAGCAGATACATTTCATACCCTGTTCAGTGTAGAAGACCCATTAGGATCTCTCAGTGTGTCTAAACCCTGAGACCAGCTTACAATCACCTAGCCAGTAAGTTGCAGACCTGAGATTTGAACGCTGATCTTTCTGACTCCCAAATTCCTTTGTTTAAGGAGAAAGGGCAAAGCTTATTAGAATCCACCAAAACCCATTTCATCTTGTTGTGAGGCACACGGCTAGACTATCTTTCCTGGCCTCCCTCAAAGTTAGGTGTGGCCATATGACTGGGTTCTAGTCCATGCAGTGAGAGCAGAAATAACATAAGTCACCTCAATGTCTGGCCTCCCCAGATCATCCTCCATCCTTTCCCATTGTCTGGCTATGAGTGAGAACCACCTTCAGATGGCCACCTGCCACATAGCCACAGCATCATTCTACGCGAACAAGAAAAATAGCATGAAGGGAGAGATCTGGTATGTGTTTGAGCAGCTGGTCAATCCTACCCAAAGAAAACTGCTGTGCATTCATGACTCAGTAGAAAGAGAAAGGCTGAAGATTAAGTGGAGAGAGGAGTAAATAATGGAGTAGCGATCCTGGGATGTGCAATCCTGAGCACAAGTAGGAACGTTAGGCTTGAACAAATGAAAGGACGCATCTTTGATGTTGACAGTTGGGAAAGAGGAAGAAGCAAGTGTAGAGGCAGGTGCATTTTGAGGTATGGTGGGAAATGAAGGTGATTTTTTTTCTGATGGCTTCAATTTTCTTTGTGATGTATAAGAGATAACTTATCTTTGGGAACTTCATGAGGCAGGGTAGGTGGTTCAAGGAGATAATGTTTGAAAAAGCCCTGTGGAGAGTGGGAAACCGATAATGAAGGAGGTAGTAGCGGTTAGGGTCCAGAATTCATTAAGAATGGAAATCATGTGAACTTGTCAGTGCAAACACTGTTTTTTGTTCACTGCCATTTCTTCAGTGTTCAGCGTTGTGCCTGGGGCATAGCAGGTTTTAAATAAATAATCAAAGAATAAATAGGTGACACTAAAGAAGTGACAGCTGGAAAAATGGGAGAGTATGGGCAGAGTGGAATTTTTAATTTACTCTTCTGGCAGTAGAGTGTTTGCAGGTGCTGACAAATTTTATGTGGTGGCCAGGGGAGTAGGTGGCAGCTGTGGAATGGAGGTGAAGCTCATTAACATTGGGGGAACATCAAGACTGAGATGCTAAAGGCAGGAAGTCACTCTGGACGGTAGGGCATGGTGTAGAGTAAAACTATCAACCAGCTGTCCATCTTCAAGACTACAAAGGGATCGGTGCTTTAAGAGGAACAGGTTGAGTACAGTATATGGCACAGATAGTCCGAGCAGCAGGGGAGAAGGAATGACCATTTGTAAGTGGAAGGGCAGTGCTCTAGAAGTGGGATTGGGTCATGAGAGAAGTTCTAATGAGCTTTGTGGCCATGAGTGGTAAGTATTTACTGTGCATGTTTCTAGAGTTCAATGGGCAATCACCGAGGTGGCTCTAATGATTTTGGTTGGGCTTACTTGTATGTCTGGGGGTTAGATAGCTAATCAGCCAATCTATGCTGGGATTACTTGGCTGTGTTCTGTGTATCTCTCTTCTTCTTCCCAGGACCAGTAGACTACCCTGGGCGTAGCTTGATCATCGTGATGACAGCAGACAAGAACATGAGGAAGCACAGTTGTTCAGGTGTTTTTCAAGTTTCTGCTTGGGTCATATTTACCAACATCTTAGTGGCCCAAGCAAGTCACAGTGCTAAGAGCTCAGAGTAAGTCAAAGTCATATGGTAAAGGGTAAGGATTTGAAGAGAGATTTAATAATCTTTTAAGGATTTTTTTTATTTATTTGACAGAGAGAAACACAGCCAGAGAGGGAACACAAGCAGGGGGAGTGAGAGAGGGAGCAGCAGGCTTCCCGCTGAGCAGGGACCCCTATGCAGGTCTCGATCCCAGGTCTCCGGGATCATGACCTGAGCCGAAGGCAGTCGCCCAACCAACTGAGCCCCCCAGGTGCCCCTGAAGAGAGATTTAAGAAATAAAAACAAAAACAGGGCTATTTTTGCAATCTGCCCCACTTTGAGAAAGTGGATAAAGAGAGGAATTGAAGAGACTGACAAGAAGGGTTTACATCTAGGGGTGAGGAGGGATGACTTATAGATAAAGCAGGCATAGTGTATGGCTAGTTGGTGTATGGCATTGGTTCCAGTAGATCTGCGATGGATTGAGGTGGGACATAGGAGCTCTCTCAGGAAGAGTGTGATCCACTTACCCTCTTAGCCTTGGTTTCCTCTTGTATAAATTGGGATGTTCACAATTTTCAGATTAAGATTACAGTAAGGTAAACATTTGAAAACATTTTGTAAATGATGAACTTAAGGTCAGGGAGATAGGTGTGCATAGATCAGCTGAAAGCTAGCTAACTCCAGCCTGTGCATAAGCCCAGCCAAGATAATCCAAGCCACAGAGGCATGTTGGGACCAAATTACCACGTCAAGTCAATATAGATGTCTCAAACCCCCACCAACGTTTCAGTGACTCCAACCACAGGCCTGCTAAAAAAAATAAGGAAAAAAAGTTATTTCTTTTATCATTAGGACACTATCAAACCAAGTACCTTTGTCCTTGGGATGGTTGGCATGGATGACTGATACCAGGTGGTACAGAAGAATATAGACCCTGAATCAGTAATAAAACATGGCTCCTCCAGAACATAGTGCCCTCCACCCAGCCCCTGCTATGTCCTCTAGGGGCCACAGTAGGACTTTCTAGCTCTTTCGGAGAACCTGCTCAGAGTCCTTGGGGCTGGAATTTGGGTAAATAAGCCTGCCTAATTCCCAGAGTGGCTTGCTCTAGGCTGGCTCTCTGACCTCCCTTGACCAAAGGTGCACTTCCCTACTGGTTAGGGAAGTGTTCTCAGATTAGGGGGTCTAGACCCTAATTGCCTCCTCCTAGGTAGTGTCCAGAAACAGGGGTCCATTGGCATTAATCCCAAGTTCTCTTCTTTCCATGCCCCTCCCTAGTGCCCACCATGAGTCAGGGGGACTGTGTTGCTAAGTGTCCTTTGGGTCCCAAGCCAGGTATGCCAATGACTGGCATGATCCTGGTCACATCTACAGGACCCATCTGTGACTCCAGAGGGACTGCACCAAACATGATCTTTTCATTCTGGGAGCACTTGCAGTGGCAATTCCGTTAAAAAAAGAACTTGCAGTCTTTTACTCAACAGCAAAATAGCCCTTACCTGTGCATGGTGTGGCCCAGGTACATTGTGCCCACCTAGGGAGGCTTCTAGATGAATGTCCTGTATCTTGACTTTAGTAGCACAATAAAAATCTTGGCATGCAAGGTTTTATTACCTGATGTACTGCCCTGTGTTTCAGCTCAGGTCAGTATTAGAGCTGAACCTCAAAGCTTCTCATTTGAAATTCAGCTGCTAGCTAACTGTTCTCATTGTTTTTAACGTCTGCCCTCTTGACCATTCATTGGTGGATTTGGAATGCTGGATTATCTGCAGCATTTATATTTGTCAATGTATTGACTTGATTCTCACTTTACATTTATTGTGTATTTGGTTTTCATTTTGCTTTTTTTTTTTTTAATTTGATGGCACCATCATTAAGATAGCTCCCTTCACCCGGGTATATTTCTGCTTGTTTTGTAAAACCGACATATGGGAAATGCCAAAAAACTGGGATCTGTTATGTAAAAGTACAGCCCATTTATTTTAGAGATCTATTATGTGACTTAGTACTGGCCCGGCCCTGATAACGTAGGTTTCTACTGTGAGGTTTTAAATTTTGACCAAAGGCCAACTTATTGACAGATTTGCATGAATACAGATATATTACAGAAACTTGGCAGTTTCAGAAGCTTAAAAAGTATAATCAAGGAGTTGGTTCTTTGCCTGTTTGTTTAAGGAAATGCCTCTGCCACTGAGCTTTGGTGCCTGGAGCAAGACTTATCAGAATCATGGTGGGGACTGTCATTCCAGGGTTCCCAGGGATTGGGACACTGAAGCCTTATCCCTGGCTCCTGTGGTTGGGTCTCTTTCAGAGCTTGAAATGGGGAGTTGGTCCCTCTCTTTCCCTCAGCCACCATCCTCTGCTGAGAAGGCTGACTCTGACTTAGGCCCAGCATTTCTTCGCCTTCCTGGATCTGTACCCCACTGCCACCTCTGCCAGCCTTTTTAGACCCCCTGCCTAGTGGCTTTCTTGGGGTGTGGGGCTAGCTGCAGGAGAGGGCAGTTAGATTGAGAGAGACCCAAGTCAGTGCATAAAGACAGGAACCTCTGACCTAAGGAAATGAGTGCAATGCTGGATGTTTTCCATTTTTACAGCTATTTTTAATGGCCCATAAGTTTTAGGGCTTAGATAGTCTTTGGGTTTGGGCTCAAGTAGCATAGATCTAGCAAAGAACTAGGTCACGTGTTTCAAGTGCTTTTCCTTTTGATAGTTTTCTTTTTAAAGAAGGTCTGCAACAGTTTTGTTCAGTAGAAATATAATGTGAGCCGGATAGGTCATTTTAATTTTCCGGAGCCCACATTAAAAAGTAAAAAGAGGTAAAATGAAGGAGATGTTCTGTGTTTCTTTATGTTTCACACCAAGCCCTTGAAATCCAGTGTGCGCTTTATACTTACAGCACAGCTCAGTTTTCAGTAGCCAAGTTCAAGTGCTCAGTGGCCCCTGTGGCTAGTGGTTACCGTAATGGAGAGCAGACCTACAGCATTAAGGAGGTGATGTGATATGGTGTAGAGAATCTTCTACCACAGTTCCTGTATTGTTGTTGTTCTTAACAGCAGCATTTTTTTTGAAAAAATTTTAAAGATTATTATTTATTTGAGAGAGAGAGAGTGTGTGCACAAGTTGGGGAAGGGGCACAGGGAGAGGAGCCCGACCTGGGGCCCAATCCCTGGACCCCAAGATCATGACCTGAGCCGAAATCTAAAGCTTAACCCCGAGCCACCCAGGTGCCCCTACAGTAGCATTCTGCTTAAACTGGGGGCAGTACACTTGAAGGGCTTAAACTGCATCCACAATGATCACATCATTCACTTGATCATCCTTCAGCACCTTGCGTTTTGATTAGTATTGGAAGAGAACATGTGGAGGACCACTGCTGTTTCTGGAAGAATCTGGGAATAGCACAGCTGAGCAGAAATATTCAGCCCGATTGCGATGTAGGACAGTGTCCATCTGGCTGTGTCTGCATGATTCAAGACTTGCTGCTTCCCTCTCTTCCTCCTAGAAAAGGATAGGAGGTGTGATACTCCGGGTTAAAATCTCTAAGAGCCTTAGAGCTTGGTTGCAGCTTAATGCTGTCTGACCCAAGGACCTCTGGTGCCCTGAAGTGTGGCTAGTATAGCATGTGTTTGTAGGACTTTGAGAAAGGTGGCCTTCTCATCAACTTGTTTCTCCTAGACTTATTCCATCTTTAGGTCATTATTCGATTTAGCATTTGGTTACTCTATGGTGATAGAGTGCTTTTACCGCCTTATCTGCAAACTCCAGAAACCAGGCCATTGTCATCTAAATGGCACTGGCTTTTTTTTTTTTCACTGAGATGGGGAGGAGTGACTCTGGAATTGGCCTGATTGTATAGTTGTGGCTGGAGTGAGTTTGCTTTCCAGCTGACAGTATTGTACTGTTGAAGGTTTAGGATTCTTGTGGTCATGCCGGAGAAGAAAAATGGGACATTTTCAAAATTCAGAGCATTGCAAAAGAAGAAAGAACACCCAAATGATCATTTTCATTTACCCATTCTGTATGCTTATTTACAATCCAAAATGCCCAACTCCATTTAGAAGATGGTTGTGTCCTTCATGTAGTCTCAAAAGTGTTGTTGTGCACTATTTTATTTCTGATTTTGCTATATTGCCAAATGTGTATTCATTTTGAAAATATGTAATGAGTATGCCTCTCTGGTCTGTAGCTGTCTTTATATTAATGATTTTTGAAAATAAGCTGTGAGTTTCAAGAATAATAAATGCACTTGCTAATAAGTATTATTCTAAGTGGGTTTGGTTTTGGGGTTTTTTGTTTGTTTTTTAGTTTCTGTTTCCCATAGTAGGACCAGATTGGTCCTAATGGTGAGGACTGTGCCATCTTGATATGCCCAGGTAAAGATGGTTGATGGATATAGCACTATCCTCCATATATTATGATTTAAAATCTAAACAGAAACAGAGCAATTTTTTTGTATGTCTCTCCTATTCTGATATAATGATGTGCCATGTGTACAGTATACTTTGGAGGAGGGGAGACCAGCATATCTTTCTTTCTTTTTTTTCAAGATTTTATTTATTTGAGAGAGAGAGACCACAAGTCAGTGGGAGAAGAGCAGGAGGAGAGGGAGAAGCATACCTCCCACTGAGCAGGGAGCCTGATGTGGGGCACGATCCCAGAGCTGAAGGCAGATGCTTAACCCACTGAGCCACCCAGTCACCCCCATATCCTTCTTTTTTAGTCTCTTTTTATCTCTTCTTTCAACTTTTATAGCTGCCTTTTTCGTGTGATCTCTGATAGATTCCAGATGCTCTGTTTTTACTCTCGAGTGACCTTCAGAAGACTCCTGCACATTTGTGCAGAAATGCCCCATCTGTGATGGCAAGTGAGCATCACTCACGCTCACATCTGCACAGTGCAAGAGCAGAAATCTGGTACAAAGAGGGACACCTGGGTGGCTCAGTTGGTTAAGCGACTGCCTTCAGCTCAGGTCATGATCCCGGAGACCCGGGATCGAGACCCGCATCGGGCTCCCTGCTCGGCAGGAAGCCTGCTTCTCCCTCTCTCGCTCCCTCTGCTTGTGTTCCCTCTCTAGCTGTGTTTCTCGCTGTCAAATAGATAAAATATTTATAAAAAAAAAGAAATCTGGTACAAAGAACTGGCTAAGTCTCGAATACTTGTCTCTTAGCCTGTGTTGCCCATTTACACATTTCTCTGGGGACAAAGTGAGGCAGCAGGTGGTTTTTGTCCCTTTAATTTCCCTTTAAGTTGGATAATAAATGACTGGTTTGCTAGAATTCTTCATTATTCATAGGGTTAGAAAGTTTTGGAGTATGAACTGCTGTTATTTTTTAGCTTTTTTTAATCCACCACGCTTAAAAGTAAATACTTCCTATCCAATTCTTTAAACATCAGTTATAATGTTATATTCCTTGTGCTGTACCTTTATATCCCCATGACTTCTTTATTTTATAGCTGGAAGTTTGTACCTCTTAATTTCCTTCACCTATTTTGCCTATCCCAGAACCCTGTGGTGTATGTACGTAGGCATGTATGTATGTGTATACATACATGCACACACACACACACACAGAAATATTATTCAGCCATAAAAAAGGATGTGATCTTGCCATTTGTAACAACATGGGTGGACCTAGAGTGTATTATGCTAAGTGTAATAAGTCAAAGAAAGACGAATCCTATATGATCTCACTTATACATGGAATCTGAAAAACAAAACAAACGAATAGACAAAAACAGCTCCTAAGTACAGAGGACAAACTGGTAGGATGGACGTGGCTTTGAATGAGCATAGTCCTTTTGGGAATTTCAGTTCCCCACCTATTTGCATAGGGACCATTTGAATCAGCATCATCTCACTCTGTTTTGTTGTGTTTCCAGAATCCCAGGCTTAAAATGAAATAATTGCTACAGGTTCAGAACATCTATTGCTGCCCTAATTTGAGAGAGATGAATTAAAGAAAGGGCAGTTGCTTCCTGCCTGTATAATCTATTATACCTTAGGGTAAAATTGAGTGTACTTACTTAAATTCTCAGTTTCCGTGCTGTGACATTACTTCTCCCAGACAGTACTTTCAACATGTATAAAACTTGCAAAGGCTTTTTTTTTTGACTCGGGTAAATCTTTGATATATCTTATGCAATTATATTTGTGGGTCTTGTGACTGCGTTAAACTCCAGAGAAGACCACATCATTTAAAGAACATTCTCTAGTGCATTGGTTCTAAAATTATACTTGCTTTAATTGGTATAAACTGCTCACCTTCTAACTGTGCTAATGCCATCAAGGTTTCAACAGTGTGGCATTCTGAAGTTGCCCCAGACAGTTGGACTTCATCTTATATCTGTAGCAATCACAACACTATTTGGAAAAATTCCACTGCACAGAGTTGTAGGATTCCGAGTTAGAATGTATTTGTTTAGTTTGCATAAAACTCTCTTACACCTACTGCCACAATCAGTGCCTATTAGCCTTTTTCAGAACATTTTGTTTCCGAGCAAAGATACTCAAAAAAGTAGAATCGTTTAAAATAGTAAATTTGAGCTGGGGGCAAAGAGAATTGTGTTAATGAGTGGAACCAGTTAATTTCAGCTTCTAATTCTGTTGAGCTACTGTACCATCAAGAGTTCCTTTCTGACTGCCAACAGACAAATGGAAGTGAAGGTTAGAAATGATTGGCCTTTTGGCATTTAATTAATCTCGGAAAAAGTTGAAGTCCAGTTTGATTTCATGACTTAATGCTGTAATATTCATTGACTATCATTTGTCAGCATTATAACTCTTAGGAAGGTATCTCTCCCAAGTGTTACACATGTAACTGTCTACAAAATGGCTTTTATCAGAGAGGAACATGTTAAGGCTTGAATATTTAATGATGATTTCATTGTTGTCATCACCGGTAATGAGAAAAGTTTTTTCTTCTGGTATACTCAGGAATATAAACCAGAGCATTAGCTGATAAAGAGGAAGAAAGATGATCCATAGGAGGGTAAACCTTGGGAGGGTATGCAGCCATATAGAAAGAAGACTAGAAGTCATTTGGCCCAGTTTTTGTTTTGACTGCAGAAGCCTCCATTGCCATTCCCTGGATCAAGGAGAATCCAGCCTCTAGAAATGGGTGGCATAGGAGCCCAGCAAGTAGTCTAAAGCAATGCAGTGTAGGTTCATTCACAGAGTTTTCTTAAATATGCCTTCTTTTTTTTAGGATTTTACTATATCTATCTATCTATCTATCTATCTATCTATCTATCTATCTATCTATCTATCTATCGAGAGGGAGAGAGAGAGAGTGCAAGCCCAAGCACATAAGCAGAGGGAGTGGAAGGCAGAGGGAGAAGGAGCAGGCTCCCTGCTGAGCATAGAGCTCAACTCAGGGCTCGATCCCAGACCCTAGGCTCATGATCTGAGCCAACGGCAGTCACGTAACTGACTCAGCCACCCAGGCACCCCTTCCTTAAATATGCCTACTTAAAACATATCATTTTGGTCATGGTTTTGCTTTGGGGAACAAAGCAAAGTAAGTCTACTTATACTTGTGCAAGATAACCCTTAAGATTTTTTAAAAGCATTTATCATGTTTTCCTGATGTTAAAGTCAACTTGATTTAAGCCATTTGTCAAGCAGGAGATTCTAGTGTTTTTTTTTTTTTTTAACTAAGGAACTGGTCCTCCTAAGTCATTCAACCATCAGATAGTTATTGTTTACTTTGAATAAGGTCTTATAAACTTAGGGAATGCCTGAATTTGGCCTTAGGAGAAGTAGTCCAGGGCAGCTGGGTGGCTCAGTGGGTTAAAGCCTCTGCCTTCAGCTCAGGTCATGATCTCAGGGTCCTGGGATCGAGGCCCGCATTGGGCTCTCTGCTCAGCAGGGAGCCTGCTTCCTCCTCTCTCTCTGCCTGCCTCTCTGCCTACTTGTGATCTCTCTCTGTGTCAAACAAATAAAATATTTTTTTTTAAAAAGAGAAGTAGTCCAGGGGCTCCTAGGTGGCTCAGTCAGTTAAGCGTCCAATTCTGGATTTCAGTTCAGGTTGGGATCTCAGGGTTGTGAGATTGAGCCCCCATTTTGTGGCTTTGTTCTGGGCTTGAAGCCTGCTTGAGATTCTCTATCCATCTCCGTCTGCCGCTCCACCCTCTCTAGTTAAAAAAAGGAGAAGTAATCCAGTAATAGAAGCTATGTACACAAGTTATGGTCACAAATGATGGACCACAAAACCAGTACACTTACAGATGGCAATAAATTTAATTTTTAAAGGTACTTCACCTCTGTTTCTCAGTCAAATAGTCATTACACCAGAAATATTTACAGTGTTGATAGAGGTTGAGCTCTAGCTACTTTTCCAGGTAAATCTAACTGGATAACTTAATCAAGAGAATTTTCTTCAACACACACATTCACAGAAAAAGCACTTTCTTTGATTTTTATCCATTTGTTATAAAATTTGAAGTGTTAATATTTTGTTCATATCAATGTAAACTACTTATTGGGTTAATCAAACATTTATTTATGGGTTAATGCCATGTGGTCTCTTAATTTTTATTTTCCTTTTCTATTTCTTTAAAAGATTTTTTTTTTAGCAAGAGAGAATGTAGTAGGGGGGGCAGGGGAAGGGGAAAGAGAGAATCTTAACCGGACTCCATGCTGAGTGTGGAGACTGATATAGGGCTTGATCCCAGGACCCTGAGATCACGACCTGAGTTGAAACCAAGAGTCGGATACTTAACAGACTGCACCACCCAGGCACCCCTTTCTGTTTACATTTTTAAGTGCTTTCTCAATTTGAATAAAGTAGATCACAGAAGGACCAATATTTTTAATACCTATAGATTGTATTGCTGTTCTCTTTTAAAAATACTTATTACTTTAATGATCTTTTAGATTGGGTTCTTAGATGAGATCCACTAATTTGCTGATTTAATGTTCTTGAACATTTTGTTATCTAAGTCCTGCCTTCAAATTTTATTGTATTTGAGGTGATTGAGAGATGCCTATGTCAGAACTAGCTCCGTCATATTAGTGAAAAATTGGTGTAAGATACACTACTATCCTAGTTCCTGGTTGTTAATACTTGAAAGTATACAAATGAAAATCTTTAGGATCAGTCATTCTCACTTTTAATTCGGATTGATTTGCCTATTAAATATGCATAGAGAATGTTCTTAATGCAGAGAAGTAACTGACAGAAAACTCCGTGAAACCAGGTAGCTGACCACAAAGGCTCCTGGGGTTTGTGATGAGTTGGGGGCAAAGAGAAGGTAAATTGGCACATGCCCTTAGAATTCAAAAGCTCCAACAGAAGTGCATAAGGCTTTAGAAAAAAAAAAACACCATCAAAGCATTCCTCTATCATTCCACAACTCAGGTGCACATGTGAATAACTGTTAGGAGTTTGGAAATGATTTGTCCATATCAGTTTGAAGATCTGTCTTGAAGATGATTGAAGACAGAACCAATGTTTTCGGGACTTGGACTCACCTTGTTCCTCTGTTAGGGCTGTAACTCCCCTGTTTCTGTGTTTCACCCAGCAGATGCCCATCTAGTTCATCTGACACAGCCCCAGGCTCTATTCCATCTCTCTCTGAGATCTGCTGAGTTCTAGAAGTGGGCAGGAGGGAGCCACCACAGAAGCGGTGTTTCCAATTCTCCCATCTTCTTCAGGACTTAATTCTCAGCATTGAGACTTCTTTCCCTGCCCACCCCCCTTTCCTTCATGAGGGACCTCACATTTACTGACATAGCTCTTGATGGCATCCAGAGGATCCTCATTAAAACTTCTTTCTAGAAGGCCAGGGACATGAGAAAATTGAGAGTCAGAGGAGCCAGAACTAGCACTTGAACTTCAGCTGTTCAGTGTTGCTAAACCTCTCTGCAGCCTGCATGCGGAAACTGATAAGAAGCCATGGTCAGGAGGGATCCAGGAAATGAGCCCTTCCCCCATGAACAGACGTGAGGACACTTATCTAGGACAAAGGCTGCAAGCAAAGCAGCATGTGGCCTACCCGGCAGGGTGGTAAGCCCTGGTTCTGAATCCATGGTCATCTTCCAAGCAGTGACCCCTGCCTCCTCTTGGAACCTCAGTATCTGCTGACTGCCCTCTACGCAGACTCTTAGTACTGCCATTTCAGACTCTCCTTCCTCTCCTTGTTTGCTAGCAGCCCGACACAGACACACATCCATCAGAGGGGGCTTCTAGGCCTCATGACTTTCTTCCATGAACATCCATGACATCTTTACCTGGACCTCTGAAGATTGGAAGAGAAAAGAGCTACTTAATCCAGTCAGTGAAATCAATTTTAAATTAATTTTTAAGGAAACACACCCAAAGACTTCATTTGAATTTTCTACTTTAACTTAGTTGGAGGGGTTTTGTAGTAGAGGCAGAGATGCCTCTGAAGGAAGAAAAATGTTATGGGATGACTCTTACGTGATGTTTTGCCAAGGCTTTTAGGGGCAGAGGCAGTGTCCTAAAAGGGTCTTCTACACTACTCCCATTTCCTGCGGAAGATGATAGAGGCATTCGGTTAAATTGCTTATGAAATAGACACCATTTCCCTTTCTCTCCTGATAAAGTCTTATGGATTTCATGTCTAGAAATGTCCTTGCCAGAAAGAGAAGAAAAAGAAAGCAAGATTTGGGATAATCTAAAATACTGCTGCTGATACTTAAATGTTTATCAAACATTTACTATATGGCCTACACTGTGTGTTACTTTATTCAGTCTTGGGGAAAAGGTACCATCTTGGGGAAAAGGTAGTAAGATTATCTTCATTTAACAGCTAAGGAAACTGAGACAGTGGAAAGGTAAGTTGCCCAAAGTCCCACATCAGGAAATTACAGAGTGGAACTCTAACCCATTTTTGAAAACTTGCCCTAGCTGTGTGGTCCCTTCCAGGGGAGTTGGGCTGTGGGTCAATTAGTGTGGCCTCCCCATTGCAAACTCAAGGGGGTGCCAGGCAGGCCCGAGGAAGTTCATTGCAGACTTCCTATTTCTGGCAGAGGATTCAATTACTCTGTTTCAGACCAAACTTTTGAAATTCCTTACCAGTAGCCCCACTCATTCATATGCACTTGCTAATTAGGGGAAAATATTTTTGCAAAACTTAAATGGGCTGTACCCCAGCTTCAAGACAGGCCACACTGAGCCAAAGAGTGGAACAACCACTTAGAGGTAGAACTGAAGCTGTTTCTTTTATTATTTTCCTTTTCCTTTGTTCAAATTGCTTTTTAACCATTACACTGACTTTGGGCAGATGAACTTTATTCTTTTTTTCTCCTAGAGAAACATTTAAAATTGCATATTACCCTCTGTTCCAAACAGTTGTCCCTGTTTACAATCAAATTTCTTACACTCCGGAGCAGCAAGGCACGAGGCAAGTCCCCAAGGTAGTTTCTGGAGGAGAGTCAGCACAAAGAGTAGATTGGGGAGGAAAAAGTTGGATCTCGGCCCCAGTGTCATCCTGTTGAGCAGAAGTGAAAGGTGACACCCACGACAGAAGGCAGTTCGGAAGCACCTGAGGGGATGGGCTGAGCCAGCGAACTGAACCGAAGGTCTTTGCTCCTTGTGAAGAGCCGTCAGTATGAGGACCAGGCCGGGATTATTTTTTCTAGTACTTTCTCTAATAAAACTATTGTCCTACTGTAGCGACTTCACAGGGCAAATTTCCAAGTGTCACAAAGCATGGGGCTATAAGAAATGACCCCTTCATAGGCCAGGTTTATCGTCGCATCCTGACTTTCTGGGAGGCTTTGCCTTCTCTGGCCACCCTGAAAGTTCCCATGTCCTCATAGGATTTCAGCTTCCTGCAGCTTTTGGTATCCTGCAAATTGGCCTTTGGGTATTCCCATGAGCAGATTTCCTTCCTGTAAAATTCCAAAAGCACTGTTTTTAATTATCATGATCTGTGAACTCCTATGAATCCAGTTAGTGTGATGTTGCCCGTTATTTGCTTCCTGTAAGAATCCTTCCCCAGTTGACTTCCGTTTCACACATTCAAAGGCAGGTACATAACTAAGAGAGAATCTTGCGTCTTTGATCCTAGATATAGCAATGTCACAGCAATCACTGCTTCATTCCACACTGGGTCCCTTGAGTGGCCTGGTTCAGCAGAGCTTGTCTTCCTTCCTGTGCTGCTTAGTTATTATTGGGGATGCTGAACTCAGTTTTTCCTTCCCGGTACCTCTTGAAACGCAGCCATCTTTCCTCACAGGAGAGCAAGCCCCTGCTGATGGGAAATCTTTCTGTGCGCACACGAACACAGCAGTTGGCCAGCATGGATGGCTGCCAATGGTTTTCTCTAGTCACAAGGAGTTTATTTTCCCTGGTGACACCGCTGTGCCGCCCAGGTGGCCTGCAACATAGTAGGTTCCTCATTGATAGAAACCTTTTTGTGGAGAGGTGTCTCTGGCGTGCTTGAGGTTCCCATAGACATTGGTAGTGTTTGAGTGATGCAAAAACAAAACAAAACAAAACACATGGTTTCATGTTGCATCAGTTTTTGACTTACTGCGAAGCATAGGGTGTGTCAAGATTAGGGTATACTGTAGGCCCTACAAGGGGTAACAGATTGCCTCAGCTCCAGGAGGGCTGGCTCCCTGTCTGCTAAGTCAGACCCGGAGCCCCCAGCATCCCTCAGAACCATTCACCCTTGACTGGCTTGTGAGGGGAGGGGAAGGGAGGAGGAGAAAAGGCAAACTTCTCGAGCTGCACCTTCTGGCACTGTACCTCCCTCCCCACTAACTCCCCAATTCTGGCAAAATGCTGTAGCCTTTAACCTCCCATCCATTTTTTTCTTGCGATTTTATTTATTATTTTTATTTTTAAGGAGGGTATGTGATGTGATGAGCACCGTCCATTTTTTGTAACTGAACTTACATTGGCTTCTCTCCTTTTCTCCATGCGTGGTGCTCTCCAGAAGCACAAAGCAGGCTCTCTAGGTGCCATCTCAGTGCTTCCCATAAAAAGGGTTTTCACAAGAAGAGAACATACCAGTATGTGTGCTCGTCTTGAGGGTGGGCTTTCGGAAGCTGTCATTTCAGTTGTGTCTATGGAGTTTCAATATAAACCTTATTTGTTAGATGGATCATGTTCAAGTCTGAAGCCCCGACTTAGGGCGTCCCGTCTTCTGTCTTAGTCTCACGTCGCCTCCCACTCCCCTCAGCTTGCTCTTGCACTTGGTCTGGCCCCTGCTCTGCCAAGCCTCAGTCGTAGGAAACCCTCCTTAATTATATGGGGGACCTGGGGCACTGCTAGGTCTTTAATCATCAAAGATGGATTAAATTATGACCTCACTGCACTTTCTGAAGCAAAGGATATACTCATGGACTTAAGATTTCCCTATGAGTTAAAACAAATGGGTTTTGTGCTTTCAGTTAATAAAAAACCTCACTGAACCCTAGCATGACACTTGGTAAACATTTTGGTTCCATCAGTGCTTCTCTCTAATCCAGGAGTTCAGAGTGGACAGCAAGCAGAGGCCTTCTGTAGGGAAAAGGGCAGGATTTGGTAGCTAGCATTTTCATGCTTTTAATTGGTGGAGGCCCCTGATACGTGTGGAGAATGCATTTAGTGATCTACATGACACCCCTTGCCCCTGACCTATGGCACGGGGAAGGAATTATTCTAGCAAACTCTTCTGAGCCACATCTACGAAGTCTCCTTAAAGGCATATTTACATAGTCTTTAGAAGGGGAATGAGCACAGAATGGTCACAGCTCTGGTTTACGGGCACTGATTGGAAGATATGGGCCTAAAGGATTAGAGTTTTCTTTATCTCCTCCGAGCTGCTTACACTCTCAGGTGGCTGTCATCATCCCCCTTTCATAGAGAAGAAAACCGGGTGTTAAGGAAGTTAAGTAACTTAGCCAAGGTCATATATGAGCAGCGGTAAAGGGATACCAACATGATCAGGCCATGAGCCCAGCGCTTTCCTGCCACGTTGTCTCATCTGGGGGTTGTATATTCCCTCCTGCCTGGAGTGTTCTCTCCTGCCTCTTCTGAGCCATCATCATCTGTTCCATTGGGCAGGCCCTAATCTGAATGCTGACTTTCTGGAAGCCCTTTTTGCTTCTCCCCGTGAGAAGTGATTTCCTGTTCTCTGTACCCATGTGGCACATGGTTGGCCCTCTGTGCCGTATCACACTCTGTTGTTAGATGTGAATATTACCTGTTCTTGCATTGCACTTCTCAATGGGTGGTTCTCTTGCTACTTCTTTTTTTTCCTCAGATTTATTTATCTGGGGGAGAGAGAGAGAGTGAGCGCACACATGCACAAGCTGGGGGGAGGGCCAGATGGAGAGAGAGAATATCAAACAGATGCCACACTGAGCATGGAGCCCAACATGGGGCTCGATATCATGACTCTGAGATCACGACCTTAGCCAAAACCAAGAGCCAGATGCTCAACTGACTGAGCCACCCAGGCGCCCCTCTCTTTCTCCTTCTTTGGGTCTACTGAGGGAGTACCTGCTGTCTTCATCAGTGGGGTCTACTTTGGCAATTTCAATTTCAGGCCCAACCTTTCCTTCCTCTCTGAGCAACGAATTATTGCCCTTGAGGGACAAGAATATTTTCCTTCACCCTCATAGTAGCCACTGGGAAGTAATCTTAAATGAGTATCACTTATTTACTGATTGTGACTGTATCTGCCAGTGTAACTCTTTAAGAACCTTTAACACGATAGGCTTTTGATACCAGCATATTCTAAACCTCCTTTTGCTTGTGTGCCTATATTTTTTTAATAAAAGATCTGATCCATTTTTTGCTGTAACACACCTTCATGAGTTTTGAAAGGGGACAGAGAGGAATAAAAGTAGGTTTAGAAGATGCTGGTATCAAAATTGGATTTTCATGGCATTTTAAAAGTCTTGGTTTTATCCGGTTGGATGTCTAGGGGGTCTTCCTTGCAGTGGAAAAAAATTATTTCTTGAGCTATATGCTGGGCTCCACATTTGACATGTTTCTACTCCTGGTTTCCTCCCCAACCCCTTTGAGAATTCATAAAATAGAATGATGGCAAAAGATGGGAACAAATGGGCAAATCCCAAGATTGCCGCTCATGACCATTATTACAGATAGGAAAGCAGGCTCAGGGAGGTGTTGCTCAAAGTTACAACATTCCCTGTCTGATAAAGCTTGAATCAGAACCCAGGCCCACCATGCCCCACAGCTCTGTGCCGGCAGCCCTTGTTGTTCAAAGAGAAGCTCTGGAATTTTCTAGGTGGGGTAAGAGAGCTACTGTTTCAATTAGCATCTCCTGAACAAGCTCGCCCCTCCTTTTGCCAGGGTTGACTCGATTAAATCACTTACACTTTGAGATGAATTGCTATTTTATTACCTGTTAAGGGCATTTTTCTCTCTTAAAATGTTAAAATTTAACTATAAAATATACCTTTAAAAGTGAAATTTCAGCGACTCTGACATTTATATGGGAAGGAAAGATGGGAGCCAGATCATACCTCATGCTTCTCCAATTACCTGAAGCAGGAGACGTGCCCATGAATTAGGCTTTGGCCCTTAAGCCCTGCTTTGGATGTTAAGTAGCAGTGGCGAGCAATACATTTATCAGGCACTTTCTGACTCTGAGGCACTAAAACTGAGCCCCTTGGTGATGTTTTATCTAATCCTGACCATACCTCCATGAGGTGAGTATGTTATCCCCATTTAACACGTGAGATAAGTGAGGATTTGCCCAAGGTCACAGCCCGGGTGACATAGTCCGGGGAATTGGCTTCTGAGTATCGCTCTTTGGGCAAGAGGACTCGTGTGTGAATTCTTGGTCTCTCGGGGAGAGGACCCAGATGTGTCCGCATATCATGAGCATGTGCTTCCTTCTCAACTTGCCGGGCCCACGTCCTGGCTGATTTGTGTCTTCGGGCTGATATTGGCAGTTAGCGACGAGAAACAGAGGCTGAGACCCCTCTCCGGGGGAGGCAGCAGCCCACTTGGTTCCAGAGTGCTTGCCACTTTTGTCCCCACGGCATAGATATTGTCTTCCATTTGGCAAGTCACAGGTTGAGGCTCAGACCCATAGTGGCAGAAGTAGGTTGTAAAAGGAGGGGCTAAAAAGGGGATAGACAAAAAAAGAAATGCCTTTTCCCTTGATCATCCCTTTCTGGTCCTTTGGTCTCTTGACCATTTTATCCTGGATTTGTAAGGTCCGGCCCCACTAGCCACCATCTATTAAAGTGGAAAATACTGATTTCCATGAGGTCTGAAGACTCCTCCACCTGGGAGAGTAGATAGTTCTCACATTTTTTTTTTACCCTGAGAGCCATGAGCTGTTTCTTCTGTTCCATCTCGGGCCTGCTCTGGTATGTGCGCATGTTTTGCAAGAGTGACTTTGTAACTGGTCTTCAACCCTGCCTGCAGTGATTCCTAGGGCTGAAAGAAACAACATCTCAAGGTTAAGGGTACCATTAAATTGGACAGCTGTGGCTAGGCCGTCTCAGGACTAAACTGCGGATTCAGGGCGACCACGACTAATAGAAGAAGTCAGCAAAATGATGTGGAATAAGGCAGGGCGAGTGGATAGTACCCTCATTGCAGAACAAGCCACCCCATCTTGTAGTGGACATGCATATGATACTTCACTGGGCTCGTCACTGGGCTGAGGACTCTGGCAGATCCAGAAAAGGCCAGGAGGTCTCCTCTACCTTCCAGCTACAGTCTCTTTGGAGAGCTAAGACCTAAAACACAAAACGAATAGAGAAAGAGTAAGCATCTCTCTGTGTCAGGGCAGGGTGGCCTTTGTAAGGTAGGGTGCTCAGGGAAATCAGCAAAGTTAAGAGGAAAGTGGGTTCAAGAAGATACCCCCTGTAACCCGAGGAGGCCTCTCTCTATGGAGAAGAAGGCACACATGAATGATGAAAATAGAGTGTAATCACATAATGGAAATGGATACCAGGGTGCAGCTGGAGGGCAGCAGGTAAAAACATAGACTGCAAAGACACTGTTAGTGTTCAGATCTTGCCTCCGCCACTTACTGATGCTGGGACCTTGGGCGGCTTGTTGCACCACTGTGTACCTCCATTTCCTTATCTGCAAAGTGGGGAGTAATAACCGTGTCTACCTCACGGGAGGGAAGATCGCTCTCAGGATGAACTAAGTTCACACACACATATACACGCATTCCGATATATTGGCAATACTTTGTAAGGGTCACGGAGGAAACCTCTCCTGAGAAAGGACAGGGCGGAGGTCAGCGCAAGTTGGACGATGGCTCCTGACCAACAGGGTCTTGAAGATGTCCACGAAATGTCCAGGCAGATAATGAGGAAAGATACAAAATTGCCTGATGAGCTGTAGGGAGCCACAGGTGGGGGTGTGTGGGGGTCAGAGCAATAGCAGATTTGGGTATAGGGGACTGCAGTTCTAGGAGAAGAGACAACCAGGGTTGGGCAGTAAGGGATGATGGAGAGACCCCAGGTAGGCTCTGAGGGAGTGCTTTTCAGGTTGGAGAGAATTGTCTGAGCAGTGATATAGTGGTAAGGTCACACGGGGGACATTTTCAGCAACGTGGCTGGTTGCTAAGACTTGGAAGAAAGGGCCTACTGCTAAAACATGCAATTGAACATTAGCCTTTAAGAAACTGGAGTTTCCCCAAGTTTACCAAGGAAAGCGAAAATGCTGGGATTAGAGCTCTGTGAGAGAGGAAAGAAATCAGTGACAAGGAGGTAAAGCAAAGTAGAGGTTCAGGAAGGAAACTGGGGAACGTAAGCCAGTTTCGCTTTGGCAGTAGTGAATGCAGGATGATAAGGACAGGCAGAAAGACTGGGATCTTTGCTCTTAAAAAAAACAGTAAGCTGACCCACTGGAGTTCACGGCACCCTACGAGTGCTCTGTGCTGCTTGGACACCGTAGGATGGATGGCTCCAGTGAGTGTGATAAAATTAGTGGAGCCCAAACTCCCATCCTTCCCAAACTCTGCTGACCTCAGTGAACTATGCACAGGAGAGACATTTTGATTCAAGAGGGTGATGTAGAGGCTAAAATTATTCTGAGTCACCTATTTTGGGGATCATTCTGCTGAGAAGTGCTGATGCCTCTGACCTTGAGTTTAAGAAACAGCAGCACTCTTGTTCTGGTGGCCTTCTGGGTGGTATCTCTTTATTCCAACCTTGTGTGACCAGACGACAGTGATTGGCAATGGGGAGAAGGCACACAAATATCCAAATAAATCCTTTTTTTTTTTTGATGACTTTTAAGTCATCTCTATACCCAGCGTGGAGCTCAAACTTACAACCCTGAGATCAAGAGTCGCATGCTTTACCGACTGAGCCAGCCAGCCTCCCCCCCAATAAATCTTTATACAGTATGAAACTGTAGCATGGTTTTCCAGTAATTTAGCATGTGTCCCTTTTGATGTGTGTCTTTTGTATTTCCTTAATAATTTTTAAATTTCAGAATAACTGACAGTGTCACTATAAGGAGTCCTGACAACTCTGTCCATGTCCCCCAGAAACTCTTACACCGTCCTCTCATAGAAATTGTTTGGAGGCCTTTCAAGGGGACACTTGGAAGGAGTCTGTGTGGGCCAATGAGCGAATGACTCGGATTCTAACCAGCTCTGTGCTCTCAGACAAATATTCCACTTCCCTGGGCCTCCGTCTTCTCCTGTGTAATATTGTATAAAAAATTTCTCTTGCCAGGGTGAAATATTCATTTGAAAAACTGAAAACACAGGTGCAATGTATTATACAAAGAAAGGCTTAGTACCATGATGAAGGTATTGTTGGAAGGGAACAAAAGCCAGTGGCTACCTGCCCTGGGAAGGTAGGCACTCAGTGAAAAATTAAATTCATTTCTAGGAACTATCCTAATGGGAAATTGGAGAAAAGGTTAAAACAGAACAGAAGAAAAACAAACCCACCCTATCCCTGCAAACCTAAATGTGAGAGTTTGTTGTAAGTTATCAGCAAAATTTACCTGGACGCCCTCGGTCTGTCCCTAGGAGTAGTGATCAGCTTCACAGGGCCTTCAAACTAAAGTAGTTGAGGGTCACCTGAAAGACACGTCTGGACATGATTTGCTCTCAGAATTGGGCTCAGTGGCATCTAACCATTTTCCCTTTGCTTTGGCTCCTGGGGGTGAAAGGCTATGTCACTGCTGTGGGACGCTGATCCTGTGCTTGGTCTGACCCTGTGGGATGAAAGCGAGGTGAGCAGGAGGCAGCCGGCCCGGTTTGCTGTGGTGAAGGCTGGCAGGCCCGCGGTGCTGGTTGTCTAGGCTACAGAGAGTGCGGTCTCTGGAGGACCGAGGAGGGCAGAGAGAGGCCAGAGCTGCTCTAGTCGAAAGGCCAATGCCGGGATGCAAGGCTTTCATTGGCAGGAGGGATTTCCAGAGACTTGCGAGAGTGGTAGAAGATAGCAAGAACTTTACCAGTTAAAGACCAGGGCAAGTGGAGGTAATAGACCCCTGGGGACTAAGGAGGTGGCCAAGAAGTGAGCATTTCCCAGGTGCTAGCTCAGAACCGGCTCCTCCTCAGTGAGAGACCAAAGCAAACCAGCCTGACTGAGGGGAACGGCATGTGTTGTGCCCCCTGTGGTGGGTAAACCTTGGTGTTGACTTAGCTCAAACATTTCCAAGAAAGGATGTTCTGGAGGTAGGTAATGATGCCGATGAAGACAGTAGCTAATATCGACTGAATGCTTCTGAGGCACCAGGCAGCCTTTCAAGTACTTCATCTGTCTTCACTCCGATGGTCCTCCCACAAGCCCTGTCAGGGGCTACTGTCATCACTGACCCCATTTTGCAACTGAGGGAAGGCACACACAGGGAACTTGCCAAAGGTCTCCCAGGTGCTAAGTGGTGTGGAAACCATTATTCTAACCCAGAAGCACTGCCCCCCTCCGGCCTGTTCTCGTGGCCTCCACTGACTCCTGCCTCTCGCTCTTTCCCTACTGACAGCGGGTGACTTCTGATGCGCTATCCAGTGGCAGTTTGCCCATGTCAGGACCCCAGTGTTTCCAGTGAAGTCACCCCACTCATCTGTACTCATACAGACGATAGCAGGTCATGCCCACTCAGGCCATTCATCGTTCCTGTGATGTGTGGAACACCCTGAGTGGCTGGCGATGGAGAGCGTGCACACTGGAGCTCTTCTTGGCTCCCAGGAGCTTCTAGTCCTGCTGCCCTGTGAGCGCATGGCTGCCTGCTGGGTCTCACCCCCTGAGGCAGAGCTGCCCAGGAAGGAGCCAAGAAACTCCATGCCTCTTCCCAGAGTTCAGTTTAAAACAACTTTGAAAAAATGTTCGTCATCATTAGCCATCAGGGAAATTCAAATCAAAACCACACTGAGATACCACCTTACACCAGTCAGAATGGCCAAAATTGACAGGACAGGAAACAACAAGTGTTGGAGAGGCATCAGAGAAAGGGGAACCCTCTTACGCTGTTGGTGGGAATGCAAGTTGGTGCAGCCACTTTGGAAAACAGTGTGGAGATTCCTTAAAAAATTAAAAATAGAGCTACCCTATGACCCTGCAATTGTACTAGTGGGTATTTACCCCAAAGACACAGATGTAGCGAAAAGAAGGGCCATATGCACCCCAATCTTCATAGAAGTAATGGCCACAATCACCAAACTGGAAGACGAATGGATAAAGAAGATATGGTCCATATATACAATGGAATATTATGCCTCCATCAGAAAGGATGAATACCCAACTTTTAGAGCAGCATGGATGGGATTGGAGGAGATTATGCTGAGTGAAATCAGCCAAGCAGAGAAAGTCAAGTATCATATTGTTTCACTTACTTGTGGAGCATAAGGAGTAATATGGAGGACAGTGGGAGAAGGAAAGGAAATGTGAATTGGGGTAAATCGGAGGGGGAGACAAAGCATGAGAGACTGGACTCTGAGAAACAAACTGAGAGTTTTGGAAGAGTTTTGGAAGGGAAGGTGTGGGGGGATAGGTGAGCCTGGTGGTATGTATTAAGGAAGGCATGTACTGAATGGAGAACTGGGTGTGTTGAATAAACAATGAATCTTAGAACACTGAAAAAATAAAATAAATTATTATTTTTAAAAATATTTTATTTATTTATTTGACAGAGAGAAACACAGCTAGAAAGGAAACACAAGCAGGGGGAGTGAGAGAGGGAGAAGCAGGCTTCCCGCCGAGCAGGGAGCCCAATGCTGGGCTCGATCCCAGGACTCTGGGACCATGACCTGAGCCGAAGGCAGACACTTAATGACTGAGCCACCCAGGTGCCCAAAATAAATTATTATTTAAAAAAATAAAACAACTTGTTATTATGGATTTGAACCTGGATGAAAACAAGTTTTTTCTCGAGAAGGCAGAAATGGCCATGCAGAAAGTTGGGAGATGGGTATCCTCTAGCTGCAAAACAGTATGGTTCATTTTTCTAGAAGCAAGAGCAGACCTCTGGATTCAGAACTATCTAGATGCCTAACAGAATCAAAGACTCTCCCAGGAGGCACTTCCAAACATAAAGGGATTCTAGGCAGTACAGATTCTTGGTAGCATTCATGTGTGTGGAAATATTTGCCAAGACTTAATAATAACAATATTAATCATAAAATAGCAATGGGAAAGCTGCAGTTTTTGTTTTACATTTGCTGCTTACCAGGCCTGAATGACTGCTGAGAACATTGACATATTATCTATTTAAACCACTCGTCAACCCTGTGAAGAGGAAAGCAGAGCCACGGTACACATGAAGAACTTGGAAGTGTATACTTGTTTTCTTGGTGTCTTCCCAGCCTATGTGAAACTTGGAGTAATTCTTGTCAATCACCTGGCAGTGACTTACTGGCAAGATGAGTTATTGGCAAGCACTGGCAAGTTCCAGATTTTTATTGGTCAAACAGACTTAAAACTCTGGTTTTTATACAAGTAATAGTTAGTGTAATTTTTTTGTTTGTTTTAAAAGAGAGTGAGCGAGGGTGGGGGGAGGGGCAGTGGGAGAGGGAGTAAGAAAAAGAGAGAGAATCTTAAGCAAACTCCCTTCCCAGTGGGTAGCCCAATGCAGGGCTCGATCTCAGGACCCCGAGATCATGACCTGAGCCAAAATCAAGAGTCAGACGCTCAACGGACTGAGCCACCCATCTATTTTATACTCTGTAGGTGTCCATCTTGGCATCTTGATAGCACACAAAAGGCACCCCCTAGTTGGTGCACTTTTTAATGGGGCCTGTAAATATATTAGAATTTTGGGGCAAAATCTTCTTGTAAAGAGTACAGATCACAAAGCTTTTACTGTAAAATCCTTTGTATCATGCAGTCACTAGAGAAAGGAAAAGCTGCAGGATCTGGGAGCCGGTGCCTCATGACTGCGGCTTCGTGTTGTAAATTTTGTTTGGCGGTTTGGCTCCTACACATTAACACAGCCAGCTATGGGGACCTGTGGAGATGGCATTTGCTTTTATTCTGTTCCTGAGGGTGGCAGCGGAATTGAGTCACCAAATCAGGAGGGCTGGGCACATATCAAGCAGGGGTTTTCCACAGTGGATGTCAGACACAGATGAGAGATGTGGCTGTAGCTAGGGACAGCATGTTCACAGCTGCCATGGCTTGAAGGAATTTTTGCAATTCCATGTCATCTTAAAGGAGGGCACGAGCTTTCCTGTGCTGACCGAGAGGGTTACAGGTTGGAGAGCAAGCAGCTCCAGGGACTTGACCATTCTAGTGCATTACGATGCATGAGCTCCGTGCTGTAATTATATGCATTCACGTGAAGTGACCTGTTCCTAAATTTTAAAAATATTATATTAAAGTCATGGGATGTCAATGCAATTTTTAAAGTTCTGCCTTTGAGAGAGCAAAAGCACATGTGTCGTAGAGCAACATCGTGGCTTTTGTCTTTGCTCCTGGGGTATATTTGTGCCTTCAGATTGCCAGTGGTTGGTGGTCATGGGAGAGCAGATCGTTTGAATTCATGGTGCTTCAGTGAGGTCAATGCTTACATTTCCCTGTGCTCCACTAAGTCAGAGGAGCTCTGAGGTGTATCTAGATGATAACTCAACCCCAAAACTGTCTGGCCTTTGGGGAGAATTAAGGGTGTTCTGGGGCAGAAGGTAGACATCAAAATTTAGAAAGGGCTGGGTCTAGATTTTCTTCTAAGTACACCTAGCTAGGAATGCAAGAACTTAAAAAATCATCCTCGCTGCTCTATTCTAACAGAAGCTGCTGCAGGTCGGTTTTGCTAGCTGGTGTCCTTTAGTTAAGCTCTTTGAGTTATTCCCCCACTTTGATTAAGAGGATGAGAACACATGCAGTTAATATATCAGCTCGTCATGGTACATTCGTCCTGAACTTTACTGACATACACTCTTGCGATACAGAAGTATGTGTCCCAGGTTTGCGTTTTTAACACTATTAGTTTCTAGAGGGGACCAAATCGATTGAGGAAATAAGCATTTCTCGAGTTGGTGTTCTAAGTTGGGCACCACGGTGGGTGCTACTGGAAATATACAACACACTGGTTTGGTTCCTAACCTCACTCACCTGATTGTGTGCTATCAAGATGACAAGATGGACACCTACAGAGTATAAAATAGATGGAAACCACAGTCTTCAGAGTGATAAAAGTGAAGCAGTACTAATGACTTGGTTTTATTTTAACTCTCAGCGTTTGAATCCCAAAGAGCTCTAGACACTGGCTATTAGGCATGCATGGAGTCCTGGGGTTTGTGGCAGATTGGATGGTCCGCTCTGATTCCTCTACATTTGGATGATGTTAATAAAATCATTTTTAGGGGAGCTTCACAGTTTAGAGTATGAGGTTAGGCCCAAGTCAGATACACAAAATAAAAGGAATTAAACCAAGGAAAGTTAATGGATTGAAGTTTGTGGCACAGTATAGTCAAAAGGACTTGGCCTGTGTGTCAGGGCTTTCATTTTAGTTCTGCCTTGGTCACTTGGAGACTGTGGGACTTGGGTTGACACTTAATTTTCTCTGGATCTGCTGCTTCGTTGTGGCAGGGGACACACTGATCATGGGGCTCTACTGGGCTTCTTGCAAGTATTCAGTGGAGTCTACGGATGAAAACACTTTATAAAAATAACTGTAGGGGCACCTGGGTGGCTCAGTTGGTTAAGCGACTGCCTTCAGCTCAGGTCATGATCCTGGAGATCTGGGATCGAGTCCCACATCTGGCTTTCTGCTCGACGGGAAGCCTGCTTCTCCCTTTCTCACTCCCCCTGCTTGTGTTCCCTCTCTGGCTGTGTTTCTCTCTGTCAAATAAATAATATCTTTTAAAAAAATAACTGTAAAGTCTATTACAGATGTGATGATATTTTAATCTTCCTTGTTACATAAAACTCAGGCACCATTTTCTTCCTCTACCTGTCTCTAGTGGTTATGTAATAACATTTCTTCATTTTTTTCTGCTTGTGTTTTGAGGTCCTCTCTGAAAACACATCCCGGTGAAAGACGAAAGTCGCCTTCCGTTACCCCTCATGTCCCTCCTGTCAGTCTCATCCCCTCCATGGATAGTCAGTCGTGATTTCTCTCGCTGTTGGTTAGTTTAGGTTTTTGCAATTTAAGTGAATGAAGAAGCAACACTTGCCAATATTACATCATTCCTGTTGTGTAAGGAGGGACCCTGGTGAAGGCCAGACTTGATTTTTTATTTACTATGCCATTTATTTAAAAAAATGTTTTTATGACTACCCTCTAGAATTCTGGAGGGTGTCTGTTTCATGTGTCTTTGATCCTGAGGCTCTTTGTCCTCCCCAAAAGTGTATGTTGATAGGTGGACACAGTGCAACAGCTCTTCCTTTGTTGTATTGTCCAAAGTTTCCCATTTCCCAACAGCCAAGCCCCCATTTTCATGTTGATGATGTCCCAGCTGCAGGACCACAAGCCACCATCATTGGCTAAGCTGGCAAGTTGGAAGAGGGGTGGGATTAAACCAGATTGGTAGATGCTCAGTGTAGGCCTGAGGGTGTTCCAAGCATCCAACCAACCCCATTGGACTTGAAGAGAGAACTACTTTGAACGGTCCTGAGATTAGAGCGAGTTCTGTAGCAGGCAGATTGCTTGAGGAGAATGTCTTCATTTACTTGAGGTCACAAGGCATCAAGCTTCACCTGTGGTCCAGGACCTGAGCCACATTAGGGGGAGAAGCCAAGGGAAGGTTCTGGTCTCCCAGGGGTTGCCCAGTGCTGCACCCACTCCCAGGTCACCCCAGTTAGGTGGCCGGGACTTCCTTGTGTACGCTTGTTCTGGCTCCTAGAGTGGGGTCTTCTCTGGGCCCCTTCTGGACGAAGGGCCGTGCTGCTGACAGTGCTGCATAGACTGGAGTGTTAACCCGAGGCTTCACAGTCTCGCCCTTACTCCAGGAGGAGAGGGATGGCCAAGCCTCTCAGCGGCAGGCATGGTCATCGGCAGGTTTCTCTTCTCCCAGCTTTTTCTGAGCATCTCTCCTCCTATATCTTGCTGACAAGATGGGGAACAGGAACATGGTCTGGGCCCCATCACCACTGATTGCATCAGAGAGGTCACTTGACCTGAGGTCGGCCCCTCAGGTCCTGTCCTCCATGAATTGGCGGTCAATATTCAGGGCCACCTGCCACTCTCGGCTGGATGTGTGAATTGCGAGGTGCTCTGATGGGAGGTTCTCATCACTGTGTAGAGACAGCTACTCTGACTGAGCCAGCCAGGAGCCCCCTAATATGGGGCTTGAACTCACAACCCTGAGATCAAGAGTCGCATGCTCTACTGACAGAGACAGCTACTCTGGACAGAAAGAGAGGGATGTGGTAAGTGTGCAAGAGAAGCACACCCCAGAGCCCTTGCTGTGGGGGTGGGAGAGGGTAGGTCTCCTGGCTCCTGTCCTCAGAGTTACCAGTCACCTGTACCATCCCTTAAGATGCCTGCAGCCCTCCAGGAAACTCCCATGTTTGCTCCAGGTGGCTTGTATGGCTTTTCCTGCAAGCCGCACGGCCCACGGTTGTAATACTTTCTGATCACACAACCTAAGGCAAAATGAGTTGGAAGAACAGTTGAGCAAAAATGACAATGCCTATTGATTTCCAGGGCCGGAACATACCCTGGTACCTGCTGGTCCTTGCAGTCCTGTGGCCACGGTCACTCCCAGCACGTACCAGAACTTCAGACAACTCTTGGCTTTGAGTGCAAACGTGGGGTAAGATCCGGTGGCTTCCCCCATGCCTGAAAAGAGCGCCCTTGGTCATTAGCCTATGTGTAGGGCAGGGAGGGGTCAGCAGGTTCCTTAAGGAGTGGTCAGCAGGCAGGTCACTTTGACACAAACACCGTCCACCAGTGGGGAAGGAGTGCTGCTTTTCTCCAAGAAGCCTAGCTTTCTAAAATAAATTGCTGATGGTGACTTTCAGGGAAAGGGGGGCTTCCATCTCTGGCCTGAGTTGGGGGGGGGACCCAATTCCCAGGTTGTACTTTTCTGAGCTGCTGATTTGCTTCAGAACACGGCAGTCCTAGTCATTTCTCAGCACAAACTGGAAGCAATGCCCCCGCCACTGGTGGCTTGTCTCCAGCCCTGTGTGCCCCTCCCACGCCTCTCTGCAACCTCAGCGTGCAAAGTGGCAGTGCCCAGTGCCATGTCTGAGATGAGACCTCTTTGCTCCGAAAGGACTACTTTCAAACACACGTAGATATCCAGACCAAGCGTAGGTGGTGCCCAGGATGTACATAATTAACACAGCCCCACAAGGGACTCATCTGTTGGTGGGCGTGGGTTATGGGGATGCAGTAAGGTGTCCACAGAGAATTAGAATGCAAGATAAAATGCTATTCATAAGAGCCACGTGGAAAATCCAAAGCATGTTCAGAGGAGGATGAAACAGTTCCTGTCTTGGGGGGTCAGGAAGGGTCTCTTGGTGGAAAGGGCATTTTAGTTATGCTTGTAAGGGTGAGTAGGACCCAGCTGGGCGGCCATGGGACTGGGTGGGGATGGGGGCACGGAACACATAGAATCGGCATGTGCCACACAAGAGCACGCTCGCCAGTGGCAGCTGTCACCTCAAGGGCAAAAGGGTGGAGCCATATTTGCCCCCATAACATGACCAAGAGCTAATTACGTAGCTTTTCTAAGGAGCAACATGATTGTTTTCTAGGGAACAGATTGCTGGCGCAGTGTACCATTACTAACAGTACCTTTTTAGCTACTTTCTTTTTTTATTGCCAGTATACGTCAGGTTTTTGACAATTTTTGTGTATATGTGAAAAGGTATGAAGGTTGCCTCTACAGCTTTTATAAATTTATCTTTAACCACCTTCACTGATTCTTAAAATCAGCCAGGATTTGTGACTCTCAGGTGAGACAAGGTCGAGCGTGTGTTTGCCTCAGGAAAAGAAAAGTATCGTAATAATAAAGCAAGCGCTCCTTCAGGTGCCATATCCCCTTTCAAAGAACACAGCTCATTTTAGTGGCAACCTCATTATGCTGAGCAGGTATTTCTGGTGCTCTTTCTGTGGCAAAATGATGTGACCTCTCTGTTCCTTTTGGAGATCAAAGGAAACGTAACTCAGAGTCCGGGAAAATGCTTTCCCTGGTCTCTGTGTGGCTAACGCACCTATTCATTCATGTATGAACATCCAGGGAGATAATTGGCTGGGAAACGCACAAAGCTTCCAGGACAATAGTCGGGATCAGAATGACTTTTCGGGCAATTCTGCCTTTCCTACTGGCTTCCCATCCATAGGACTTCTGTCCCATGGTGGCCTCCAGAGACACTGTGGGAGTGCCCAGAAATAACTGTTTACCTTCTGTTGTCACACTTCCCAAAGCAGCCCAGTCCATTCTGGGCAATGCCTATTATTAGAAAGTTTTTCCTCTTATTGAGACAGAAATGTGTTTCTCTATAACTTTCCGCAATACTGGCTTAAATATAGACTTTTGAGGACTGACCTAGAAACATAGGCACCATGTCTAACCCTGCTCCTACAAGAAAAGCAGTCAGAGTTCCAAACAGGTCACATATAAATAATCTTCTGGAGCACAACCCCATTCATAAGGGGGTCCGTGCCCAGCAGCAGACCTGGGAGGCACACGCCAGGAAGGGGGAAGGGAGGAGAGCAGTGCTCCCAGAGTCAGTCTGTAGGGTCCATCTCTTCACACCCCTGCCCTTCCCCACATTTCCTGCATGTTGACAACTAGATAGTGCCTACAAAGGTTCTGGAAATTGGTTCAGAATGCTGGCTTCCTCACAACCCATCCTTAAGAAGCACCTAGGCCGCGTAAAGAAAACCGGGCCTGTCTCTCCATAGCTCCCCTTCCTGGACCTCAGCCCTTGACAGGTGGTCTATTATTAGCTCTGTGACTTTGAGCAAATTGCCAAACTGTTCAAAGCATCAGTTTTTTTGGTTTTATTTTATCTTATTTATTAGAGAAAGTGGAGGGAGGAGCAGAGGGAGAGGGAGAGAGAGACCCCCAAGTAGACTCCCCACTGAACACAGAGCCCAACACGGAGCTCGATCGATCTCATGATCCTGTGATCACGACCTGAGCCAAAACCAAGAGTTGGCCACTTCACTGACGGAGCCACCCAGGCGCCCTACAAAGCCCCAGTTTTTAAAGGTTGTTTTTCATCCACAGAACAGGGATTAAGGATAAATGTAGTGAAGCGTGGAAGGAGCACAGTGCCGCTCAATAAATACCATTTATCACAGGTGTGTGCCTGAGTGACTGTGGATCACCTCTCCCTGGCAGACTGTGGGGTGGGCAGATATGTCGCCACTGTTGTGGCCGGCAGCTCAGCCC
The DNA here is from genome assembly GCA_004023965.1 of Spilogale gracilis. NCBI lineage: Eukaryota > Metazoa > Chordata > Mammalia > Carnivora > Mephitidae > Spilogale > Spilogale gracilis. The sequence continues at coordinate 273,174 of PITA01000010.1, forward strand.
ATCACTGCGGGTCGGAGCTCCTTGGACCGTCACAGCTTCAGAGCGGGTTCCCCTCACATATATTTCAGGCACACACTTCATGGGTTTTTTTTCCCTTGGGATGAGACCCACAGCACTTTAGTCTCTTAAACTTTTACCAGAAGGTGCTACGGTTTTCTGTGTGCATGCCATGTTTCCTGAATCTTCAGATCGGTCCTCATGTCAACTTGTGTGTGAAGTTTGTGCTACGCGACATTTCTGGCTCATCCCATCACATACATCAGAGTAGCTCTTCCCCAGCCTGGCTCATTTAAAATATCAAGCTGTAGCTTGGAGCCAAACATATTTCCATTTCTATAGATTTTCTTGCTCAAAAGGGGAGAATTAGTGGACAGCATTTTTAAATAAGCCGCTTATTGACTATACCCAATGGTTTTAAATTTTTTTTAAGTGTGGCAGCCAAATTCTCAGGGTTGAGCATCAACTTGGCATCATTGCCAAGATGCACAACGCCAGCTTCTGGGCTTTTCTTGTAGAGGCAGCAGGGGCAGAGGATTAGGGAGAAAGAACCTTCTCCATGGCGGGCTAGCTAGCAGGACATTAAGGGAAGGCAGCGGTTTAGGGCCACTGATGGCTGATGAGCTCAGACAAGTGTGATAGGATTATTGGGAGACTGAGCGGGACAAAGTATTAAAGCACTTAGCATAGTGCCGGGCACATAGTAAACACCCCCTCCAGACCCCCCCCCACACACACACCTTTGTACATATTTAAAGAGAGAAAGCTTGCTGGTATAAGCACTGCTCATTCTCTTGACTCCTAACCTTCAATTATTGACCTCCCGGAGCTCTAGGATGTTAGTTTCCAATTACATTTCCACTAGTGGGTTAGACCTAGCCATTCCCATGCTTTCTCATGCAGTCCCCCTGGTGGTCAAAGGTGGACATTCATGAAACAGTGTGTCAAATCAGAAGCAAATCGGCCAGAGAACAGGTTCTTAGTCTGAGCGTGACCGCCTGGCCCTGTGAGACTCAAGTCCACTATCTGGCTTCCTTAGTTTAGGGCTAGTGACCATTGATCCCCCGGCCTCCAAAGCTCACACTTGCCTACCAGCCTGTCCTCTTGTGTTCAAACATGTAACCAGTATTGTGGGGCGGGCATTTGTCTTGGCTTTGGGGATTCATTAATAAACCAGACGAAATCCCCTGACCTCATGGAGCTTAAGATTCATCTGGGGAGACCGACGAAGCAAGTAAATCCAATTGTGTCCGGAGACTGCTAGTGCGGTGAGAAAAACAGAGCAGGAAAGGGAGTAAGGCATGCTGGAGAGGCAGGCTTCTAGTTGGAAGCCGGGTCGTGAGGGAAGGGCTCATGGAACAGCAGAGACTTGAAGAAATGAGGGATCTCTGAAGTCCAGGCAGAGGAAAGAGCGAGTACAAAGTCCCCGAGGCAGGAACCAGGCCGGGAGTGCTTGGGGCGCAGCCCAAAGGCCCGTGAGGGCTGGAGCCGAAGGGAGGAGGGAACCCCTGGAGGAGGGAACCCCTCACATCAGAAGAAGCAGGGAGGGTGCAGGCCAGGTTAGGCCTTGCAGGCCAGGTGAGAGCGATGGCTCCTCCCGTGTGAGGTGGGATGTGTAGAAGGGTTTCCAGCAAACGACTGACTCATATCACCGGACTCTCATTGGAACTCGATCACCTTGGCTACCATGTTGAGAACAGAGCCATAGGAGCAAAAAGGCAGGGAGAGTGGCCCCGGACAGCAGCGTGGTCCAAGTGGTGGTGGTAGAGATGGCGAAGTATCCTCTTTGTGCATTTCTGAAATAACTGATTTTCCCCCCAAGAACCTCTGTCACCTTAAGTTAATTTTTTTTCCTGTGGTACCCTGTCCATATTAGAGCTCTGAATTGTCCCTGTGTGTCTTATTTGGTGGCGCTATCACTTAGGTGTATGGTGTGGATATTTGAATATTGAAAGTTAATTAAATCACAAGTAGAAGTGAGATGGCTTGTTTTTTTCTCTCCTTAAATCATCTCAGGAGAAAGTTAGGACCACTGAGAGATCACCTTACTATTTGTGTAGGAATCCTGTGATTCAGTGCTGCTCACCTGTTTCTTCCACAGGTTGTTTGACTCATCTAATAATAGGGCCTCTTCTGGCATTATCATCAGTGCCAAGTTCATCTGAAGAGAGGCATGAGCTCCCCCAGACACCCCGCCCTGTGAGTCCCCATCAACACATAGCCAGATCGAGCACAGGCCTTCAGGGATCACCTCACTTTCTATGTTCTAGCATCTTCCTGTTGACTTTACACATATATGTATGAGGTGGACATATCCATGGGGGACTGTGTGTTTGTTTTTGGTATTTTGGAGATGATAATTGTATATAGAAATGCTGCAAAGAAAGTTGTCCCTTTTGTAAATAATGGAACTCCTGGGAAGCTCAGTCTGTTCAACAGCCTAATCGTGAGAGAGACATGTGTTCGTCAGTCCCAGATTGGCTTTTCGCTTCAGACGATAGGACTGGCTTATGCACGTTCATTCCCATCCGGTAACCCCCATGGAAGGGAGCTGAATTTGAAGACAAGAGATGGCCCCTAAGATTCATTCTGCATTTATTGAACTCCCATCCTGTGCTCATCGTGGGCACAGTGACTGGCTTTCAAATTAAAAATTGGGACTCACATTCAGACAAGCAGTGATTCTATTAAATGTGCATTAGGACAGAATGTCTGAACGACCTGTTTCTTGGAACATCGGACACAGAATGTGGGTGAGTGAGGCTTTGGTGGATACAGAGGAAGTGAAGGACCTTATTTCCTCCCACAAGACTCTTCAACTCTTCACACACACACACACACACACACACACACACACACACACAGTTAACAATGCGGGCCAGGGTAAATGTGCAGTCAGCAGAAACTTTCCATCATCAGGCGTTAATAACGCAGTCGTAGCTCTTGTTTATACGCTTATGCTGACGTGATCTCCTCTTAGAATCTCTCTTCTTATTAGTGTGGAATTTGATCCATCTTTTCACAGTGCTGGTCTGGTCCCAGGTCACCCGAGGAAGGGAAACAAAGGAAGGGGTTTCTCCCCATAGCACTTCTTTAGTTACGAGGCTGATCGTTGGTGCTCCCAGCACTCACCGCGGGGCCCATGTATTTTAAATATGAGTGAGAGCAACTTGGGGGTTCCGCGGAGGAGAGGTGGCATAGAGGGAATCCCCCAGACATTAAGCTTCTGTCACTTTAGCCACTATGGCCGGTCCTGACTTCTAAGTACGCAGATCTCCCTGTAGGCGTTCACCTTTGTGCCATCTATTTACATACCTGGGTCACCAGTGAGACCAGAGGTGCGAGCTATGTCCAGACAGTTGTAATCTTTGGTTTGTTCACTTCTTTCTTTTACATGCCCTTAGAGGCTGGACATTAGGGTTAGGGTAAGACACTCCACGGTGGTGTGTATCACAGACCGAAGCCCTGTTTTGAACATTTGCAGGGAGAACTCTGCAATACTTACAAATGAAAAGTAATGTCGAGAAGCTGCCCTTAAAATTTCTCCCTGATATAATGGAGTATTTTTCAATGCGCTAATAAGCATGGAGCGAAATTCTCCTTTGCTTCTGGGGCCTTTCTTTGTGGATTTTTTTTTCTTAAGAAGGAGGAGACCTAAAGTCCAGAATCTTTTATGGTAATATGCAGGAAATGTGAAACCAATTCAGGGCTGCCCATTCTCTCATTTCCTAGTAGGATATACAGAGTCCCTAATAACAGGTTTGGAAATTTCCTGTGACCCTTTGTTGAATAAGAATTAAGTACAAGGTGGAACCGGTTGGGCTCACCTGAAGGAGTTTAGTAAGTCAAGTAGTGAAAGGCTATTTGAGTAAGTGATCTTGATTATGATTTTACAAACTGCGTAGCCCTGCCTTTTCCATGAGAGGTCCAGTTCAGATGTCTCCACCACGTTCACATCCAGTTCTTAACTCAGGAAGTGCCGCCAACATACTGATCAATTGCCACCACTTCCTGGGCCTCTAGGACATTACAGATTATTCCGTCTCCAGCCCTCTGCGTCCCTGAGCCCCTCCCCAGCTAGCTGCCCCCAGGCCGAGTACAAAGCCTTGCCAGCATAGGCCCTTGGGGAACACTATTGAACTGGTGTGCTCTGCATCCTAGGGAACAGTTGGGCTTGATCATGGCCCCTCTGAGGACCCCTGGGCAACTCAAAGCAACACATAAAACTTTAGCCCTGGAAGGGCTCCTACAGATGTTGCAGGGACGAGTCCTGTCATTTCACAGATGGAGAACTAGGGCACAGGTCTGCAACATGACTGGTACAAGCTGGTGGTTCCCTATTTAAGATGTCTGGGAGAAGGACAGAAGCGTTGTTTAATGGACTTAAAGCATTTCTGGAGACACGATCTGCTGCTTTACTACACATGAGAACAAAGGCCTGTGGTGAGCCCACAGCAGGAGCTGCAATTCCTGGCTTTTCATAGTGCTGTTCAAAGCCCTGTTCATACCTTCAGAAGCATCTATGTATGTGGTCTCTTCGGCAGTATGTACATCAGACCCTGGCTGCTCACTGATAAAATCCAAATAGAACCTAGAGTTTTTGACAAGTTTGAATTCTAGGAAGTGGCTACAGGATGAAGTGATATTTAAATATAAAATACAATTGTAGTAGGCTTGGCTGGGTGTATAAATGAAGAGTACCTTTTCTTTCCTGTAAGTCTTTAGGAGAATAAAAAAGTCTTTCTTCCACGTCTCCTACTTCTTCTGTCGGCAGCCACCTTCATAGATTTGCCCACTAGGTTGGGCGTCTCCTCGCTGTTCCTCCAAATTCTGGCATCATCCTCCGACATTCTAGTGACTCTCTTCCTCCAGCCTCATCCCCGTCCTTCCCGCCATTCTCTGCTTGTTTGCTGAGACACATCTTTCCCTCGGCTGTCACTTCCGACCTCAGCCCTCACCTGCGTCTCCGACTTGCTCCCAAACTGCAGTTTCCCCCCCACAAGTGCCTTCGGAACGCTCCCCGGGTGGCCTTGGGGAACATGAAACCCAACAGACAGTCTCTGGGTTCCCTAACGGTTCTCAAACTCAGTTTTAACAAATCAGTGTTTAAGATCATCTCAGTTCTCTCCCTCTTCTCAACTTCCCTATTTCCCTTTTAATGATTGCACTCATCTCCCTCCCCTCCACGCATACCACAGCCATAAAAGCAAGGGAGCAAAGGGTTGAGTTGGCTAACATGCCTGCCTAGAAAGAAGCAGCTCAAAGCATAGGTTTTACTGCTCTTAAGACTACATGTCATCTTCATATAAGAAGGAAGGCTTGTTGTTTCTCTGGTGACCTTATGAATCTTTGAGCGTCTGTGTAAAACTGCGATTGCTGCCCCCCGCCCCCCCGGCATTTTTCTTTCCCTCTCTTTCCCAGCAACCGCTTGTCACCTCGCGAAGCTGGCAGAACGGTGGGCGTTGAGTCCAGAGCCGAGCGGGCTCTCCTACTCCCGCTGCTGACAGTTTGTCAGTCACACGGAGGACCTAATAAACTTTCTGGCGCTTATTTTCCCAGTGGGCACGTCCCTAAATAGATTTGCAAGTGAATAAGCATGTCGAGTTGCACATTCTGATTTGGTGTCTCAGAATGTTAGAGCTGGAGGGGAGCACTGGAAATCAGGTTTTTCCACCTCCTGATATGACAGGCCCAGAAAGGTTAAGTGATCTGCCCCAAGTCACACAGCTAATTTGTGACAAACTACAACTGAAGCCCTGGGATCCTAACTCCCGGCCCAGAGCTCTTCCCTTCACCTACCTTTAGAACAAATACACTGGTTCCCCTTCTGCCCCTCGGCTGGAGTGGGTTCTCGAACCCACTGGAAAACCCCAATCAATTCTGCCTCTTAGCCCAACCCTGTATTTTCACAAAGACCTTGTAATAAAATCTGAGGTTGTAGGTATGGCAGATTCACACTGTTAACGTCTTCAAGTTTAAAGAGAAAACCATGATATGGTGGAAAACTACTGGTTTGCCTTTCCGGTCTCCTCTCAGCATCATGTTTTCAAGTAAGAGGGGGCAGAAAGCACGGTTTGCTTGGCTGCTTCTTAAACTCTAACTTCTGAGGTCTTTAATGATTTAATTACTGTCTTTAATGATTTAATTACTGTTTAATCGTTATTTAATTGTATTTGCTTAAATTATGATATGGCTGGAGTTTCTGTGTCTTGTGCTTTTTCTGAGTTAAGAGAATCTTTTCGAGTCGGGGTGGAACACTTCACAATGCCTCTGCGTGGAGTTGCCATGGGGTGAATTAACTAGGAAGCCCACCACACTGTCCAGCTGAGCTTTCGGCCTCCGATTTCTTCTGTATGTTTCTTTAGGCTGGTTTTTTTTTTCCTATGCTTTCTATCCCAGATGGCTTCTTAGGATGGGGTGTCTTCGAGAGAGCTGGTGCTTCTCTAATTCCATATTTCATGGGCTTTTTTTTTTCTTTCATTGCATGATACATGGGTTCATGAGCCCCACCTACAAGAATGGATAGACATCATGCCAACAGTGACCCAAGTGCATGTTTCGTATCTCATGCATTCAAGGAAATAAAGAGTACATGGACTTGGCTCCGTCAGCCGCAAACCTGGCTCGGCCTTTCATGGGCATGAGAGGAGCCGTTGCCGCTTCTCAGTCAAAAGGCTGTGGTCCATGAGCAGGGGAGGCGCTGGGCTCCAGTGAAATGCCCGTGGGCGCAGGAGAAAGGTAGGGGCACTGTCTCCCCGGCTCCTCTCTGAGGACCAGGGTGCTGCCGAGACGACAGGGAGACTTTCCAGCGTCAGCTGTGTTGACCTGGTGGGGGGCAAAGGACTGCACAGATCTCTGCCACCACTCCCCCAGTATCTAGTTCCAAATGAGAATGAACCTCAGGAAAGCTCTTTCAGAGCATTTTGGATACCCCATGCAATATTGGCCGACCTACCCATAGTGTCCTTTCAATGTGATTTTAAGGTAATGTGAGCCATCACATTTTCTACTTCTGATTTACATTTTCTGGTACTACCATTATAGCTTTTTTGGCCTCCTCACCAAACCTGAATTAGAGGTAGCCAGAAGTACTCCACTACCCATATCTTCTGAGCTGCACCGGAAGCACACGAAATGTCGAGCTGCCACGAGAGGCTGGGAATGGAGGGAGACCCCGAGCCTCAGCCTGGCTACTTCTGGCGGGCGCCGGGCCTGCCCTCCTGGCTCATGGTTGACGTGAGCATGTGTGAGGGGGTGGGGGCCCTCGTGTGGGCTCTGATCTGTAGGCTCTGATCTGTCCCCTCTTCAACCACCCTGTTGGCTGCTTGCTAATGAAATCTTCTGAGAGAAAAAAGCAAAGCTTCCATGAAAAGCTAAACCAGTGACACACTGATGGGTTTAGAAATTGCAGGGCTCTGAGGAGCTCAGACCCAGAATTGCTTCAGTGAACTCTGAGCCTACTCATGGCGACCAAAAGCGGAAGGAGCCCAGGCCTTGCTTTTCAGCCGGTGGGCGCTCGAGAACGGACAGGTAGTGGGGAGCGTGCGCATGCACGTTGGCAGGAACCAAAAAGAAAATCGCACAGTATGTAACAATGACTTTTGACTTAGGCTCGTCTTGGTAGGTTTCTTATCCTTGGTGGTAAGTGTTATTATAGTAGACAAAATGAGAGAAAGCATGAGTTTGTGTTTCAGCCCGTGGCTTGTCGTTTTTTCCTTCAGCTGCCTGGCACTTTCGTCCCCTACTCGCCCCAAGTCCACCACCACTGCCAGCACCCACTGTGCTTCTGTCGCCGCAGGGCACACCGCAGCCCAAGCTTCTTTCTCTCATCTGGTTCATCTTCTCATCTTTGTCTTAAGCACCGTGCTTTCCCCCAGATGACAATGCCTGCTTGCATTGTCCTTCATACCATTTCTGATAGTTCCTCAGAGAGATTCGGAGTTCCTAGCAAGTCAATAGCAAATAGGAAACTTCTTGTCCCCCTCACATCTACCACTGACTGTTCATTCATTCATTCATTCATTCATTCATTCAACAGACATGTACTGGACATTGACCATGTGCAAGACACATATCTCCTGCCCTCAGAGATGGAGGGGGTGTCATGGTCCTGGATGTGCATGGGAGGAGGATAGGGTACCACATGACAGCAGCATAGAGGAAGTTCTGTGTACAGAGACTGGGAGGAGTGGGTATCGTATGTTGTGTGAATTAAGGGTGTAGATGGGTAGTGATAGGAAGGGGAAGAATTCTCGCCAAGAGGCTCATCACAAGCAAAGGCTGAAAAGCAGTAAAGCACAGGAAATACACAGAGAACAGCTCAGTTTTACTGGACCACAAAGAGCGCATAAAGAGGAGGGAGGGAGATGTGGCTACAGAGGTGGGTTCAATGTACACAGAAGGCCTTGTGTGTATGTGGGGTTCGGCCTTCCAAACACAGAGCTGGGCCATCAGGGATCTCAGGGTGTGAGAAGAGCAACATGGGAGAAGGTCTTTTTTCTCTGGGATGTTCTTGGATTCCTAACAGGTGATGGATGGGGCCCATCTATGCCAGTCTCCATGTGATTAGGAGAAAGAGCACCTTCGAGGATGGCTGGCTTTGTCTAGGTCAAGTTACTGGATGGCTTTTTGCCCACACCATGTGGAAAAATGGGGAGATGCACAGTGTTGTGTTTCTTTGCTCCTATGGGCAGTCTTTAAGAGGCAGCTTTGTGGTCTGCAAAAATAGCTCTTTAACTTTAATGTAATTTACATTTTATAAACATTTTAACAAAGTTGATGTTATAGGTTTCATATTTTACCCCAGAGCGCTGTCCTACGTGAAGCAATGGGGGCGTCCAGAGGAATTATTTTTCGAAAGGCAAAAAGGGATCAAAATGTTCATACCATTATCCTTAAAATCCAAATTTGGGTTAACTTTGATATACTGCATATAATACTTGTGGTAGGAAGTGCACTGTACCAAGTGCCTAGACACAGAAATCCAAGCCATCTGACTCTTCTCTTCCGTCACTAAAGCCATCGCATCCCAGCAACATTATGTTCAAAGCATTATGAATCTCAGTCACATGAAAGAGCAAGTCTGTAGAGGAGACATGTCTTAAGCCTAAACAGTGCCTGGCTGAACTGAATTCTTGGTTATGATCAGTACATTGGCACCGTGACATTTACATTAGGCAGATAATGGTAGAAGTGGGAAGTAGGGGAGGAGGTTTCTCTCTGGTTCCATTTTAAGGCCCCTCACAATATCCACCTGATGGAGAAGTTTTGTAAGCGTGTGACATTTGAAGGGCTCTTTTATGAGGCAAAGGTTCTAAGACCCAGAAAAGTGAAATGGCCGTGTTTGGCTCTGTATTCACCACTGAGACGTAGAATACAGCCCAGGCACTCTCCCTTCTCCCTAATGGTCACTGCGTTCTCACCCCTAATGAGTAGAGAGTTGAATCTTAAATTTTGCTTCTGGTGGCTGAAAAACATTTTACGTTTCCATTTTATGCTTCCCTATAGCAGAAGCGGCTGTTCAAGGCAGCTACTTTCTTTAGCAACCACCAGGTGTCAGCAGAGGACTTGAAACTCTCAGCCTTGGTCCTGGGTTTTCTTAACTCAGGGAGGCATCCCCCGCCTCCCCCCACCCCCCACTACCACTGCCGCCCCGTTGGAACTTTTCAAGGGCGGTACACCTCCACTGGGCCACCTTCTCCCAAACTGTAGTGTCAAACGCTGTCTCCTCAAGATCACATAACATTCATTCACCTTCCCCTTATAAAACTAGCACTAGTCCCTCAGTCTTTTTCTGATTGAAAGCTTTCAATTCTGTCTTTCATGGTAATGGTTCTACACAATAGAGAGGCAACTGGGATGGGAGTAGGGGAGTATCACCAAGCTCTTCCTTGGCAAGGTGGTTGTTGATTTGTATCCTACTTCTTTGCTCCTGTTTCTCGCCATGCATCCTCACTTGGATGGCCAAGCTGGACAGGAAGTTGAGGCATTTGCAGTAGGACATGGGGTGATCAAGTGGGACAGAACTTGGGAAAGGGCTCCCTTGGACACACATGCTCCTTTCGAGCCTGACAAGGTATCAGAAGAGGTGGTATTTAGGGGGCTGTCTGTTTGAATGAGTGGCTAAGCTATTGGAAAACTGAAGTCAAGACCAACTGGGAGATAGAGATACAAAGTCAACCGAAGGCTTTAGCAGCTGAAGCTGCTGGGTCATGACGCCTGCTGGGGGGTGGAGGGTAAGGCAGAGCATGTATCCTGAAGTCTGCTCCCTAAAGTAAGGGCCTGATTGATGCAAGGTCCTACAGTTTGGACATGCCGTGGCGAATTCCTTTGGACCAGTCAGTGGGTTTTGCTAAATCGCATTATAGCTAATTCCAGGAATGATTCAGAGTCTTCTGTTGTTTTATATTGAATAGAGCACTGTAAATAAGGCAGTGTATCAATAGGGATTCAAAAATATTTTGAATATTTTGCTTTTGTAGAGATTTTTGTTCTAATAGGGAAAGAAAATCATGTTGCTCCTTAAAACATCATGCAAAATGTCCTTAAAACATACCGTACCCACATGTGCCATTGAAGACGGTGGCCGACATTCTTACTGGCCTTATGCCCAGCTCAGCACTGGGTGGCAGCTCGCTGACCAGGCCTGGGAGGGCTCTCAGACCTATATTAGCATGAATGTGCATTTTTCACAAACAGCTTTAAGAAAAGGTTCCCTGTTGTTGGCTAGACTTCCAACCCATGTGGTAATTGCATTTGGCTTTGTGTAAGGGCCAGATCTAATTGTACAAAACCCACGTGTCTTTAATCTGGAATGGCTTGAGCAACTGGTCTCTGACACTTCCCACTGCTTTGGGGTCTCCTGTAGCAAATGCCACTTGCCCACGGAAATGTGAGTCTTCACATCTGGGCCACTTCACGGTATTGGTTCTCACCTTCACAGTTTCATAGTCCCTTCTCTCCTCCCTGCCCCCACCACCTTTTCAGATCACTGGCGTGATCCTGTTGGCTGTTGGAGTCTGGGGAAAACTCACTCTGGGCACCTACATCTCCCTGATTGCTGAGAACTCCACAAATGCTCCCTACGTGCTCATCGGAACTGGCACCACTATTGTGGTTTTTGGCCTGTTTGGATGCTTCGCCACCTGCCGTGGTAGCCCGTGGATGCTGAAACTGGTGAGTCTGTCAAACATGATGCTGCTCTTTCAACGGCTTTGTGAAAAAAATATAAATCACATGAAAGCGACAAGGCCCTTCTTGAAGCCACCCACAAGTCAATACGCATGGATTCTAATTTTAGTCCAGACTCTTACCTAATGTATCCTTTAATCCTTTAGAGGGCAAAACAACCCCAAACCCAGCCTGGCACAAAAAAATCCGGTTCTGGTCCCTCGACGTAGGTGGTGACAAAGCAGTAACTTGTTGTTCCCAGAAACCATTTATATCCTTTATATCCTCATGGCGAGATGCCTTGGTTCAGTTCTGAACTCCTTCTTAGAAATCTCTTTAGCTATGTGACGTGCAGCTTGGCTGGGCAAGCAGCATCCCGAACATCAGCAGCCTTTTGGCTTCAAGTTCCCACTGGAGAAATACATCCCGCCTCCTTGAACTTGGCCATGCTTGGCTGCGTGGGCACGCTCGTCTCTCAACCTGTGCGTCCCGGCTCAGCGCTAGGAGAGTGGAGCCAAGCCAGACCTTCTTCACTCAACAGAGGGTTGATGCGGTGCCAGCTGTTGGCTACCAGGCCAACGGCTGGGTGCCTTTACTGCAATAGGACACACACAGCGTGAGGTTTGGGGGCAGGCTGTCACAGGCTGTTACCATGACTCTTAATTTTTTTGGTAGACTCCTTTCCTAATAGCCCACTCACCGCCCGTGCTCTTCATCAATGAGCGCTAATGTTAAAGGATTTTATAGCTCAAAGGTAGCAAGGGCCTCCCCCCAAAAGAATATTTTGTTCAAAGAGATTTCTTTTGGACACCTTATTGTGTGAAAGGGGAGAGTGGAGGGTCCCTCAGTCCTATGGTTAGCCCTAGGTTAGGGTGAACTTCCCAAGTGGCACTGATCAGTCTATCTCAACATCCTCCATGAGGATTTCTTTTGGTCTGGCCCTCAACTCTGCCTGCCTTCTTCCATCACCTGAGCAGCTTTTTAAAAACACCTTTGCCAGGGGTCCCACCTCCAGCCGTCTGAACCAGACTGCATGGCAGCACGGCCCTGGCATCATGTTCTCCAAAAGCTCTCTAGGGGATTCGATGGTGCAGCAAGGGTTGAGAGCCTCCCGTTTAGTGCAATGTGTAGCAAGGCGAGAATTCACTTCAGGCGCATAGAAAAGAAAGATGGCTAAGGATCCATCTGTTCGAACAAGAAGGGAGGAGACCTGGCCTGGGTCTTTAGTGGCAGGGATGTAACCTCTTTGGGCCCCTGTCCCTATGTTTGAAAGAGTGGCAATGGACTCTGTTGAAGGAGGTTTCAAACCACCCTGCCATTTTCTCCTACCTCTTCTGAGCTCCCTAGCAGGTGAGCCTTTGGGCGGAAGTTTTGGAGGTTTCATTTGGTTTTTGTCTTTGGTGTTTTAAAAAACCATCGGTTCCTTTTCTCTGCTGGATGCTGTACTGGGTGGATAAGCTGCCCAGCTTCACCCAGCTAGTCGGGGGAGAGCTGGGATTGGAACCCACAGACATCTCCTTCCAAAGCCAGGACTCTATCTACTACAGTATTTTCACGTGGAGAAAACTCGACCCCCTACCACCTGTATTTAGTACAAGCTTTCCCCAGTAGGCTTCTGGCCAAGGAGAAGCAGCTGTTCTCTGGAAGCTCGTCGAAACAGGGAACTTCCCTAAAACAGAAAACTGTTGATCTGGCCAGCAAGAGCGGAGGTCACTTGATTAACTGTCAGTCGAGAATTTTATGGCCCTCATTTAACCTCATTAATTGCAAAACAACTGAAAATAACTATTTCCACTTTATGGAGGCTCGGAGTGGCTACCTCTTTCTGAAGAGTTAGCCCACAACAAAGCTAGGATGTAAACCTAAGGGGACTTCTGACCACGCAGTCAATTGTCCTTTGTCCCACCTGCCTCCTGATGGTTCCTTTCCCGCAGGACTTTCTGGTGGATTCTAGGCCTGGCGTGAGACTCTGTGGAGTCACAGGTGTTTCTCACTGCGTTATGTACTAAGCTGAGAAACCAAGGTCATGTACGCAGGACATTCCACTCAGAACCGTGTTTGCTGTTTTACTGGCTGTGTTTTAAGCGTGTGTAGAGACTTCTGTTAAGGTTTCGAACAAAACTGGCCTTTTAAGTCAGTATTTCCTCCTTTTAACATATGTGCCACTAGCCGAGAAAAATAATTTATGATCCTGTGCACATATGTACACTCTACAAGTAAGTAACACGACCATGTCGAGTCTATCCAAATTCTACAGCATCACCTAGGACCCTTCCAAACTTTCAGGGCTGTTGTATTTCATTTTGAGATGAGAAGAAACAGATTGTGAGACATATGCCTTGTAGGAAAAGAATCCCTTCTCTTTCCTTTTATCTGCTTTTCAAAGGCACAAAAATGGAAACCCTTAATGTCTATAAGTACCATGTAATTTATCCCTGAACTAAGAGCACGTGCATGTGCATGCACGTATGTGCGTGCACACACACACACACACACACACACACACATACATAACAACAACAACAACTTGGAAAGTACAGGAAGCATGAAATGAATAAGAAGCACTAAGGGTTTTAGATAATTACATACAGTCGTGTAGCTCACTTGCCCTTTAAAGGCTATCAACCCAGTGTGCTGTGCAGAGCTGGAGAGGGCAGTAGCCCCCTTGGCCCTGATCTAACTGCTACACTCAAGCTGGATGACCATACTGAGGAAGAACGTTTACCTGTGTGCATTCTGGTCCTTCTGCCAAGCAGGAGCTCGATACAGCTGCAAAAGAAGGGGGTCTGAACCCATAACTGCAGGGATTTACCCAAAGAGAAGCAGCGGTTTCACATCATGGCTGTGGTCACACAGACGAAGCCCCCTTGCAGAGGAGCAAGGTTTGGCTGGTTGTTGAATCTCCTGAAAGCCGTCCTAGCACCAAGGAGTGGACGTTACAAGTAGGCAGACTGTGGCCAAGAGAAAGGAAGTCTTTCCAGCAATGGAAAGCTCGGAAACCGAATGGGCTGCTAGGAGTACACGGGTAGAGAGATACACTCTGCTTGCATATGCCAGCTCACCGTCGTGGGGGAGGTGGTAGGAAGGACCCCCAGACAGAGCAGAACTGTGACCTCCAGAGTACCTGTTTTTCCTCCCCAGCATACCTTCTTGCTCCACAATTCTAACATCAAAAACAGTGGATACCTGAGTTATAAAAAGCCCTTCCAGACTTCTCTGGATGAGCTCTCCGCAGCATGTGTGGCCCAAAATGCTTATGTATATTAAACAGACACATTTCTATATTGAGGCTCATGTTGGGAAATCTGGACAAGAGTATTTTTAAAGTTTTCCTCAACTTTGGGGGATGTAGGGATCTGTGTGATTCCCTGAGATGGAGAAGTCATCTACCCTGAAGGAACACTTACCCCAATCCTAACGTGTCTGCCTCTGTCCCTGTGTGCTTGATATTCAGTATGCCATGTTTCTGTCGCTGGTGTTCCTGGCCGAGCTGGTAGCTGGCATTTCTGGATTCGTGTTCCGTCATGAGGTGAGTATATGCCAAGTAGAGAATTCGGTTAGAGGGTCTTTGGGAAGAGGATTTTTGAAGCATCCTGAAATGTATGAGGGGCACATAGAGGCTAGCTGGTGTCACCACAGGGATCACTGTTTTCCAAATGTCACTTCACAGGGGCTGAAATGCAATACAAATCTAAATGCAGGAATTTCACCAAACTTGAAACCTTAGAGGTTGATCCTCATTCTATTTCATGATAGAGCTCCTCCCGGAAATGATTCTCCACCTTGTTTTATAGCAGTGACCTTCAGTGTCAATCAAATATACTCCTTTTAAAATAGCGGCTTCAGCAAGGCACAAGTGGGTGTCTGTGTAACGAGATTTCTGTGACGGCTTGATTTCCCCCCAACAGCCTGCACTCCCCTCTTCCCTCCCCGGAGCCCTGGGGGCCGCCCCTTGCCAACTGGGGGGTAGCCGCCAAGCCCAGGTATGAGGAGCCTGCTACTCTGTGTGGTGGTGAGGGGAATAGAGAAAAGGACCATCATGATCTGAAACCCCTACACGCCTTTGTTTCTAAGTGACATGTAATAGGTTTAGACTTTGGAGGCTAGAGGAAAAGAATTCTAAATACTGTTTTGTGATTGTAACTGTGGTTTCAAGGACATGGCTGGCTGTTTTGTATCCTGTGTGGCCCTCCTCCCATGGACTGTCGCTGTGGCGGCTCTATTGAGACCGCGGGTAGATGCTCAGACAGAGATGAGACTCGCTCATGCTGTCTGTAGCTCACGATGTCCCCTGTCTGCCGTGTTTAGTGGTGACAGGTCACACGGGGTATGCGCTAGCTCCCCCCACAGTCTGGTGGTGTGCCCTGTAAATAGCAGTAGAGCCAGAAGTAGAGATGCATGTGCTAGAAAGGAAGGGGAAGGGGCGCCTGGGTGGCTCAGTTGGTTAAGCGACTGCCTTCGGCTCAGGTCATGATCCCGGAGACCTGGGATCGAGTCCCACATCAGGCTCCCTGTTCGGCGGGAAGCCTGCTTCTCCCTCTCTCACTCCCCCTGCTTGTGTTCCCTCTCTGGCTGTGTTTCTCTCTGTCAAATCAATAAAATATTTAAAAAAAAAAAAAGAAAGGAAGGGGAAAAAAGAAGATAGAAGAAGGTAGAAGATAAAAGAAGAAGATAAAGGCGGAAAACACAGACCCTGCCTCTGTGGTTGGCGCAGTTCAGTTCCCAGTGAGCTGGTTTGTGGTGCTTTCTGTCCCTTTCCCACTGCTCTGGTTTTCCTTTTACCAGAGGTGTGATCTCAGGTGTCAAGTCTGACTTCTAGAACCCATTTTGTATGGGTGCTGCATCTGGAATTAGACTTCCCATTCTTTTTTTTTTTCTTTTAAGATTTTATTTATTTATTTGACAGAGAGAAACACAACTAGAGAGGGAACACAAGCAGGGGGAGTGAGAGGCTTTCGCCGAGCAGGGAGCCCGATGCTCGGCTCGATCCTGGGACTCCGGGATCACGACCTGAGCCCAAGGCAGATGCTTAACCACTGAGCTATCCAGGCGCCCCTAGACTCCCCATTCTTGTTGTCAGGCGAGATGAAACCTGATGAAGTCCCGGCCTCCACAGCCCTAGAGGTGCCCCACCGACACATGTGTGAACTCCAGACACAGCTGAGCCCTTGCCCACTCCCCTCCCCCATGCTGCCATGACTTGGCCCCCCGGGGAGTGGGGGGGAGGGATACCCAGGGCCTGGACACCCTCATCCAGCTCACCTCTGTGCATCTGACACCCTGAGGGGAGTCGCCTTTGACCACTGGCAAGGGGCTGGTTTCTCTAGTGGAAGTCCTCACGGTGGCCCTGGGTCTGTTCCGTGTGCACCTGCCCACCCCACAGAGACCGTGCAAGTGCAGTGAAATGAAAGGACACAGCCAGGTGTGGCATCCACCTTCGCTTAGAAGCTCCATATGACCAGTGTCCTCCCACTCCAGAGCCGTTTCAGCAGTCGGGGGCAGTCTCACGAGATGTGGGGAGCTACCTGGTAACACACCTGATGCTCCCCCTTCAGCGGGTTTCCAGGGGAACAGAGCTTGAAAGTTAACATGGCCAAATGTGCTCCTGGAGGAGGAGGAGGAAGTATTTCATGAACTACCCTGTAACAAGAAAAGTTCATATCCTTCCACCTGTTTTTTGGGGACCTTGATAAAGACAGGTTAAGTGCAGGTTGGTTTTGCCCTACTCCTGTATGCTAGAACAGGGATTCGTGTCTGCTCACCAGGCCATCTTCCTGCCTTCCAGTGGCCTGCCCTTTGTTATTCTTCCGAGTAAGGGCAGGAAAAGTTACAGACAGTAAAATGGCCATCAATCAATTTGAAGAAGATCAGGAGAAAAGCCAGGCCTGAGGTTGGGGCTCACTCTCACAGCTCTTTCAGAAACTGGCCACATCAGTGGGTCATTTCACAAGACAGGCTTCTTCCTCTGGACTGGGGATGATGAAAACAGTTCTTTTTTAAAAAAAATTCCCGAGGGATGCCTGGGTGGCTCAGTTGGTTGGGCCACTGCCTTCGGCTCAGGTCATGATCCTGGAGACCCGGGATCGAATCCCACATCGGGCTTCCTGCTCGGTGGGAAGCCTGCTTCTCCCTCTCTCATTCCCCCTGCTGTGTTCCCTCTCTGGCTGTGTTTCTGTCTGTCGAATAAATAGAATCTTTAAAAAAAAAAAAAAAATTCCCGAGCCAATGAATCCCTAAGCGAAGTTTCTGAGATCTTTTGTCTCAGAAAACAGGGCATTTCCTCCCTGGCCTACATTGATTCAGAGATTTGCGGAAAAGGCCATTCTGGGGTAGAAGTCGGTACGAACCTGAGTCTGTTTGCATGGTGCTGGACCAGAACCACATTCGTCCCTGTCTTCTTCAGATCAAGGACACCTTCCTGAGGACTTACACGGACGCCATGCAGAACTACAATGGCAATGACGAGAGGAGCCGGGCGGTGGATCACGTGCAGCGCAGCGTGAGTGACGTCACGCCTTAGGCTTGGGGGCTTCTGGGAGTGTGGGGCCATCAGCGCTTGCTATTGACTCCTGTCCTCCACTTCCATTTCCAAGAGTTTGCACCCAGTCCTTGTCCAGGGTCTAGTTATCCGGGTATCAAGAGGGACCAGCGCCTGTGGCTTGCCTTTCATCAGTATTAATTATGAGCCTCCCAAGGAAAGCTAGCTTGCCCTTAAAATCCAAAGCTTTGGAAAGGAGGCTCTCAAGGCTGGCATTCTGGAAGCGGAGTCTTTAGGCTGAGTGGAGCGCTCCAGTGAGCTGTGTTTCCTGGCCTGGGCAGTGTAGTGGGGGTGAACGGTGGGCCTAGGAGAAGCGGAGGGTCTGGCAGGAGAGGGAGGTGAGTGAAGTAGCTGTCCCCTGCCTGGAGGTGCTCAGAGGGACAGGAGCTGGTTGCTCAGACCTCATAGTTCATCTGGATCACCTGGGGAGCTCTTTGGGTGGGTGGGGTTTGCATGTTTTCTTTTGTTGCTCACTTTGGTAGCAGTAGTTTTATTTATTTATTTATTTATTTATTTATTTATTTTTGGCATTTTGATAACATTCCAAACTCAACAGAAAGTTGCAAGAAGAGTATAAGGAACTGTATACACTTTACCCAGATTCAGCAATTCATTTTACTTTTGCCCCATTCCCTTTAACATTCTCTACATCAGGGGTTGGCACACTCTTTCTGGCAAGGGTCCTGTGGTCACTGTTTTAGGCTTTGTGGGCCATGCCGTCCCGTCTGTGTCACAACTACACACCTGTGCTCTGGGGACACAAAGGCATGGCCATGTCCCCCCAAAACTTTATTTATAAAAGCAGATAGAGATATATAGTTTACCAACACCAGCTCTCTCTTCCTTGTTTCTCCTTTCTCTTCCTTCCCCCACCCCAAACCATTTGCTTATTGGCGTAGATCCTGTAATGCATAAGCCTTAAAAAGAGCTTTTGAAAGCCCTTCTTATCTTGGCTTCCCCATCAATAAGCCTGATCCATTCGCTCTGTACCTTGAACAGCAGCCAGTCCACACAGGTGATTTCCATGTGGAGCCGGGCCAGTGAACCTCTGCTTTACCTTGTGGGCGTAGTAAGAAAGCCAGCACAACATGCAGTCTAGAACCGACTTCCCTCTCTCAGTTCAGTGGGGCTTCCTAGTGAGTACGAGCATTAGTGGAGCCTCAGCTCACCTTTACTCACCAAAGCTATGCCCGTTCACTTAGGGTCTCGGGGCGACCTTCTCGATCGAGTGGCGCGCACAGGGTGGTGGGGCGGTAGAGCATGGTGTCTGTGACCCGCACACCTGGGTTCTTTCCCTTGCCCCCCAACAGCTGAGCTGCTGTGGTGTGCAGAACTACACCAACTGGAGCACCAGCCCCTACTTCCTGGAGCATGGCATCCCCCCCAGCTGCTGCATGAACGAAACCGACTGCAATCCCCAGGACCTACACAATCTGACCGTGGCTGCCACCAAAGTGAACCAGAAGGTAGGCTTCCTCTCAGCGCCGATGGAGTCTGTGGTGAAGGGTGGGGGTGGGGCGGCTTTCGGTGGGTGTATTTCTGTGAAACTGAGCCAAATGGGTTAGAAATGGTAGTCTAGGCGAGAGGATGCAGTCTTTCCCCCTGGCCATTCCCTGCCTGGGACAAGGCACCCCAGGCCATCCGTGGCTGGAGGAGCTCTTGTGACTCAGCACGCACCCACCAGGCACAGGGAGGAGGGTTGAGCAGGTTGAGCAACCAGTCCTGCTCACCGGTGCTGAACTGAGACAGGGACTGTGGTCTTTCTCCTACCTGGCTGTCTTTCGTCTGCTTAATCTACCTTCTAAACATGGAATTATTCACAGCTGGGTGCCAGTCCTTAGCAGGAAGGGGGTTGAGAGTTGACAGACAACATCTGCTTCTGCCAGGAGGATGGCCTTTATTTTAGGGTGTTCTCTGCTCTGGGAAAAGAAATAGCAACTCCACTCAGCTCACTGTCAGCGTCCTGACTCCCAAAGAAATCAGAGAGAGAGAGAGAGAGAGAGAGAGAGAGAGAGAGAGAGCGCTGGCTAAAAGAAATTAGAAAGGTAGTAGGGTAGGTAGTGGAAATGAGGGAAATAGAATTTCAGTCATCGGAGGGAAGACCAATTCCGTCTTCCACTTCACAGAGAATATGGTGAAGACGTGATAAAACATGTTTAAAAGTTGTGTCCATAGTCTAAAACATTTAGAGAAATGCCACATAGAAAATGTGCTTTGGTGAAACAGAAGGGACGAAAACACCAACGCTCCGTTGGCCTTGCCTGCCGTTACACAACCATTGGGTCAATTTTCTTTTCTTACTCAGATAAAATTCTGTTTTTGCAAGGTCTTCCAAGCTTGACGTGATCTGGGCCAACTGCTGAATAATTCAGAGACGATAGAAGCTCATTTTGTCATCCTGGGCTTACGACTTATTATTGGTGTGGGGTGGTCAGATATTCCATGCTGACTGCTTCTTGTCTTAGCTGAGAAGACATTTGTTCCTCTTGGAATTTTCTTATGAACCCAAAGGCTGAGGCTTCCTTTGCCTCTCATCGGTGAGGTGACTCTTGGTCTCTTCATGACCATCTCCACTGAGCCCCCAGAGACACCCTTCTGCTGCCATTTTATGAAGCGCCGAGCATACCCAGCTCCAAGGCAGTGAGGTCTGAGGTTGTTTGTAGAAGCAGCACCCATCAACCCGGGTCATCCTTTTTTACCCCCAAACTTCCTTTCCCTTTGTGAAAGTTGGGGATCTAGAAGTCAGGGACATGGGCTCTGGCATCTGACTCCAGCTTAACTTCTGGCTCAGCCAGAGGAGAACTTTCTCAGTCCTATTTTCTTATTTTTCTCGGCTGTAAAAGGGAGATGATTGTTCTTGCCTCTTAAGATCGAAAGGAGGACGGAACAAGATAAGTAGCTAAAGCACAGGACCTGGCCCCCGGGTAAGGACCAGAGAAATGTTGAGTGTGATGTTCAACATCAGCTGCAATGTGAACAGCACCACACTGTCCTTTATTAGGAATGATGCAGCAGGTCCTCGGAGGGAGGATCTTTTGTTCATCCTCAAAAGCAAGTTTAGAGTCCTGTTCTGTAGTACATCTCTATGATCTTTAGAATTATGTGCGGAAAGAAAGATAGGGTAGCATCATTTTTTTCATTTCATTCATTGATGACCTGCAAACCAACCTCCCTCCCTGCCTCCCCCAACACACCCCCATCCTGCTTGATCTACATTTTCCTGGGCACCTCAGATCCTGGAAGGGGGGGCTTAACTTCTCCAACCTGGCTTTCTCTGCGGAGAAAAATTGAGTAAAGAATGAAATTTGTCTACCAAGTCTCATTTCAAGCCCATGCAGACCTCTGAGACAAATGAAGGCCCGGATCTGAGTCTCAGATGCCTCACCTATAAAAGGCAGGAGATAGGGGCTGGGGTGAATATGCTAATAGTAGATGCTCATAAGTGTTAGCCCCTCTCTCCTGACTCCCTCCCCAAGGAGGCTTACGTATCACCCCCTTCCCGTGTAGTTTCACGGAATCCTGTTGTCTGGAATATACTCATTCTAAATCCCCCTAGATCTTTCTGTGTCTTGAACACTAGGATTTAATAGCACAGAAAGATGACTCTTGGCTCTCACCTGCCAGCCTGCAAAACCTGCCTTGTTCCAGTCACTGGGAAAGAGGAAGAGGGAGGCGAGACTAGCTAAACAGGATGTTTATTGTTTTGGGTAAGGGACGGGATTTATTTTGGATCTGCCAGCAGGATGTTGAAATATCTGCAAGGTCACATGGCCAACAGCACTGACAGGGCCCCTACTCCATCAGAACTCCTGACATTTTTTAAGAGCAAGGGCAAGAGGGATGTTTCCCATCGGTGTCTGTGTTGATTTTGACATGCAGAGAGGGCGAGCAAACGTCCCCTTCTGTTTCTGGATGTTTCCTAGGACACTTAGCAGGTCTCTGTAGGTTTCTCTCACACCTTACCAACAGGCTTTCATTAGAGGAAATGCAATGATATTGTTGTGGGCAGATAAGAGCACAGTGTAGTGGGGAATACGAGGTGGAACTCAAACATGGCCTGGTCATCCGCAGATCTGAGCTGAGACCTGGAGAATGGGCTCACGGGTTGAGCCTGGTGAGTAACAGAGGAATTCAGAGATGGAAAGTATTGATTTCAACCTTGGTCTTATGCTGTTTAGACAACAACAGAGAAGCAAAATCACTTTTATCTTTTCATTTTAAGGAACCCTCCTACCGATAGGATTCATTGATTTGCTTCCTTCTTTAGAGTGAAAAGCCACGGGAGAACTTTTCTTCTAGAAGAGTGCTCCTCAAGCTTTAATGGGCAGCTGAAATATCTACAGATAGTGGTCACATTCCTTAAAATTCATTAAAAATGAACAACCCAGGGATTTGGCAGATTCTGATGGAGGAAGTCTGGAGCGAGGCCTCAGTTCTGCATTTCTAGCAAACTGTCAGGGTCTGCTGCTGCTCCTAGAAGAACCCCACTTTGAGGAGCAAGGTTAAGAGAGAACAATTTTGTCACAGTTGCACTAACAGCAGGGACTTGTGTTTCTGGTTTCTCATAATGGTGGTTGGAGTGGGCTTATCAAAAATGTGATTGACTCTACTCCGAGTCTCCTACAAATGGAACAGAAATCATATGTCAGAAAAATATATTCCGCTTGCATGCAGAATCGAAGTTCATAGGAAAAACATCTATTCCAAGATACATTGTGGAGTAAGAAAATCACCTGCCTCGCTTTTCTCTGGTCTTTATTGTTGGGTTTGGGCTTCCATATCTTAAGGTGACCTACTACAGGCGTTGGACTGAATGAACTTCATCCCTCTGCCCGACCATCACCGGGGGCAGAAGATACGGTCATGATGGCCACCTGAGCAAAACACGGTCTTAGCTGCTACCATCCAGGAAAGTGTTCCAATAGCCATCTCTCTTCTCACGCTGAATTCTTCCTAACCCAACCTGCTCTCCCTTTCACTACCTTTTGAAAAGTAGTGTGATAGATACTCTCACTAGTAAAAATGAAATCAGCAAGCAGTCTTCTACTACAAAGGGAGAATCAAATCTTAAAATTCCTCATGAGCAGAAGCATATTTCTTTGCCCATCCACCCCCAGCCTTCACATTTGCATCAGCTAACCAAGGCGTATAGTCGGCCCATTGCATTGAAAACATGTGTCAAAGCACCGCTGCTAAGTTAATGCACCTTCTCCTCTGCAGCCAGATGGCAGATGCATAAAATAGCACTTATTAGAAGCTACAGCACTGGTAGAATTTTCTTAAGCTCTGAGAAATGTTAAATTCCTAAATTTTGAATTTTAATATGGGAGATGTGGTTTTTTGTGGTCTTCAGATATTGTTGCGACTTAGCGTGACTTTCTTGATAAACAAGAATCCTTTTTACCCTGTTTGTGAAATCAATGTCTTGATTTCCACAGACTTTATACATTCAAGTAGAGGCCGTTTTTTTCTTTAGAAAACTGGAAAAACACCCCATCTTCTGAGACTGTATAAGTCCATTCAGAAATCTAGGCTGACTTGGCCCAGTTTCAAATAAATATACATATAAACACACACACACACACACACACACACACACACACACACACACACAGTTCAACCTGTCGGGCATTTTAACAGGAAGAGCCAGCTTTTGCCTTTGCATTATGGATGATACACAAAATTTGGTGTTTCCTACCTGGACTAGGCTGATGAAATGCAATCCCGAATAACAAGAGCAAACAAACTTGTTTAGCAACATGCTTGAACTCCAGCCAAATCATTTATTTTAAGGAAACGCAATTCACTTCACAGTATTACACTAACATTGAAATTGATAAAATGGGTGTGGGTTTGAATCACAACATTTGGAGATTTCGTTGTATGTGAAAGGGAAATTCATTTCATTTTATGGACAAAGTTATTGATACCCAGAAAGGGGAAGGGAGGTAGTGCCTTGGTGACTCAGGTTAGGCATCCGACTCTTGGTTTCAGCTCAGGTCATGATCTCAGGGTAGTGCAGGGAGTCTGCTTGAGATTCTCTCTCTCCCTCTCCCTCTGCCACTCCCCCCACTCTCTCCCTCTCTCAAAATAAATAAATCTTAGAAAGGAGATGTGACTTGTTCAAGGACGCATAGTAAATTTGTGGAAATAAAACATGTTTTTTATTCCCCTGTTTAAAAAACATAAACTTAATGGCCTCCTTAGGAAGATCCTCAAAGCACAATAAAGGTGGTCGGCTTTCACGCACCCCCCCCCCCAAACTGACGATTTCACTTTATTTTTCTAAGATTGTATCACTTGTTGTCAAGATGCTAGCAACTGGTTATTATGCTGAGTCTTTCTATGCAAGGCCATGGAATGCCTCCATATGGTTGGGTCTACTGACAGATCTCCTGCTACACTTAGTCCCACCACTGAAACTTTTCTGGATGAAACTGCGTATCTTGGACTTGCTTTAAAATAACCCAGCCAGGGGAAGAGAGCTGAGGAGATTTAAATGAAACCAGATTGGCCACATGTTCATTGTGAGGTTAGAGAAAGTGTAATTTGGGAGGTCACAGTACTATTCTCTGTACCTTTATGTATGTTCGAAATTGTCTTTTTCTTTTAAGTTTGAAAGAATGCTAGGGAGTCGCTAGGGTGAGGTGCAGCTGTACTTGCCTACTGCGGGGCTGAGTGTATGTTGGTAGTGTTGCAGCTTAGCTCAGTCTGGCCTGGCTGTGAAATGCGTCTTTGAGACCCCCACGTGCACTCTCTCCCTCTCTGTTTGCAGGGTTGTTATGATCTGGTGACCAGTTTCATGGAGACCAACATGGGAATCATCGCCGGAGTGGCTTTTGGAATTGCGTTCTCCCAGGTAGGCTGCGTAATTGTGCAGTCAGGCCTGGGCTTCCCCAGCCTCCTGCCCTGGCTTCCCTCCCCGGTCTCCGGACTCCCTGCCTTGCCCCCCTCCCCACCCCTGGGCCTTGGGAGAGGCTGATAGATGGGGTCGGAGCTCCTTGCTCATTAGTCCTCAGGTCATCTGTTTATTGATTTTCCTTTTTCAACTTAAATGAAGTTTTGCCATCAAGGGAATATCGGTTACAGTTCAACTAATGACTAGCTCCAGAAAACAACTTGCTTCTTCTGTAGGTCAAATGGAGGTTAACTGAACAAAGTGCTGGCTTAATTGGAGCATAAACAACTGCAAACATCAAATGGCTGATCTGGATTTGGGGGGAGGCTTTTTTTCCTGGTTGACCTGTCCCTGTTTTGTTCTTCATTCTTGTTGATTATGCATGAGCTGTCTCCCATTATAGAGAGGCTACAGTTAGCGAACTTCATCTTGCGATCATTACTTTCATCCTAAATTTGACTATGGTTCCTTACAAGGAAACTGAATTTTTGTATATTAAATTATGTAGCCCTTTGTCTCCACCCAACCTGTATAAAATAACGGGAGCAGTCATTCTGCCAACGAAGTGTGCCATGCGGACTCAAGGATAGAGTGAGATTAAACTGACTCTAAACTACGGCCCACCTCTTCCGGGCAGCGCAGTCTCCCATGGCCTCTGATCTCCCAGCCAAATGATCACATTGTTGTGACGATAGCGCTCTGGGTGGGAGGACTGGCATGTATACTTAACAACAAAATGAAAACTTGATGTGTGTTTAACTCTGAATTTTTTCAGACCAGCAGATCATTTTTCCAATAAAGCCCAATTAACGTTCTCTCGGTAATCTTTCCACCACTCTAATTTCCCCCGCCTGGATTCTACATTTGCTCCCTCGGACTATACTTACCATTTCCCTACACTGCCCCCCCCCCCATACCTCCTTCCTTCCTGCCTAGCAGTGTAGGCGCATGTTCATTCTAGCCAAGTTCGTTCTTCAAACTTCTTAATGGAAATACGGCATATACGGAAAAGTACATAAATTATAAATGCATAGCTTAACAAATCAGCACAACATGAATATACCTGTGTCTCTCTCCCTTAGCTCAAGGACTAGGACGTGGCCCTAGTAGCTTTTGCAAAGAGAAGGTTTCGCCCCAGGTCAGTTGACAAACTTCCTCCTCAGCAGTGACAAAATCCTGGGTGACATTTCATGTCACAAGAGCATATGGACTCACCTCATGGGAGCGTGTGCTCCTTGTAGTGGCTTCAAAATTCTTTTACCATGCTTCTTTCTTATCTGCAGCCCCTGAAGGGAATTCCACCCTCAATGCACCAACACACCAATGTGCCAACGCGCAAACCAACATGGCACCACAGATCGTGCCAGTTCATCCCCAGAGATGTTTCCCAAAAAGTTGCTGCCGCCGACTTTCTTCTGACGGCTTGCACATCCGTTTCTGCGTGTATGTGCAGGGTCAGGTTAATGCCACGGACAGGCCAGATGCGTGCTTGGTGGCTGCAGATGGCTGTCCCCTCAGAGGAAGAAATACAGGTGAAGTCTCCCCTAATGGCTCTCCTAGAACCACAAAGGGACATGATGCCAGTAGTCTCCATGAGGAGAAGAGAGCCCCACAGAGCCTGGCATCTTGCGGAAAAAACATCATATGATCTAAGAATATTCCCACACGGCCAAAAGGGGTGTGGGGGATTCTCCCATTTTCACTGGGGAGGGGAACCAAGTCATGAAGGATCTGACTAAGACCTCTCTTCTTCTCACGCTTCCCTATGAAGGAGAGAGGAAGGATTTCCACTTTAGACATATCGCCTGATGAGCATGAATCTGTCTCTGCTAACCTTGAAGAAATCCCTGACGTGGGGATTGTGGAGTTTGCTCTGCGGCCCTCTGGGGCAGTGAGAGAGGGGCCAGCGTCCCTGAGGCAACTCCCAAACAGAAACTCTGCAGGGATTTTAGGTCTCGTCAAGGTACCGCATCGTTGCTGGGATAAGACAACAAACACAAAGCCCAGGGCCATCACCTAGCCAATACCATTCACCCACAGGAGCAGGCGGTGGGGGAAGCAGTGAGGCAGACACTTGCGCCCTGCCGTGCTCAGCTGGAGGCAGGCAGAAGAAGGGCCCCAGCTGCCTTTTACTAGCGTGACGTGCTCGGGCTGCACTTGTTCATGGTGCCAGTGGCCACTTCAGGGAAAACCAGCCTCACCGGTCCTACTCAGTGACCCAGAAGCAAAGCTTTAGCCACGTGTGTTCAAAATGTTTAGGACCAGTGTCCGAGTAAAATCCAGCGAATGTTGGCTGATTTCGGTGAGTCAGTCATGTTGACTGATGGCTTGGCCTTCCTGTGCTAAAGTAGGTTCTCCTGAGCAGGTTGGCCTAAGTAGGTAGGAAAGAACAGAGCTCTGTCATGTGTTCTCTCTGTCTCTCTCTCTCACTCCCCCTCCCTGTCCTCGCCCTTCCTCCTCCCCTCTCCTCACCCACCTCCATCTGCTTCTTGCCCTTTCCCTCACCTGCTCTGCTGACATCCACATCCACGCTGTCCTCTCTGGGAACGAACCAGTCCTGCACATCTGTTATGTCAGAAATGGGAGGTGGTATAAAGCACAAGGCAAACTAAGCCGAGTCTAGCCTTTCCACAGACCACACAAAAACTTGGTCCCTGGTTAGCTCCTTTATCCAACTTACAGCCCTTGAGTTCTGTTCTGGGCAGCAGGATTTGGGCAGGCGTTTAATGTTTCTCTTACAAGCTCCCAAAAGCTCCCATGGCCTGAGCCCTCTTAAGGGAAAACTCATTTGTCTGGACTCAATGGGCAGGTCCTGCTCCCTATACATGAATTCACAGCAGGAAGTTGAGTGTTGTGATAGGGTACCCCCCCCCCCCGCATCTTTGGCAACTACTCTGTCACTCAAGAGAGTTGGGAAAGAGAGACACACACACAGGCAGAGTGTGAGTGTGTGAGTGTGTGCGCATGTGCCTGCGTGCATGCAGGAGAGGGAGCGGGAGAGACGGGATGAGAATGGGAATACCACACACACACACACACCCCGACCCGTCCCTCACGTGACCCAGAGCCAACACCTTGGCACACGGTGTACACAGACATAAGGCTTCGCTAGATGTGGAATGCATTAGGCTGGATTAATCCTCCACATCACGGAATAGTCCTGAGTGGGGACAATAGAGCTATTTTCCAGATCCAGGCTTACAATTCTGACCTCTCCACCTGGCCTGCCATATTAAACTTTGGGGCAAAAGATCACCCTTGTTCTTGCCTCAGGAAGCACCTAAAGGGAACTTGTTCTGTGCTTTTATAACAAAAGGGGTTGAGTCCGTGAAATTGGAAGGAAAAAGGTGCTCATCAAAAAATATAGATCGTCCTCCTATCCGTCTGTCCCCCCTGACCCGCACCCCTGCAGGGCCTCCCCAAGGGCTCACAGGCTGCTGGCGTGATTCATTATGAACCAGGAACTCTTTTCTGGGACTTGTTGACCTTTTCCATGTTCATAGCCTTGATGAGACGTGGCCAAGGAAGGCTAACAGAGCTCTTTACTTATTCCCCTACTATCTTCAGGGCCCGAGATGGTACCGAATAGCATTTGTACGGTTTTATGTCAAACACAATTCCTTGGCATGTGGCCCTGACACGGAAGTTTTATTTAGTCCCCTACCCCAGTCATCTGCACACCATCTCCCCAGGCATTATAAGGATCTCAGTTTATGGCCTACTGCTTGTCGCTTGCTTGTTCAAAAAGAGGCCTTCACAACTTTGCTGTCCTCTCTGTGGACAGGAATCAGGAATTGGGCCACCTTTGCCCTTGGCCTGTTGCCCCTTACCGCTCTGGTCTTTGCTGACGTGGGCCTCACCTCTCTAGCAATCCTTTCTCCCAACCTCTTGGCATCTGCCAGGTCCCCGGTGACTTGCAGAGCCCTAGTGAGGCAAGCCGTGTCACTCGAGCTTCACGCCCCTCAGACCTCACAGGTTCTCTCTGTGGGAGGGCCTAGACAAAGTCTGCAGTCAGCGCTTCTGTTAAGTAGAGGCCCTTTCTTTTCTCCCTCCTCTCTGGCTTCTCAGTTCTTGAGGCTGCAGAACATTCCAGAGGTTTCCATGACCCAAAAGAAAGCAGAATATAGTACTAACAAGGCAGACAGTAGTAAAAATAAAATGTTACCTCAAAAAAACTAGATGAAGAGGAATTACAAAGTCTTTATCAAGTAAGTATAAATAATCTGATCTAAAACTCTGGAGACCATCTGGCACCACGGGAATGGCGAGGGGTGGCTTTGGGGTCTCCATCCTGAGGGGTTTCCAACGTGAGAGACCAGCCCCCCTTTTCCTCTCTCCATCCGGGGCTTAAAATGGAAGTCTGGCCTAGTGCCTCTACACCAGCAGCACGCTTCTCAGGGCCCCAGAGCGCACCTCTGCTCTTTGAGGGGCTTTTCCCATACAGTTAGCCTGAAAAAAGGTCTCATCAAAATAAGGCTGGGCTTTCCTTGCTACAGATAAACTGGGTCTAGTGGCAAGCAATCATTTCTCCTGACTCGCACTGAGGCAGAGGCGCTGACTTCCCACCACGTACCCAGAAATGGGCTGTTAACAGCTGCTAGGAAGTATAGGATGCTTCCCCCCACTCCCCAGCTCTTGACTTTCCCTTGACTTGGTACTTATGGAGGTGGGAGGGCAAAGTTTTCTCTCAAATATGGTAAAAACACTAGAGCAAATTTGAAATCTATGACCCTGTGAATAATCCAAAATGCCTACCACTCCCCAAGTCCTAGTTTTTCTTGCACTATAATTAAATAAAATAAAAGCCAGTGTGTGCAAAATACTGTTTTCACATAGCTTGTATGAACTTCAGTTCAGGATTTTTTTTTGGGGGGGGGGACAAATTTCTTAGTAGATGTTGAAAAGTAACTTTAAAAAACTGTCTTCTTCCATGGGCAAACAGAAGGTATGTTCTTGCCCCAGAAATATAAAATATAGTAAGGTTGTTTTGGTTTGGTTTGGTTTTTGGTTTTTTGAAAAGCATCTTTCTTTTTAATTTTTTTTTATTTTAATTCAATTTAGTTAACACATACTGTATTATTAGCTTCAGGGGTAAAATATTGTAAATTTAAAACTGCTATTTGTAGAAATTCTTGTTTCTGTGACAAAGTGTGTCCTGTGCTTAAGAATGATGCTATTCCTGTTTTAGGGGGAAAAATTAGAGACACGTGCTATACTTCCCTGAAAGCAGAGATTTTAGATACAAGAAATAGTTGCACATCCTAAGGGGGCCAGGAACATCAGAAGGCACTGAACTCTGGGAGCGCTGCCAACCACAAAGTGCAGTGGTGACTATCCTAAGTGCTTCACGCACACACGAGCTCCACAGGGAAACACAAAACTGATCAGCTTTACAAAGACAAAAAGAGTTGAGGAACTCCAAAGCAAGTAAAGAAATGCCCACTGAAGCCCCTCTGTTCAGAGTTCGCAAGGCAGCAGGCACCATCATAGTGTGAGAGAGGGGAGTGATTCTGGAAAGGACAAGGTCCAGGCTGAGCTGTAGGGGTGGAGGGGGCCAGGAAAGGGGCTGTCCTCCTATGGGGGAAAGAGGGTGGAAGCTTAAGCTCTGTGTGACCTACCGGTGTGGTTCGGGGGAAAATTCTTTAACCTCCTCTGAGCCCATTTTCTTATCTGGAAGGTTGGGATGGTAATATTGTGTGGGGATGTGGTGACGGTTAAATAGCTTAATACACTTGAATATGCTATACCTCTCATGCTTACTTGTTTTTTGGCCGAAATCTGATTTTTAGGAGAATCAGGTGTGTTAGGGGCACCCGGGTGGCTTAGTCAGTTAAGCGTGTGACTCCATTTTGGCTCTGGTCATGATCTTAGAGTCATGAGCTTGAGCCCCAAGTTGGGCTCCGTGCTGGGTGTGGAGCCTGCTTGAGATTCTCTCTCTCCCTTTACCCCTCCCTTCCTGCACTTTCTCCCTCTGTCTCTCTTTCTTTCTCTCACTCCTCTTAAAAAGTATCAAGTGTGTTCTGGTGTGTGTTGGTCCCAGAAAATGGCAGTTCTAATGAAAAGGGAGAAACTGGGCGCCTGGGTGGCTCAGTGGGTTAAAACCTCTGCCTTTGGCTCAGGTCATGATCTCGGGGTGCTGGGATTGAGGCCCGTGTCCGGCTCTCTGCTCGGCGGGGAGCCTGCTTCCTCCTCTCTCTCTGCCTGCCTCTCTGCCTACTTGTGATCTCTCTGTGTCAAGTAAATAAATAAAATCTTTTTTAAAAAAAAGAGAAGAAAAGGGAGAAACTATAATATTTAAAGTCCTTACAGTTGGTATGGGGGGGGATTAATCTGTGTCACTTGGCACAGAATTCGGGAGGTTACAGCCATGGTTCCTTTGGTGATTTGGTAGTTTAGGCAGGATACTCTGTATTTTGTGGCACAAAAATGATGGTGGTCAGAGCCTTGGTAGGAGATAGGGTGAGTCCAATAAGGTGGTGATTTTTCCTCACCTGATGGAACTTACAGTTTTTATATTTCAAACCATAGTTTTCCCTTTAAAAATGAAGATAAGAATCCAGGATTTCAGCAAGAAACGTAACCATGTTTCAGAGGTTGCCCCGAGCCCCAGTGGGACCCTGTGTGGCTGCATGTGTCCCACCTTTAAGATAAGGGTGACCACATGGCCTAGATGAATTGCTTCTGTCACCTGGAAGGCTAGTTGACGCACCGGCACTGGACGCCAGCCCTCAGAGCATCGGAGTCCACCTGTCTGAGGTGGAAACCAAGATGTAGGCCTAAAATATTTGCATGGTTACAGACAAAGAGAAATGACTGCCCTGAAGTCCCCTTTTCCCTAACCCAACACCTATGACCATCAAGCCATGGCTTTCTTAGCTCAACTGGTGAACTCTCCCACTCAAGAGTAGTGTCTCGTTGCCTGAAGGAAAGAATGGTTATCCTGTCAGCCACAGATGCCTGAGGGACGGCACCGTATTGAGATATCTTCCCAGTGGGCGTGTTTGGTCCTTCCATTTTTTTCCTTACTCATAACATATGAACAAATTGTAATACTGCTTATGTGTCAAAAGTTGTTTTTAAGCAGCCAGAGCACGCGAGAGTGGAACCTTCTGGCCGGTTCTAGAAACCCTAGTTGTCCTGCACTAGTGATCAGACTCTAAGTCTTAGATCCCAGCAGCGAAATCACACTTGACCTCTTCCTTTAGTGCCCTTTTCTTCATTCGCATACAAAAGACGTCGCTGGTTAAAAATCACGTCTGGGGGCTCAAAGAAATGTGCAGGACAGGGACTTGAGATTGTGGTCTTTGTTTCTCTCCTGGCAACAGCTGATCGGCATGCTGCTGGCCTGCTGTCTGTCCCGGTTCATCACGGCCAACCAGTATGAGATGGTGTAAGAAGGAGGTAAGTGCCTGTGCGGAGGGTTTGATCTTGGGGTTCTCCCTCTAGGGTCACACGCTGCCCGGCAACCGGGCAAGGGTACCGTCCGGCCTCTTACCTACTTGAGCTTGGTGACACCTGAGCATGTGTTGAAGCCTCCTTTCTGTGGCTCTGGGGAGGCTGGTGCAGAACGTGTGAATGCTCCTTTTAGCTTGTTACCTTCTTTTAAGTCCTTATCAACCGAAAGTCACTCACGTGTTGTCATTTCTCTCACAGTCTTTCAAGCACGATGGAATGAGACCTGTGTTTAAAAGGAACCACAGCAGCCTCTGAAAGACTTCCAAAGGCTGTTAGAGCACAGTACCTAACACCCCCTCCCGCTCCCTCACCCCCCAGCCAGCACCCAGCCCGCCCGTCCGCACAGTCTCCCCTCCACCTTCCAGCCCGCATCCCGCATACTGTTCCATTGTGTGAAGCCCCGTCGTGCCAGCGTGTAGCCGGGTTCCCTGCATCCGGTCCTAGTGGACCCCACCTGAGGCCCCCTGCGTGCCAGCTCCTCCACCTGTCCTCGGTCCAACTCTAGCTCATCGTAGGTGACTGGTTATCATACCATCCGCGGCCCCACTGGGCCCTGCATGTAGTCTGGAAGGTTCCCGCCCACCCTCCATCATGACTGATAAATGCCAGAGCCCTTGATGTACATAGGCTGAGAGCTATCTATTCTTTTGGCTTAATCTCCTTTGGTTTGGTTTTCCCTTTACTAAGGCTCTTCCCTACCTTCTCCAGGCTGCCTGGGATATGTAAAAACAGACATCAGTAATCGTCCATGAGGAGGAAAAAAAGCCTGCGTCATGCATGAAGGAAATAGTTGAGCATTAGGTGGCCGCCTTGCTCATTATTGTTACATGCCTAGGCACGCGTGGACAGTTTAGTGGCCCCCATGCCTTTCTGGTGAAACCTGTATAATCCCGTTACCAAGCTCTATGGTTGCCTCCTGTGAAGGAAATAATATTACTTCTGTTCTTCCCCAGTTACTTGCTCTTGTGTTCTTTTACTTCTTTCTGTACTTTTTTCTTTGCATCAACATTACAGACATCGAGGACCTCAGCAAATCAGTTTCAAAATGAGTGTGAAGGGGGAACAAAAGTCAACATATTTTTAGAAGATCTTAAGAAACAATGCCTCTGTCTAGCATGCCAACAAGAATGCATTGATATTGTGAACATTTGTGATACATGTATTAATAAATAGAATCATTACAAATTGCTGCGTTTTGTTCTTTGCTTATCGTATAAGCTTCTAAACATGCATTTCTACTTCACCTTGCTCCATGGGGGCTTGGGAGGGAAACACCTTACACGCTGCCCCACACCCCTCCACCATGCGCCCACCACCAGAATAACCTCTGGCAGTGCAAAAGCCAAAGGGTCAGACTTTTTTACAGACATTTCAGAAACTTGAATCATTTATCATGGGCAGGATGTATTGTTGGCTGAAAAAATAGAAGCTTCATGTTATTTCAGGCTACAGGCAGAAATATTTCAGCAAAGTTTTTAAAACTCAACGTCATTTGCCAAAAAAAAAAAAAAGACATCTACTCTTTCCTTCCTTGTTTCTAAAGAGCATGTATTCTTCCTTTCCTTCTTTCTTGTCTGGATTGAAGAAACTCAGTCTGGAGAAGAGATGACATCAGGCCATGCAGTCGTCCCCATGCCCTGGTTTGTACTAAAGTATGGAATCCTTACGCTCGATTTAAGCATTTTAGCAATAGGTGTAGTATAGATTATCTGCATATATTGATCTGTTCCCAAAAAAGTGGGTCTAAAAAGCCCCTCTTTGTAGAATAGATAGTTCCTCTTCAAAGGGGCAACAGTTTAGAGAATTAAGGAGATCTTTCTTGGAGTTTCCTTGTGCTTTTCTTTAACTTTCTGTGTTGCCTTCTTAGCTCATTAATTTGTGCTTTAAAAAACAAAGTGCTACTTTAGCTGCATTTCAGTTTTGGTTTGCGATTTTTATTCTTTCATTCCAGACATTTTGCAGTTTTCTTTAGGATTTATGCACTGAACCATATAGGAATTGATTGTTGTTGTTGTTGTTGTTTTTTAATTTCCCAATGTGTAGAGTTTGAGGCTGCCTCTTTGTTCCAACAAACTTGGTTTGTAAGATATTCTTTATTTGTTGTGTCCTAGTATATAGTCCATGTTTGTTCTGTGTGTATGAAAGGTATGTGTATTTTCTAATTGTAGGTGCAGGATTAGAACAAGGTTGTAAATTTATCAAATAGTAAATTTTAGGACTGTTGTTCAAGTAGTGTGTTCTTAGGAATATATTATCCGTTTGACCTATCAGGTTCTGAGAATGGTGCTTAAAATACGCTACTGGAACTGTGGATTCTGTAAGTTTTTGCTTCGTGGTTTTTTTTTTAATATATATTTATTTCTTTGTCAGAGAGCACACAAGCAGGGGGAGCGGCAGGCAGAGGGAGAAGGAGAAGCAGACTCCCCACTGAGCAGAGCGCCTGATGTGGGGCTCGATCCCGGGACTCTGGGATTACGACCTGAGCCAAAGGCAGACGCTTAACGACTGAGCCACCCAGGCGCCCCAAAGGTCTACTTTCATATCAACTTTCAAGTATCCAATATGGTATTTTTAACTGTAGTCACCACACTGTATGTTACATTCCCAGAACTTATAAATGAAAGTTTGTGCTCTTTGACCAACATCTCCCCATTTCCTCCACCTCCCAGGACTGGGTCCTATTCTTTTTTTTTTCTTTTTTTTTAAAAAGATTTTATTTATTTATTTGACAGAGAGAAACACAGCTAGAGAGGGAACACAAGCAGAGGGACTGAGAGAGGGAGAAGCAGGCTTCCTGACGAAGCAGGAAACCCGATGTGGGGCTCGATCCCAGGTCTCCAGGATCATGACCTGAGCCGAAGGCAGTCGCTTAACCAACTGAGCCACCCAGGCGCCCCCCTATTCTTTTAATAGATGCTGGAAAGGATAATTTTATCGTGACCTCCTTTGGATAGCTGAATCATGGTTAGTATGAGATGCCTTGGTCATCATTGCATGTAAAGCCCCTGGAAGGAAATAATGTGCAGCTTACAGTGATGCTGGTCCAGTGCTCTTGGATTGAGTGTTTTAATACTTTTAATCTAATTGCTAAACTTTCTTCTTTCTAAGTATTTATGAAAAATCAATCACTAAAGCACTGTAAGACTTTACGTTTGATGATCCTCCTATATATGATGGACTTTCTATCTTCTATGTCTCTTAGAGACTTTAGTTTTTTCTTTTCATGTCTTCATTTCTTGAAGACCATCCTAGATCACTTCCTCTGTTATGTCTTCCAGTTCTTTTCTCAATTTTGTCTAATTATTTTTTTTTAAGATTTTATTTATTTGACAGAGAGAAACACAGCCAGAGAGGGAACACAAGCAGGGGGAGTGAGAGAGGGAGAAGCAGGCTTCCCGCCGAGCAGAGAGCCCGATGTGGGACTCAATCCCAGGTCTCTGGGATCATGACCTGAGCCGAAGGCAGTCGCTCAGCCAGCTGAGCCACCGAGGCTCCCCTGTCTAATTATTTTTAAAATTCTGTAAGTTATCTTTTATTTTTTTTGTTTAAAGTCTTCTGTTCTTGGGGCGCTTTGTGTCTCAGTCGTTTAAGCATCTGCCTTTGGCTCAGGACATGATCCCAGGGTCTTGGGATTGAGCCCCGCATCAGGCTCCCCGCTAAACGAAAAGCCTGCTTCTCCCTCTCCTTCTGACCCTCCCCCATGTAGTGCCTGTTCTCTCTCTCTGTCAAATAAATAACATATAAAAATAAAATCTTCTGTTCTTTTTCCATAGTGGCCTTATCTTTCACTGACTTCTCGTCTTGTCTCTACTAATCCTCAGCTGTCTTTATCCTTCCAGATAGTCTAATATCTAAACTTTGTGAGTGCTAATCCTCTAGGACATTGTATTTGCAGACTGTCACTCATGGTAGATTGTTTTCTTGTGTTTTTAATTTTTGTAAGCTTCAGGGAGGATTTTTAAAAATACCTTCTTATACTGGATGAGTTTTAGATTTATGCAGAAGTTGTGAAGACAATACAGAGATTTCCTGCTACTCCCCCTGATGTTAACACCTTACATTACCCTTGTACATTTGTCAAAACTAAGAAACCAACACTGGTACATTACTACTAATTAAGCTCCAGATTTTATTTAGATTGTACCAGTTTTTCCTCCAATGTCTTTTTTTTTCTGTTCCAAATTCCAATCCAGGATACTACATTACATTTAGAGAGTGGATTGGTTGTTTTGTGGTAGTACCATGCTTTCTGGGTTATAGAATTGTCCCTGTGGAGAGATTTTGCATTTGTTTAGCTAGGCACCCAGAAGTTTTGTTGATCCAGAACCAGATTTTATATTAGCTTCTCAGCTTGAGAAATCACATATGACATACATAGTATAAATTTAGATTCCGCACCTGTACATGCTTGTTATTTCTGTAGGTTTTTTTCTCCTTTCTCTTTCACTGGATTTATGTAGGGTCACAAGATACCAGGTCATTGCTCAGTGTAGGCCCAAGACTATGTCTCTTAACCCTTTGTAAGGCTTCAAATCTCAAGGCATTGAAGAGCATACTAGATCCAATCTCCCGCCACACCCTCTACCCCAGTCACTGATGGAACACAAAGCATGACCCTGTTGCTCCAGCTTTGTTTCTCTTAATGATTCATCTTTTTGCCTTTCGATGTATAGTTAATTCTTAAACACAATTTTATCCAGTCTTTGAGGTTCTTCCTGGTGTGTATGGCTTTATTTGTTTTTCAGATTTTCATGTTGCCAGGAACCATATTCTAATATTGGCAATGTATTACATGTTGCCTCCTTGTTCTCTAATTGTTTTGTGTGTAAATAATTTCACTCACAGTTGGTTAGGATCTTTAATAGTATTCTTGAGGGTGAGGACAATGTCCCCACAATGACTGGCAAAGAAGAATTTTTTAGGTTTTCAAATTACTTCATAAATAACAAATGAATGAACTCTAAGTCCTTAAACTATGTGCCAGGAGCTTAACTGGTCTTGTGTACATCTATTTTCTTTGTTTATTTTAGTTGTTCCTTGAGTCCTAGTTGTTGTTTTATCTCTAGAATTCTATGGCATGCTATTTTTGCCTCATGTCTTGTTTTCCATTTAATGTATTACTATTTTTATCTCATGAATTTGTCATAGTTTCTCTCACTGTCCTCAATATAAATAACTCTTCATGTCTTGAGTAGTACTGGTATGATCCAGGGCAGATTCTTATTTAGAGTTATAGTTAGAATCCTGAGATTTTTATTTCTTAGAGGAAGAAAATTGGTGGCTTCTAACTCTAATAGAACATTCAAGATAGCCTGTATAAATGGACTAACACTGTGTGTATGCACAGCCAGTATTGCCAGGGCTAAGAGGAATGCCATTATCTGTTCTTGGACCCTTTTGACCCATTGTGTGAGGTTTCCATGGAGTAACAGAATTTAACTCAACGAAGAGTAACAGAAGACTTACCGGATTTAGACCATGGGACATGTGAAGAAGAAAATGTCTTCAAGCAGTGTTGATTAATTTCCACATATATAGCAGATCTTGCAAGCTACTAATCTTTTTACTGGAATAATTGAGGTTTGTACAGTTGATTGTGAAAAGCTCAATATGACATCTTCTGAGAATACAGATGTATTAGTCACCTATTGCTTTATGAAAAATTACCCCATCACTTAGCAATTTAAAATAACAAACACTTAGTATCAGTTTCTGTGGCTCAGGAATCCAGGTGTGGCTTAGCTGGGTGCCTCTGGTTCTCGAGGTCTCTCATGAACTTGCAGTTAGGTCATTGGTTCGAGCTGTGATCTTCTTAAAGGCTCAGCGTGGAAAGGGAAATCCACGTCTGGCCTCATTCAGGTGATCATAGGGTTGCTCTGCCCCTCCAGAGGGGAACTTGGCAGCGGGCTTACTCCGGGATGAGAGATCCAAGAGAGAGAGTGAAAGAGAATGTTTAAGGCAAAAGCCACTATCTTATAAACTAATGTCAGAAGTGACATGCCATCACTTTTCTAAAACTCTGTTTGCTGAAAGTCAGTGAGTAAGTGTAGTCCATGCAGAAAGGGAAAGGATGGCACGAAGGCGGGAATACCAGCAGCCTAGGATCATTGGGGGCTGTCTTAGAGGCTGCCTGCCACAACTAGATTTGCTTCCCTCTGGGACTTACTGATTGACATACCCGGTTAACAGAGAATAGTAACTAAATAGAGGAAGAGGACTTTTGCACAAGCTGTCGTTGATGTTGGTGTTTGCCATTCATTTTTTCATGTTTAGCTAAGGCTTGCCTTTTTTTTTTTCTTTTTTGGCACCACTTCCTCAAATATTTTTCTTTAGACGTTAGAATTTCTGATGGTCAGCAAAATCAAATGCTGCAAGTTTCCAAATATTAGAATTACTTTTCATTATCTTGGAGGATTTTCTAATTTGTTCATGTCTACTCTATTGTGAAAAAAAAATCTAGTAATTATCTCATTTCTGTACTGCCACACACCTCTTAGAAAAATAACCCTGAAGAGAAATCATTAAAAATAAATGACTTGGTATTTGATTTTTAACCCCTTCTTCCATTACCTTTACTTCACGAGGATTCATCTAAATGATGCTTGCTACGGTTGAAGGAATGGAGCAGTGGGGTTGATACTGGTTCTATTTGTAATTTCTTTGGTAGCAAAAAAATTACATTTTTAAGAGGACATCGATAAACTGATAGATGAATATGTCCAAAGTAGTCTGCAGAATAGTAAGCATCTAGAAATCATGTTAGGATTGAAGGAACCTGTGACAGTCTGGTTGTGCAGGTTCGTGTGCAGGGGAGATACAGCAAAGCATGGGAATAATCTTTTTATTGTTTATTTATTTGAGAGAAAGAACAAGTGAGCACAGAGGGAGAGGAAGAAGCAGACTCCCCCGTGAGCAGAGAGCCCCATGTGGGGCTCAATCCCAGGACCTTGAGATCATGACCTGAGCCAAAGACAGACACTTAACCGACTACTTAACCGACTGAGCTGCCCAGGCTCCCCAGTAATTTTCTTTTTTAAAGATTGCGTTCATGAGAACTCAAGCCTGGCCCATCCGCACACTCTCCTTCTGGGCAGTTTGACCCGTCACTTTTGCTTCCGTGGCTATGTATACGCCAGAGACGCCCCCCTTCCTCTAGCCTGCTCACATATCTCTTTGGAGCTGCAGATCTGCACAGTTCAGTTGTCAGTAACCACAGGGCTGAAAGAATAGAAGCCAGCGTAGTGTTGCTGGTGAGGCTGACTTTGACAGCAAATCAAAGGGATGTCCAAATCAGTCTGGTTTGGAGTAAGAGGAATGAGAATTTTTGGTGGCCTCTATTTATGCAACCATTTCTTTTCTTTTTTTTAAGATTTTATTTATTTATTTGACAGAGAGAAACACAGCGAGAGAGGAAACACAAGCAGGGGGTGTGACAGAGGGAGAAGCAGGCTTCCCGCCGAGGAAGGAGCCTGATGCAGGGCTCGATCCTGGATCTCCAGGATCATGACCTAACAAACTGAGCCACCCAGGCACCCCAATGCAACCATTTCATAGGTACTTCTTGAACACCTACAATGTGCCAAATACAGTTCTGAATATGTGGCTACACTGGTGACAAGACAGAGCAGGCGTCTACCCTCATGCAACTTAGATTTTTATGGAAGCAGGCAGATGATCAGTGTATGAAGGAATAAAATTAGTGATCTCTTTTAGAAAGAATGTGAAAGGGGATGATATTGATGGCCTTACAAAGTCCAGCTTTGGCTCTATTTGAATTTGTTTCTGAGAATGGGCATGCCAGCTCTGACACCATCTCCTCTGGGTTCATTTCCATGCAGGCTGAAATGTACCTGAAGCTCTGGGTTGGGCAGGTGCTGTGAGGGCTGTGTGGCTGTGTGGAACCAGCTGTCTATGGTTATGTCAAGGCTGAGAACCGCCCCCAAATAAGAACCCTGAAGACACTTTCAGAAATCCAATCATCGCAGGGCGCCTGGGTGGCTCAGTTGGTTAAGCGACTGCCTTCGGCTCAGGTCATGATCCCGGAGACCTGGGATTGAGCCCCACATCAGGCTCCCTGCTTGGTGGGGCGTCTGCTTCTCCCTCTCTCACTCCCCCTGCTTGTGTTCCCTCTCTCACTGTGTTTCTCTCTGTCAAATAAATAAATAAAATTTTAAAAAAAGAAAGAAATTCAACCATCGCTTAATCCAAGTTCTCGCCCTGCCACGAAGAGTTAACTTTTTACAGAAGACCTAACCATGCGTGTGCACGCCCCCTCGACAAGGACTGTTCGCACTATGCACGTGGTTGGTTAGCTTTGTGGATGAGCTCTGGCCCTCCTCCTCAGAACCACACCAGCTCTACAGGTCATGAGCTTGGCTTTGAAGAAAGGGCTTCAGAGCTTGAAGAAGAAAGCTTGAAAAGCACTGAGTTAGAGCGTGACACTCCTGGGAAGAATCAGCTACACAAAACGTGGCTTAGACGCATAGTGGGGGGCTTTCCTGGGAGCATTTGGCACCCGCAGCATCTTGGGCCCCTGTCCCAAGTCGGAATGGGAACCTGCAGCATCTTAGGCCCCGGTCCCAAATCGGAATGCGAACCTGCAGCATCTTAGGCCCTGTCCCAAATCAGAATCGGAATCTGCATTTTAGCAGGATCTCCAGGGGATTTGTAGTCACAAAAATTTGAGAAGTACTAATTTAGGCCACCAGTTTCCAGACTTGGTGGTGCTTTGGAATCCCTGGAGAGTGAAAGCTCCCCAGAGGGTTTCTGATATGCAGCCAAGGTAGAGAACACTGATGTAGGCCACACACTGAACCCTGACAATGACTGGTGTCTCGAAAATGTGGGCTGTTTGGCCACCTGGAGAACTGGGTTTAGAGTGTTAAGTCAATCGGCTAGAGCCTTCTACCACTGGGGTAAGGTGACGGGCTCCCACTGCGCCCCAGCCCAGCAGCCTCCTTGAATATGGAAGCTGGTGCATAATAAATGGAGAATGGCTATTCTTGTCAGTGGGTGGAGGGAGTGGTGAGGGCACTGAGAATTCTTTTCCAGCAGATGGTATCATTTATCAGCTGGTTTAGACAGCCGCAAGATCTCATTTATATGCAGCGGTTTTCCCTCTTCACCAGGGATTAACTCGGTAGAAACACTCAGAAAAACTAGCCTGCCTGCTCCTCACCCTATCTAGTTTACATTTATTTTATATAATTGTATGCAATCATTTATCTGTGCGATTCCTCCAGGGGAGGAAGCCACACAGATCGTTCAAACCGCTGAAGGCAGTAAACAGAATATGGCCTTATGCATTTGTTAAGCCATAAAGTAAATAGCAGGGGATTATTGAGGGAGGGGAGAAGGTGGCTGAATATTCAGAAGAGGATACCTTTGGGGGGTTCTTCTTCCTTTCACCCCCTCTGTCTCCCAGAAGTACCATTCAACAAATTCAGTCTGCATCAGGCATTTCTGATTTTTTTAAAAATGGAAACTGAATCGTGGAAACGGACAAGCGCATGCTCTGGTCTTTAAATTCCAGTGAGTTCAATCCTTCGTGGTTCCAGAGTTGCTTTAGCAGAACAAGTGGAGGTGAGCTAAGGGAAGGTGGGTGTGAAGTTCTATTTTCTTGCTCAAGAAGCCGGCTACTCTGAGCTTTTGGTTACAGGACACACATGCTGGCCCATTAGAACAAGCAAGAAATCTAAGCTGGTACCTTCAGAAGGTTTGTATTCTTTTCATTTAGTAGATGAGGGTACTAAAGCTCCAAACCCAGTGTCCATGACAGCTGAAAATACCAGAATGTGCTTACATTTCAAAGCCAGAATTCCTAACTCCACATATGAGTACCATTTCACATAAATTAATCATGGAAATACCCATTGCCTGTCTACTGGTGCACAGATGATCAATGGGTAAATGCAGAGAAGCCAGTCCACTTGGAGATAAATTATTACATGGGATCCTATACCCACCCAGTTCCTTTGACATAGTAGCATTTCATTTAAAAAGAAACTCCGGCCCTTCTTTGTCAGAGATCTGACTCCTTCTGAAGAAGAGTCACAAAGTCTAAAACCTGGGTGTATGCCCCAGAACAACCCTTAGTTCATGGAATTGTTCTGAATTAAGAATTTTAATCTCAGGGGCACCTGGGTGGCTCAGTTGGTTAAGCCACTGCCTTCTGTTCAGGTCATGATCCTGGAGACCCAGGATCGAGCCCTGCATCGGGCTCCCTGGTCCGTGGGAGGCCTGCTTCTCCCTTTCTCGCTCCCCCTGCTTGTGTTCCCTCTCTGGCTGTGTTTCTCTCTGTCAAATAGGTAAAATCGTTAAAAAAAAAAAAAGGAATTTTAATCTCAGCGATCTTCATTCTGTTTTTCTCGTGGTAAGAACTATAACATGAGCTTGGTCCTCCTAACATATTTTAAGTAAATAGTACCATAAGGAAGATCTTGTACTGATATCTCTAGAACTTGTTTGTCTTGCTTCACTGAAACTGTATACCCATTGAACAGCAACTCCCCATTTCCCCCTCTCCCTAAACCTTGGAAACCACCATCCTACTTCCAGCTTCTGTGAGTTTAAACGAATCTGTATGCCATAAGATCCTTGTTATACAGGAAATCGTGATTTGGCTTGAGGATTCTCTAATTTTTGATTCTAGTGTCTCCAAGCCTTCACTATTATAAGGAAGACATGCTCCCATAGGGATAAAAATGGTGGTGGGAGGGGAGAGACAGTAACATCATTGCTATTGTATCAATCAAAACAAGGATTCAGATGATCAATTACCTTTATCACAATACCCTCCCCAAACAATTTTATGATAACCATATAGATTTTTTGGGAGTAAAAATTGCTTATTAATCTTCCAAATGTTCACTTCTGGATTCTGAGTGTAAAAGTCAGGGAGCTTTTTGAGAGATACAGGTGCTTTGGGAATAGGGGACCCAACTACAAAGATAAGTATGAGGCAGGCAATCTCTAGCCTTGTTCAAATTTTAAATTTAAAAATAAACTGCAAGCTTTACTGGTGACTACACTTACTGTGGTAAGCACTGAGTATTGCATAGAATTGTTGAAATGTTAGGTTGTGTGCCTGAAGCTAATATAACACTATTTAATGACACGTCAATTAAAAATCCTGAGACAACCAAATGAACTGTAAGAAATCTTGAAACTTTCAAAACAGGGATTCCTGTTGTTGATGCCATTGGGACATGTTGGGAGGAAAATTCTCAGGGCCGGGATGTTTCTCTGGCCTGCTTTCTGTTCACCCACAGCCTTGGAACAGTTGGAACTCAAGGATGAAGTCTGAGCTGTCAGCCCAAAGGCCGGTAGTGAGTCATTTCCACAACAATGTCAACACAACCTTATCATGCTTACCTTTGGA
The DNA here is from genome assembly GCA_004023965.1 of Spilogale gracilis. Taxonomy (NCBI): domain Eukaryota; kingdom Metazoa; phylum Chordata; class Mammalia; order Carnivora; family Mephitidae; genus Spilogale; species Spilogale gracilis. The sequence goes on from PITA01000010.1 coordinate 316,611, forward strand.
ATCTCCTAAAAACGAGGTTCTAGAGAAAGTACAGTTCCCCCAGGAAAGCCCAAGGGTGCCCGCCACATCCCTTCCGAAATCCCTTGCAGCCTGGTCCCTACCTTTCAAGCCAGCAACCTAGCACAGACTAACTCTCACAGAGTTTCATGGGACAAAGAGAAAGATAGGGGCCATCAATGAGGATAAATGTGCCCTTTCCCACAGAGTCCCGTGAGATTTGTGGGTGATATTATTTAAAATTTAAAACAACTATATATTAAAATGAATCTGGACAGGCAAGAAGGTGAGAGTCCATCAGTCACATCTGTTGCCCTTCAGTCAAAGAGTCCGCAGGGACGTCTACCTTAATTGCGTGGTACCTTCTGCTGAGTGCCCAGATGTATAAAGGTGTGGCGTGGAGCGAAGTGGACAGCTTGGGGGTTTTGTATCTTCTCACAGATAAACAATCGTAGCCATGTGGCCAGAGCACCTCACCTCCCTCTACCTACCTTGAAAAGGTGCTCTCAGTAGAGAGGGGGGAAAAAGGCAGTCCCTGATGGTTTCTTGCCCTTTGCCCCCCAGCTGCCAGTGATCCTCATTCCGGCTGGCCTTTGGAAGAGAAGGGGTGCTCCCCGGGGAGAAGAATAGGAGGCACCTCGGGTAACAGCCTGGCACTTAGCAGAGCAAAAATTAGTCACCAACAATGTTAAAATGGCTATATAAAGAGCACTCAGCTCTGGTTCATAACATGCTCTTCCTAAGTATAGACCTCAAAATACTGAGTGCATATGTTCCCCAAAATGTCCATCAGGAGTAACCACAGCACCTTTATTCACAATAGCCCGAAAGCAGAAGCAACTCAAGTATCCGGCGACAGCATGACGGATAAACTGCGGGGCATCCCTAGACTGAACGGAGAGAGCAATTCTAAACAAGATTGCAGCGAATGGAGCCCAACAACACATAAAAACAATACGCTTTAATACATATGGTTTTATCTCAGGAATTAGCAAACCTTCTCTTCTACCTTGTACTGGAAGTTCTAGCCAAGACCATCAGACAAGACAAAGAAATAAAATGCATCTAGACTAGAAAGGAAGAAATAGAATGCCTTTATTCACAGATTTTCAATGTAAAAACAAAAACAAAAACAAAAACCTGATGGAACTTCAAAAATGACACGTAAATCCATGAGCCGGCAAAGAATCATCAGAGATTGAAAGTTTAAAAATACCATTTACAACATCAAGAAACATGAAATACTTGGTGACAAATTTTATCAAAGATGGATCAGGCTCACATATTGAAAACTATAAAAAAACTTTGCTAAGAGAAATGAAGGGAGAGCCAAATGAGAGAGATCTTATTAATGGTTCAGAAACTCAATAGTGATGTCAGTTCCCCTCAAACAGATCAGTTCAGTGCAATCCTAATCAAAAATCCTGACAGGCTTGCTTTCTTTTCTTTTTTTTCTTTTCTTTTCCTTTCTTTCTTTTCTTTTCTTTTCTTTCTTTCTTTCTTTCTTTCTTTCTTTCTTTCTTTCTTTCTTTCTTTCTGGAAAAATGGATATGCTGATTCCAAAGTTCATATGAAAATGCTAAAACAACTGAAAAAGAACAAAGTTGGAGGACTAATGCTATTTGATTTCAAGAAATATCATAAAGCATCAGTGATAAAAACAGGGTGGTGTTGGAGTCAGGTAGTTTAAAAGATTAACAGAGTAGAATAGAAAGTCCAGAAATAGATCCATGCACACACGGACGACTGATTTTTCACAAAGGCTTAAAACAACAGAGTAAAGGAAAGACAGCCTTTGCCTCAAATGGTGCTGGAACGCTTGGATAGCCACATGCAAAAATCTGAACTTCTATTCACATCTTGCACACAGAAATTAATTCGAAATTCATCACAGACCTAATGTAAAATGTGAACCTATAAAAGTTCTAGGAAAAAAATATAGGAGAGAATATCTGCTTTAGATTGGGTTATTTCTTATGTACGCCACTGTAAAGAAAATGCAATGACAGGGCTGGCTCAGTTGGTTAAGCCACTGCCTTCGGCTCAGGTCATGATCCCAGAGTCCCGAGATCGAGTCCCGAGATTGAGTCCCATATCGGGCTCCTGGCTCCGCAGGGAGTCTGCTCCTCCCTTTGTCCTTCTCCCCTCTCATGCTCTCTCTCACAAATAAATAAATAAAATCTTTTTAAAAAATGCAATGACAAGCTATAGACTGGGAGAGAATCTTTATAAACCATGAATCTAATAAAGGACTTACATACCAAATATATAAAAAAAAATTCACAAAACTCAACCCAGAAAAAATGGGCAAAATATTTGAAGAGACATTTCACTAAAGAAGATATACAGATGGCAAAGTACATGATAATATATGCCCTATATCATCAGTCATTAGGGAAGTGGAAATTCAAACTACAATGAGCTATCTCTATTTGCCAATTGGAAACGTCTAAAATTAAAGTGATCTGCTGTGCTAGCTGTGGATTTGCCATACTAACTGGAACGTTCACACACTGCAGACCGGAACGCAAAATGGTACGACCACTTTGGAAAATATTTGGTCAACTTCTTAAAACGTTCAAGAAACATTTATCGTATGAGCATCCATTAAATTCCTAGGTATGTATTTACCTGAGAGAAATGAAAACCCGGGTCCAAATATTTATACATGAATGGTCACCACAGCTTTATTTGTAATAGCCAAAAATTATAAATGACACAAACATCTATCAACAGGTGAATGGATAGACAAATTGAAATGAACTATTGATGCACATGACATGGATGAATCTCAAAATGCCAAGTGGAAAAAAAAATCCAGACCAAAGAAGAGCATGTACTGTGTGGCTCCATTTATAGAAAATTATGGAAAATACAAGCTCCACCATGTGACAATAATGAGATCAGTGTTGACCTGGGGCCAGGGGTGGGGATAGGCTGGGGCAGATGGGAGGAGAAAAGTGACACAAAATTTTGGGGGTGGGGGTGCACTGTTCATGATCACAATGGCGCTAATGGTTTCACCGGTGTAGCTTATGTCAAAAGTTATCACGTTGTGCACTATGTTTGTTTGTTTTTTTTAAGGTTTTATTTATTTACTTGACAGAGAGAGATCACAAGTAGGCAGAGAGAAGAAGCAGCAGGCCCCCCACTGCGGGGGGCCTGATGCGGGCCTCGATCCCAGGACCCTGAGACCATGACCTGAGCCAAAGGCAGAGGCTTTAACCCACTGAGCCACCCAGGTGCCCACGTTGTGCACTTTGAATACGTGCAATTTATTGTGCATCAGATATGTATGTACAGGCCCAACGGTTCCATTTGGGTATAAATGAAAATGTCTTGTTCACACAAAAACTTGTACTCGAAGGTTCACAGCAGCATTACTCATAATGGCTCCAAAGTAGAAGCAGCCCGAAAGTCCATCTAGTGATGAATGAATGGATAAAGAAAATGTGGTATGTCCATATAATAGAATATTATTGAATAATAATAAGGAGTAAGTACTGGCACAGGCTACAGCACATATGAACCTGAAAAACATGCTAATTGAAAGAAAGTGGTCAGAAAAGATCATATATGGGTATGATTCTACTTCCATGAGTATAAATAAGCCATATCTATAGAGACAGAAAATAGATTAGTGGTAGCCTAGGGATTAGGAGGAATGCACGGGTGTTGGGGAGAAATAAGACGTGACTACTAATGAGTACGGGCTTTCTTTCGGGAGATGATGGAAATACTCTAGAATCGATTGTGGTGATGGTGGCACAGCTCTGGGAATACACCGAAATCACGGAATTATGCACTTACGGAGGTGAATTGTGTGAAGTGGATGATATCTCAGTAAAGCTGTTATAAAACTCTGTCAACCATTGTTAATTTTTCTTT